>VZSE01005044.1:52758-134338 GCA_013398275.1 Promerops cafer
GGCTCGGCTCCCTGAGGGGACGGGCGGGTTGCGGGGGCTGAGTCGGAAGGATGCGGAGTAAATAACAGGTGTTGGTGTTAGCAGTGTTTTGCCATATTTGAGTTCTTATTTCTGATGAGGAATGGCTGGGAGAACTGGGCCTGCCCAGAAGAGAGACGACTAAAGGGGGGGAACCTCATGAGTATCAAGAATATCATGAGTCTATGAGTATCTGAAGGGAAGGTGGCAAAAGTTTGGATCCAGGCTCTGCTTGATGGTGCCCAGCAGNGACGTTAATGCTCCAAAGAACAGCATTACCATTAGCAAAAATACTACTTACTGAAATTCTCTGAATTTCATCTTCTATGTGCCCCTCACTTGTGATGACAATTCTGCTTTGCTGTCCACGCACAGATGGGACAAGCTCAGAGGGACCAGAGGCTTCTTTGAGGTGCTGCAAATAGTCATAGTCATCATCAAAGAAGACACCATACTTGCGCTGCTCTTCCCTTCTTTGCTCCTCATGCCCCTAGGAAGCGGGGGGGGGAAGAAAATAATCAAAAGAAATATATTTAGTTACTCAAGTCCATTTAAAACTTACTAGCAAAAACAAAAGCAACACATCTACTGAGAGTGTCTGAATGTTGAAGTCTTTGTAGTCCTCTCTCCACTTCTTACCCTAATTCACAGCTAATTAGAATGTTGTAATCAGACATAAATCCATGTCTGGGTGCTGTCTGAACAGGACCTTTCCATCAGCAACACAAACAACAATGCCTGTTTTATCACAGTGAGTCAGGCAAGTTTTGTTGTTGTTTTAAAAATACATTCACACCTCTAATGCCAGTAAAGTCATCCTTCAACCATCAGGCAGTAACCCACAACTATGAAATTCCCTACAACATCTCTTTTTTTAAAATAAGCTAAACTAAAAACTACCTTCTCTCGGGCTATGTTTTTGAATTGTACAATTGCATACCAACTTTTCTTCTCCATGGTGTTTCTTATCTGAATGAACCTCAGTATTAAAAGTGAGTATTTACTTTCTGTGTGGGCAGCAGAACTCTCTGAGGTGCAGTATCATCAGCAGCAAGAGGATCCCTCTGACTTCGGTGCACCAAGTGAAATGTTACTGCTTTCTTCTTCTCTATGAAGGGCTTTTTCTTCTTGTGAGGCTGCAAAAGGAAATTTTGTTAACTGTTAACAAAAAACGAAATATTAAATGCACCTAAAGAGAACCTGTAGTGTGCTGCTGTGTTTGTTTAAGGGCAATGCCTTATAAATATATGCTTGGAGACAAAGCATAAAAAGACCAGAGGGAGCTTAACTCATCTCCCCACAGGCAGAACAGACATTTCATATGTTCTAACAGCAAATGTAGCTTATTCAGCTGCAAAATAGCAATACATCGAACAGTAAATATCTAATAATGGCACATACACTTTAACATACAGCCCTAAAATAGAATTCTGCAACACACTTCATCCAAGAAACACGGGAAGCTGACATAAGGGAATCTATCTAAACACATCTTGCTTCGTAAGAGTTTTTTAGACGGCTGATCCTACAGCAGCAATTCAACACCAGTCATGAGGACCATGCGCAGCACCACTACCCAGGCACAGCTCTAACATCGAAATACACATGCGCTCTGAATCAACAAACCCACCAAGTATTCTCAACTGGCTGAAAGCCTTTCTTACGAGTTACCGCATCTGACCTGGAAAAACACTTCCAGCAAGGTTTCCGGCTTTACTTACCTAACAAACCGCGTTACAGCCGATATAGGCAACCTGGGGGCGACTCTACTGCTCTAACCTGCCTTCTTCCCCCGGCAATTCCGAGTACAGAACACGGCACACTCACCATGGCGCGGTCCCCCGGCCGTTCCCGGTCTCCCGAACCCCACTCACTCCCACGCGGGCCAGGCGTCAGCGCCCCCGGCCTGTGCCCTCCATCTTGGGATAGACCAGTGACCAACGGGGGGAAGCAGATAAGCGGCCAGTCCGGCCAGCTCTGCAGTTTTTTGTTTTCCAGTTAAAAATAAAAACAAATCGAGCCTTTTCTTAGACTGAAATAGTATTTTGGTAAAACGGAAGCTCAGTGGACCCAAGCAGGATGCTCGTCGGAGACATATTTTCCCAGTTCTCCCCTCAAAATAGTGAGGAATGGTTCGGGCCCCCAGCGCCCCCAATGGCAGAAAGCGGCGCAGGCGGGCAAGGGGCAGCGCGCGTGCGCAGCAGCCGGGGTGGGGCGGGGCGGGGCGGNTGGTGTTAGCAGTGTTTTGCCATATTTGAGTTCTTATTTCTGATGAGGAATGGCTGGGAGAACTGGGCCTGCCCAGAAGAGAGACGACTAAAGGGGGGGAACCTCATGAGTATCAAGAATATCATGAGTCTATGAGTATCTGAAGGGAAGGTGGCAAAAGTTTGGATCCAGGCTCTGCTTGATGGTGCCCAGCAGCAGGACAAGAGGCAACAGGCAGAAATTGATGCACGGGAAGTTCCACCTGAATATAAGGACGAATCTCTTTACTGTGTGGATGGTCACGCAGTGGAATATATTGTCCAGAGAGGCTGTGGAGTCTCCCTCACTAGAAATATTCAAGAACAATCTGGACACAATCGAGTGCCATGTGCATTAGGATAGGTCTGCTTGAGCAGGCAGGTTGGACCAGATGATCCACTGTGGTCCCAACCTGAACCATTCTGCAGTATGACACTGTAGCTGTATTGATTTTGCCTACACCATGTAGTGGGGCTCTGCATAAACACAGGCACTCACGTACAGGCTCCTTGCTAAGAAAAAGAGAAGTATGCTTGGTATTTTAAAACCTGCTTTGTTACTTTTCAAAAGAAAGTGTAAAAGAGGGGTAAAAGAGAGTGCTCACGGAGGTTTTTTCCATGTGTTTACAGGCAAATAAGACAGTAACAGCTAAGAAGAGGTTTTCACTGAAAATTCAGAAAAGTTATCCATATTATGTATATATGGATGCAGCTAAATATATATGCATGCATGTACCTTAAAGTATTAGCTTTAGTCATATTTGGGTGGATTTCATTGGTTTTCAGTAGGTGTCACTAAAGCTCCGAAAGAACCCAGATTTTCACTCTTTTGGCTGTTTTCTGAAGTCTTGAATCTTTACCAAGTTTCATCACACCACTCTTACAGAAGTGCACAATTTAATCTGATCCACTCCATCAGTTGAAATAACTCCTGTACTCGGAGGATTCAGATTACCTCTGCATGTATCTGTGCAAAGGCTGGGCTTTCCTCTTTCTTGCAAAAAGTGCCCGGTGAGTGTCTTGTTGTTGTCAGCCATGCGCGGGTGTGGTACACACCCCGCGGCACAAGGAGATCAGCAATGACCCCTCCTGGAACGCAGCCTGCGAAAGGATTTTTCATGACTGCACCCAAGAGCAACAACACCCTCCCTACAGTATGTCTGTACTGCCAACCCAGCGACAGCTGGAACAGCAGAGCTAGATTTTCACAAGGTAATTAAGAGCAGAATCACTCAGCTGTTGAAAACGCAGTACTTAGCATTTATTTGTGGGGTAATGATGTAGATTAGATTACTCCTTATTGCTTCCAAGTTCCAGGCATGCATCTCTGGCATCCAGAGACGTGCATGTACGTAGACTTGGTGACAGGATTACTCTTCACAATCCCCTAAACCTGGTGACCTCCGTATCTGGTGGTGGCAGTACTCTCATTCCACATGCCCCACATCTGGTCTAGGAGCATTGTATCAGTTTGGGTGTGGGAAAAATTAACTTTTGCTCTCAGCTCTGTTGTTAGTCAGCTGTTTCCTAAGTTTACCCGTTCAGTTAAGTCTCAGTGTTTTCTGTCTTTCTTTAATTTACATCTTTCCCCTGAATTTCCTGGTTAGATTCTAAGTATTTAGGGGGAAGGATATGTATTACATGTTCACACAGAGATTAAAACAGGTTCCTTCCCATCTCACAGAAGACTGCTAATGTATACTAACAGTAATGCATCTGGGGATGAGTTTGAATCGAGGGTTAGCAGCAATAGGCACCATGTTGCCTCCTTTGTTGATACCTGAGGGTGAGTCATCTCCTGATTTATATCAAAATTCAGTATTTAGTATTACATGTATGTGAACTGTGTATGAGAGTGTCTCAGAGACTCTGCTTAAGCTTCTCATTTCATCCAAGCCTTACAAGGCCATCCATCCCACTGCACTCTCTCACTGGGTTCTCTGCAGAGACTACTAACAGAACTTAGCAAAGAGCATCTACAGAGACTGAGGGGATAAGTGCTCAGGTCACTAACAGCTTCTTCTATGCTTGCAGAAGAAAAATGGCCAATACTGAGACAGTCCCCCTGTCAAGGCAGCCACTTAAAAGATAATATGCTGGAAGCATATCCTTAACGTAATCATCAACTTGCCTTCTGTATGGGGAAATTCATGCCTATTTTTTCTCTCAGTTCTTGCAAAGAAGAAATTATTGCAAAGTAATTAAAAACAAAAGTTATTGTCAGTCATTTTGAAAGTTAAAAGATTGGCAGATGCACTGCTGACTAGGCTGAACTCTCAGCTGTGCAGATCAGTTTTGTTCATGTGCGTATGTGTTCACGTTCACGTGTTTTGTTCATGGGTGTATTTCCACTGTAAATCTGCTGTCAGTGAAGCTGGTAAAAAACACTTCTTGCTGATAAAAAAAGGGGAAACTGGGAGCATAGATTAGGTCTCCAAACCATTGAGCTACAACCCTAACTTTGTATTTTTAAACCAAATATCACCTCTTTGAACACACCTCTCCATTAATACACCACACACAGGGAATTTACCAGATGTATTTGAAGGAGTGCCAGAATTCAAAGGAAGTTTTCAGGAAACATTTTTTCATCTCATTTCCACGAGGAGGGAGTTTAATTTGGCCTCTGGAGGCTCTCTGAATTTAACTTTACTATGTGTGCCCATGTACATGCTAGGGATTCAAGAACAAAATATTTTCAGTGAAGATTTTCTGAACAATTTTATTGAGGTGATTTTTAAAATTTTCTATTTATATATACTCATTCATGTATATAATTCAAAGAGCTAAACAATTGTCTAAGGCACTTGGAACTGTGCACAGCAGAGTATCCTACAGTGCTGTTCAACTAGGCAGCACCCTTTCAGTTTCCTTGTTTAATAAAAACACCATAAAACAAGCATAACATATGTACTGTATATAGCTCCCAATAGATTCTTTATGTTTTTCAGGTGATGATACTGGACTATATTTGTGTGCCTCTGTGTGTGTGTATATATATATATATATATATACACACACTACATTACAGATAAAACCTCAGGAAGCAGCTATCATTGATTTGTAACAATTACAGTTACTTTCATTCACAGATATCACACACCTGTGTAAAATGCAGTATCAGATCTGCCACTTCTTTAGAGTTACCATATTCAATCACACTGAGCTAAGTAGATGCATTCATTTTATAATTGTTACATAAAATCTGCCCTGCGTAAGCTGAAAAGTTATCGGTATTGATTCTCCACAGCCTTCCATCTTTTGAAAGTAATGAAACATGTGGAAAGTAGATTTTAGAGGGACAGAAATCCTAAGCTGATAATGTTTCAGATACATTTTTTGTAGTTATCAGTAACTACTTAGCATGACGGGCAGTGGGGAACCACGGCTTGAATTTTGTTTGCCTTACTTGACTTGTAAATGGGAACGTTTAATGAAATTAAAGGGAGTTACTTAAAGAATAATTTTTCACTATTTTTCATTAAATTAATAGAAACAATAAGGTCTAAGAACTGGCCCAGTGTGTATGAATAGGTGACACTGTTTGCAAAATTTTAATTCAAATGAGTTCACGTGAAAATTCCATTTCAGGTGATTGTGGCTGCCTTAGAGTCTTTTCAGCAAGTTAGAATCTTCTGGCTGTACTGGACCCTCGGAAGACCATACTGGAGCTTAGCAACCCACACTGGTGTGGATGTGTGATGGAGCCCTCCCTACTGGAGTCATCGCTCCGCAGTGTCCATGCGGACTTGCTTGGAAGAGGCAGGTGTGCGATGATTCCCACTGCTGAACCTGTCCTGGTGTACTGCAGCTCTGCCAGAGCCATACAGGCTTGTGATCTCCCAGTGTTTAAGGTGCAGCTCGGTCCAAAGCACGGCACACAAATGTTGCCATGATTTACTGTTTGAGCTGCAGAACGCTGGGATGTGACACAAACTTACCAGCTTTATCAGCTCCTGTGTGTACAGGTCTCTGTGCTCTGCAGTCTTCTTGTGCCTCTCCCAGATTGGCAGTTTGGTTGTAAATGGAATTCTGTTTTTTTCCTAAGGAAACCCCCTCTCCCCTCAAAACTTAAGAGCTATTTAAACAGTTGCAGGCAATTAAGCATGTGCCATCTCCACACCCTTCCCCTGCTGCTGATACAGTCAGATGCCCCTTCAAACAAGCCATTGATATTTTTGTTTCAAATCACACCAGCTGAAATAATAATAATCCAAAACACAGTATTTCTTTAATTCAAAAATTTATACAACTTTACAAATCAATATACCACCACACAAAGTAGTGAAAGGAAGAGATGTTTAGCAACGTTTTAACATTTTACTATATCATAACAATGTTCAAATATTGTTAAATGTGACATAGTATTGCAAGATGTTTTTTAATATAAAGAATTTGTGCTTGAACAAGAAGATACAGATAATACCATTGCTTTCTTTGTTTCTATCCAATGCAATATGTTGCTTCTAGAAAATATTGGTGAAATGCTGTATCTAGTTCATATGAGCTTTATTTCCATTAAAATCTTGAAATGAAATGGGAACACAAAGTGAAACAAGACCTTATTAATTATTAAAATTAATAAATAGAAACCTGTTTGAACATTACAGCAAATATATGTTAATTTCACTCCATTTCTCCCTTTCCCTCTATAGATACAGTTTCTTAAGTTTTGGTGTTTTTTTTTTTTTTTTTAATCAGATTTCTGTTAAATAGAAGTTTTAAGCTATTCTGGGGACTTTTTTTTTTTTTTAATTTGACCTTCAAAATATTTTTGTATCAACCTTATAAAATCTTTCAGAATATACTTTTTTCTTTTCATCATTATCTATGTCCTATCAGCGAACATTGCACTGATCTTGGTATAATAAGAATACAGAGAGCAAGAATAATGGAACTAAATGTGGAAGATCCTAAAGGCAGGAGGCAAGTTTGTCCATACTTTTTTTTTTCACCCTGAGTATATTTTCAGTTTAGTTTACAGCAATGGCACAGGTCTTAACTCCTGAAGATCATTAAAACCAGAGGACGTGAAAGTGTTAAACACATGGTTCGTGTGCACCTGTCAGTCTCATGCAAATGTAGGCTTTTAGCTTGGTTTGCTTTATCAGTAAAGCATTAACAGACACTAAGATAGGGGCCAATATTCTGGTCTCTGCTTAGGATGTCAGCAGTGCTCACACAGGCCTGTCCTGCCAAGTACCTAGGTGACAGCGTGGCTCTCCCTGCCCTGACTCCAAGCCCTGCCAGCTGCAGACAGACAGAGAGCTTTGGATGATTCCCAGGCTACCAGATTGGATTAGATGTTTTTAGTCTGCTGCTGGCTGCATCTTCTTGCACTTTATGATGATACAAAATCGGGGCTCAGATTGACTTTATAGTCAGGTTAAGCAACTGTTAATTTGAAACAAATTCTCTCATGTAGCTGTAGTATTATTAGTTACAGGTCTGAGTTTGAAGCATCTCTGCAGTAAACCAAGCACTAATTTCACCTGGAAGGAGGGGTCTAGTTTCTATACTATCAGGGATACTTCATTGCTTCATTTCACAGCTTTTATTTGGCTTTCGAGTTAAAAAATGGGTGCTCATCTGGTATGGTTTTTCCATGTCAACACTGAGGTTGTGGTGCTTCTCTAAGAGGTGCTCAGGGTGGCCAAAGCAGATGGTGGGGCTGTCCTGCCCCACACCACATCAGAGGTCAGTAAAGTCCACCACAGCAAGGGACATGCACAACTGTAGGTAAATGCTAAACCCAACAGATAAATGCAGTCTTGTAGAACTACAAATGGCCATGAATACTTACAGTGATTTTGAAGAGATGTTGCTTCTGGTCCTAACATGTTTCAAATCACCAGCTGAAATGATATTACCTTAAATAATCATTAGCATTTAGTTTTTTGGTTTTTTTTTTTTTGGTACTTGTTGAATCAACATATATAGCACAATTAAAAAAAATCATCAGATAGACTGTATTTGAGTTATAAAGATTAATATGCATTACCTGAAAGAAGAGAGAGATGAGACACTCTAGAACCATTTCAAATTTTTATGTGAAGAAGAAATTAAGATTTGATTAAGCATCCATTCTTTTGCACCCACAGCAACATGCTGTGATGTGTGATTATACTGATAAATCATTTCAGAAACCACTACTTCAAGCTGCTCATTTTCTCTTTCTGTAGACGTAGACATACCTGACTCTGTGTAACATGGATATCATGTGTATAAAGTTTGTCATATATTGTGAATGACATTTAAATGATTCATACAACTTGATAAAAATTATCATACTGATCCCTCTTAGCCAACTGGACTGTACTATACTTTGTATGAAAGGTGCTATTTTTTCTTTGCCTGTTTAACATCTTTTTATTTTTAACTCTAGGATTACTCACTCATGAATTTCTCAGGACTTATCCCGATTTTTCCCTTCTAGCAGGCATACAGCACCATAACAGGTATATGGTGTAATATTTTCAATGGGTTGTTGATGCAACTAGAAAACATTTGAAATTATCAGTACAGAGGACTAGGAGAGGCAGCAAAAATTGACTTCAGACTTCTCAAAGCAAACCTGCTTCACTGCACATAGCGACATACCAAATTCTCGTTATTTTTTATTGCATGGACAACACTTTACAACTGTTGTTTTTGTGCCAGGTGATATTTAGAATATAAAAATAGTATAAACAATTCTGTGTCTCTGTGTGAATACAATACACTATGGATACTTTCTAGTTCTAGTTCTGCAAGTATACTACATAAGATTTTACATAAGTTCCAATAAAGGCAACTCTTTTTTTGTCCAGTTACATAAATGTGCTTAATTAGTTTGCTGAACTGTGGGCCAAACAATGCATCTGATTATTATGAAAATAGTAAGAAATTAAAAATTAACTCAGCATCTCTGCCAAGGCTAGTGTCCTGCAACTAGCAATGGCTTGGAGGGAATACTTTAAAAAAATCCCTCCAACCCCAGAAGGCGGATAGGGAAAGCCTAAGTGAAACCTCACCTACACATCCTTATTTCTTATGACATAACTTCAGCTTGAAGAAGTCTGAGCCAGAAGTTGTATCTTCATCTTTGTGTTATTACTCTTAAAACAAAAAGGTTGGCACATGACTTTCCATCCATGGTCCAGGCCTAGTATAATGTCTTCTTGCAAAGTCAATTTTTTCACTTCATCCTAAGTGTTTAACAAGTTTTAGTTTGCTTGTGTCACCTGTGTGTACCTTGGCATGATGGTGGAGCTGCTGTCTTATATAAAATATTTACAGTCTGACCTTACCTTTGTCCGAGATATTCTGCCTGTGCAACAGCTGTCTTTCTGCCTTCAGTATCTTGGCCACTTTCAAATGTTTCAACGTGATTAATGCAATGCTGAGATCTATTTAATTGCTCCACTCATTTCCTTTGAAGAGAAATACTTCAAAGTTTTAAACTTCAAAGTCAACACAGTAGACCTTTATATGATTTTGGACACACATTCCTAAATTTAGCAACATCAGCAAAAAAAAGTTTAAGCAGAACAATTCTAGTGTAAATTTTAAGTTTATTCTTCAAATTCTAAAAATAAAAATTAGCATTCTAGCAGAATTGCTGACAAATCTTAGCTCTAATGCCCTGCTAATTCCTGTATGATTTAGTGCCAAAGAATACATTTTCACTGCTTCCTTGATGTCAAAGTGGTGTTTCTATATTTATAAAATGATGGGCTTTCCAGAAGCTTATTTTCTGCAAATGGAATCCTAATGGCTCTTATTGATTCCATTAAAAAAGGAAGGTACTGCTTCCTTTTCTTTGCTACAAGCATGGAGGTGGTTTTTTAAATTCGGTTATTGATATTTTGTGGCTTGTACATCATTAGATTTTTACCAAAGTGTAATGGATCCTAGCAGTCATTTAGATCTTACCTTTTTAAAAAATGTTTGCCAATGTCTTTAAAAATAATAGAGTGACGGAGAGTGACAGCTGTTGGAAAGCACTCTCCTGTTACTAGAAGTGCTCTTCATTAAAATAATCCACCTCATTTATGCAAACCTGGTCTTGTTGTAAATAGCTCTAAAAAGGGATATCTAATTTTAGCCACCAAATTGCCTTCCTGCCTTTAGGCTGACATCTCTAACAACAACCTTCAATTTTATAAACGGAACACATTCCACAAGGATCTATCACAGGTTCTGAGGTAAAAATCACATCTACACAGACCTTTTATTGCCAGAAAAAGAAATACTTACACTTCATAATTAAAAACTGAACAGGACACATGAAAGACAAAAATAAATTGTAATATGTACACACATTAGAAAGGATAAATAGCAAATATATTGTAATACTGCATTAAATGTATGCATATGTGAATTCCAGACCCCCCCCTCAATGTTGTGTACACTAATTCAAAGGATAAATAAGTGCTAATATAAGACAGAGGATTTCTTAGTGTAAACAATGCCACAGGCTTTTTAATAGGCCTTTGGGCCAACTCAGAAAAACCATGTATTGCCTTTCACACTTCATACCACTTAATTTTAATAGTACTGTATTCACATGTACAATTTCAAGATAGTATAAAAAATTATGAATCTAAGAAGCATTCTTCACACTCAACAAAAACAGGCTGGAGACACTCCAAGGATTTTTCTTTTACTTTTAAAGGACCACTAGCTGAAGACATACTGACTCATCTGGGAGTTCTTCTCAAAGCAGTGCAAGAGTCCTTAAATGTAAAGCGTTACATTAGTAATCACTGCTCAGGCCTATTAATAAAGACTTCTGTGCTTGATTTCAGTTCTGACTGGATTTGCACTAGCATGATGTCAAAGTTGTCACCACTGCCTGCCATGGATGACAAAGATAATGATCCCTCTGGTTTGAATGGCAAGCGACAGACAGCAAGGCGTGTTTCTAAACACAAAGCATTTCATTGCATTCATAGTGTCACATTATTTGTCCTTCAAATCCTGTTTAGGTATTTCTGAGGATCCAGAGTATGTCAACATTAAAAAAACCAAAAAATATATTACTTGTTCTGTATGAATGTTCCACGTGTATTCTTGAAGCATGCGCACTGGGATTTAAAAAAAGACAGTTGAGTTATACTAGGACTAATTTCTGGCAACTGTATTTACTGGCACCAAAGAAAATGACAGTTCTTCCTAAAGTACTGATGACACAAGGACTTATGGCTTGCTATCTTTTTAAGACAGGCTGCAGCCACTAAAAAGACCCACATGCACAGTTGCTTACACTCTTCTTTTTATAAAAAAAAATTCTTCCCACTGGCCAAGTGCATTGTTGAGCAGTCCCATCCATTCCACTAATCTCTGTGGACTGACAAAGTCTCCTTTCCCCCAGCTCTCGGTTCTTTTGTCACCCCCCCTCCCTCTTTGTTACCCTCAGTCCCAACCCTATGAAGCCCGACGAGATCCTGGCAGCAGGCTCTCCAGCGATTGTCTTCAGCACTTCCTGACTCCTGGAGCTCTGACAAAGAAATCCACTGGCTTGTCCGTGTGGGCTGGCCACAGGACCGTGGTCTGTCTGGACATGGACAAACTCTTCCTGTGGGTTCTCCTCCTAGACTAATCATTTGTCCATTGACAAAGACGAGGGCCACTTTCTTCATTAGCCTCAGGGTAAGCTGTAGCACACACTCATACTCAATCACGTTCCAGTGCAATTTCAGGTCTTCAGGACGCAATGATTTCCCCAAAGAAAATTGTTACTTGAAATATGGGATGTGGTCAAACAGTTATGGACGATGAAACCTGAAAAGATAAATTAAAATCTTAGAATTGTGTTATTTCAGCTGACAATGACACTGATTCTCATCCTGCTCTCACAGCTGTTTCCTTTTGTGGGCCAATTATTCCTGATTTTCCTGATCTGTGTTGGTTTAGAGTCAGACCTGCTATTTCCCGCTGTCCACGTCTGTCTACTCTGAAAACCAAACAGAGATTTGGTGTGGCTCAAGCACTGGCGTGTCGCTGCCTGTCTGTACCATTAACCTGCCAGTGTGGTCCCTGGCAGAGTTTTGCTTGGGTCAGCCAGTGCTTCCAGGTACTGCCTGGGCATGGTTGGGCTTAGCACAGGACAGCAGGCAGGCTGGGTAGGGGGGGACATCACCTTTTTTTGAGGTGTGAGGAAGAGGTTAACTGCATGGATTCAAGCTGTGCCAAGCCTGCCAGCCTCAGGGCCAGAGAACAGTCTCCAGTCAGTTTTGTTTGCCAATAGAGATTTAGCTACAATTGCATCCATTATTTGGAGATGCTGTCAGGAGCTATTGTAAGAAAAGCTTTGCTAAACCATAAAATCAAATTTCTGGGGTTTTAATCCTTGTGCAAAAGGAGGCTAACAAAAAGTTTGTATTTTTTTTTTAAGTAAGCAACAAATTTAATAGCACTTCAGATGCTTTCTTCTTATTAGCAGCAGTGAACTGAGGTACATGAAGGCCCAAATATACCTCACTTTTTTAGGCTTTTAGGTAGGGCAGGTATATCACTCCAGATTGCCTGTAGGATGGCTAGAGAGAAGTGGGTTGCTCCAAAAGGTGTCACCGACCCCTTCTATAATAAGTTAGGAACCTACAGCAATTGTAATTCTAAATAATGTTAAATGTAATGTATTTTTGTTGTATCAATCCAATATTACGTAGCAGAAAGTACATAATTTTAAATGAGACGTCCCAGGGAAAATGGGATCTCTTTTTATTTTCAAAATTGCACTTGACTTAAAACATCTGCATGTTATTCTGCTCTTAATTAGCTTTTTCTAGTGTTAGTCTTCTGTTTAGTAACTCCACAACATGACCAGTGAAACAAAAGAGCATGGATAAGGAACAGAAAAAATCTGATTTCCCTCAAGTTGAAATTCTTTCAGCACCCTATAGAATCATTGCCTGTATCTATCACAATTTGGCTGTGCCTATTTTTTACTCCATTTTCAAAGGTCCTCCTTGAAAAAAAATTCACTTTTTTACTGGTTTGTCACTCCACTGAATTCCTGGTTCAGCTTTCAAGAATCCACTTGCAATCAGTCTCAACTGTTCTCAAAGCTCATGAAAAAATATCCAATTCTTTTTTTGTAAATCATGCCTGTCTATATTTAGGCTTCAATACTGCAATGCAACTCAAGAAACACAACAATATAAGCAGGGGGCTGGTTTCTGTACCTGCTGTTTTTATTGTCTCCCTTGGGATTCTCTTTTTTTAAAAGTAGTATTTTTATATATTCTGAAAAAGATATACTACATGTACCTAAAGAGAAAACTACATCAGAAGCAAAATGAAGATACATCTCCATGTTTGAAAAGGACATTTTCTAGTGGTCAGAATGCAACACTCAGTTAAAACCCTGCATCCCAGTTCATCTTCTGGCTTAGGTTTGCTGTCTGTGAAACTGGTTTGAATTTTTAAAAATGAATTTGTTTATGGTGTATCTTCGCAGAAGTGACTTTAAGTTACTATTTTTAAAAATTCCATGTTTTGGTGAGAAAGAAATCACTGAACTTGTGAAATCAAGCAGTGAAGTAGCAGATATATGAAACACCCATCACTCATTATGAATTTTCCTTGTGATACGTTCTTTAATTAAGTGATTCACACTCACTAGCTCAGATCCTGAATCTGGTTGAAACAGTAGCAGGAAACACAACGGACCGGTCTTAGACAATTGTTTTTGGTTAACTTAATTTTCTGCAGAAGCAAAGACATTAATACTATGTACACAACCTTGGCCAACCCTAACATCAAGTTTTTATTGCTGGTGGCAATTTTCAGCCTTTGTAACTTCCAAAAAAAAAATGAACACATGCCATGGAGATTACAGAAAGTGTGTCCCTCCCCCTAGGAATAATCCTGCCAAATTTGAAAGCCTGCTAAAATACCGTGGACACTTCAGAGCTCCTTAAAATAATAATGCTTCAGACAACATCTTGGTGTTATCCAAAGCACAGAACAAAACAAATCCACATGAACACATTAGAAGCAGCAACAAGGGAATCTACCTGTTCCCCAGAAACTGCTGCCAGGAGCCTAAGTGACCCTTAGAAAAATGGCCAAGACACTGGTGAGATTTTCTTAAGTTCAAAACATCATCTGGTTTTCACTTAGGAAATGCATCTACACAAATGTATACTTTGATGAGCAAGGGAGTGCTGCCAGAGAAGGAAACCCCTTTTATTTTGTGTGCTTGAAGCTTACTAACTTCATCTCTAAGAACTGACGGGTTCTTTCACAGGATTATTTTTTAGATTCCCCAAACAATCTTTTTTACATAGTGACCAGTCCATTGCATTCACCTGCACTGCTGTATCAGCTAGAGATGGCATCAGCAATACTGGGAATTCCAACAGAACCAGTGGTGGGATTACAGGGGACTCATGATAAGAATCTGTACAAATCATGACACAACTGCAGAGAACTGGCAGAAAAGCAGAGGGTTGTCATACTCATTTCTCACACTTACCTAAGAAGAGGGATTCACCCACCTGGTAAATTGCCGACTTTCCTCGTGTACTTCCATTTCTGTGCTTTTAAATTCATTCAGTTCTTTCCGTATTGCTGCCTAATAAACAATAATGATACATGCAACCATAAGAAATAGGAATTTTCAGGAAAATAAAGAGTCTGAAAGAAACGTGGCCCTACTCTTGCAGGTGCCTTACAGTTCCCATTTCCATTCTCCCTTACTGTAAGCCACAGCTCTCACACATTTCTGATCAACATGAATGACTTTTCAATTACAGCTGTTCAAAGTACTCATCCACTACAAAGAAACGAAAAGCATCAAGCACCCAAAGTAAACCAAGAAACACCAAATCAACTGCAATGGGTGAACAAAGCCCACACTGAAATAGAACACTTTTACTGACCAAAATGGGCAAGGTGTTGGATTACCCTGACAATCACTTGCTGAGTAGGCAGACAGGAGGGGATTCAATCTCCAGGCACAGCCCTGAGGAGCTGGTGAGTCATGCTGCCTGCACAGGCACTGTGCACACAGCAGGGCCCTTGTATCTCCCCTCTGGAGACGGGACTTCAGGAATGCAAGATGAACAGCATTGTTGTTTTTTTTTTTTAAAGTGGAATTAGTCACTTAGTTTGATTAGTTTTATGTAAAATGACATTAATTATTTGGACATTTCAGGCTTGGGTTTTCAGTTGGCAGATACTAAAGAACAGCAGAAATTCAGTACAGTTTGTAAATGCCTTGTTGCTTATGTCAACAGACTGATAAGCAATTTACTTCATCAAGTAATAAATATAGTTTCTGAAATACTCTAATATATACTACAAGGGGTTTTGTTTCTATGCCATACACCTTCCTACCTTCACTGCTAAAGGAAATGAGTTTATTCCTACTAATTATTTTCTTTCACCACTTTAAGTAAAGACAGTATCATTTCATTAATCCCTGAAGAAATGTCACCAGGTGTGCTTGCCTTTCAGTGCAGAACAGACAAGCAGCATGATAAAATTATCAGGCTGCAGTCTTACAAATGAGAAACTTCATTTTAAGCAGAGGTGGTTGTGTTTAGCCACAACAGCATGCTTACATGAGGCTGCTGTGGAGCTAATAAAGAGACAGTCATTTCTGAGCACCAAATCAGCAACGAAGACAGCAGAGCTCCAGCTCTGTAATATATATTTTCTGCTCCCACTGGAATTAGAAGAATGACTTCTCTGGGGAAAAAAAGGACAAGGGAGTTTCCAGGCAACCCCAAGTCTGCCTTTCTGCTAAGGCAAACAAACTTGGGGCTCACAGAATCAGCCTTGGGCACCTGTTAATTACAAAATAATTGAGACTAAAAACTGCTACCCTGAAGTAGGTAGGAAACTCCATTGTTTTTTTTCTAGTGCAGTTTACCCTGGTTGGACCTCTGTCAAAGTGGAGGTGCTGGGTCCTCTAAACTCGCACAGACTATGGGAGGACTAGACAGTGCTCAGCCATCTCCCATAACCAACATCTACAAACACTTCTGAGTACATTTTTAACTATTTCACCTTGACCTTATGTGATTGTCAGATGAGCTGGCAATTTTTTAATATTAATATTAAAATACAAGCTGAAATAAAATCAGTACTTCACTACCCTTAGCTAAAATAGAGTGGGTTCTTGCACACACCACTTTTCATGTCAAGCACATCTCTCAGGAGTCCTATAAAGTCCATAGGTCTTGGTTCAGACCCAGTGCCTTAAGAGCCAGCACTTTGGGCTACCTGAATCTTACAGCTCTCCTTTCATTAAGTAGTATAGGAGGAAAATGGAAGAGTACTTTATGGTAATCTTTGACTGATTTTTTTTTTTAAATGAGAATCACAGCATCGTTTGTCTCATCCTTTGTAGTCAGGCAGCAGAGCTTTATTAACTGTAGGATGTTAGGGGCAAACTTCCCAAGAAGGTGTGCTGCATGCACGAGGTCAGTTCCTGCACTGGTGGTTATGGCCAAGAACCTTGAGGAGAATGGAGCAGCTTCTACCTTTTTTTCATTCAAATGAGTGGCAAAAGCAACTCTTGGTAGCAGTGATGCAGACTTCTGGCTGCAAACCATTGCCTGAATTCCCACAGATCAGGGCCACCTTTGGTAAACTTTTATCTGTCTTAGCAAGGATTTAAAAATGAGAAAAAAAATTAGAAATTCTGGCCCAAACTGTCAGAATGGAGGTGGAAAGTATGCTCTTAATAGGCACCTGAGTGGGTTTTCTTAGCTGCAAGCAATAGATGCACAGTAGTACCATGACAATCTTGCTGTCACCAGCAGATGTCATTTGTGATGCTGGCATCAAGAGAATGTAAACCAGAGGAAAGCTCCCCAAAAGTGACAGAGGAAAGCATTTTCTTATAATCTCCATTTGTCCCTTGCCTTGTCTGCAGGAGTTAGCCTGGCCCAAGGCTTGTCGGCACGACGGTCGTAATCCGGAGATTCCGTGACCTCCACGTACTCGTTAAATCGAAGGATTCTTCTCGCTTGAAGTTCAGCCACTGTGGGCCTCAGACTGAGCTGTAAGCAGGAGGCAGAAAATAGTAGGCTTAACAAGATGAAATAAAATAAAAGAGGAGGGTATGATGTAATCTCAAGAGAACTTTAATGGTATTTCTAAATAGGGTCACTTTCAGGTGTCTAAAAAAAGGCACCATCCTGGGAGTGCTGCGCAGGAATGGGGAGGCAGCCTAACCTGATTTCTTCAATTATAAAAATAGTCTTTGTCGGGCAGGTCACAGAGAATCATGACAGTTATCCCTGGAATATTAATTGTGACTTTGCAACTGTCACTACCCCACTAGGCCATTTGCATTAATGGTTATACTGTGTTAAAACCATAATACCAAAATACGTGAGATTTGGAAGTATCTGCCTAACAAAAAAACCTGGTTTTGACCATCTAGGGGTCATTAGGATGCCAAATTGTTTCAGTCACCTCAAACAATATTCACTTTAATTACCTAAGGATGATCATATTAAGGAAACTGTATTTTTGCAGGGACGGGCAGACTAGAGATACTTATGAAAACTCCTCCCATCCTCTCCCAGAACAGATCAGTAACTGCTCCATTTCCAGGGACAATGAGCATGATCCCACCTGCAGAAGCTAAGACCTCTTCTGTGGTTAGAAAAGCATTGAAGGGATTTCGTAGGGGTCGCATTATTTTGCTGCCCTCTCTACTGTTCTAGGGAAGAGTGGGTCTACTGCAGGATGGGGTTTCCCCCAGCATGGACTTGGCTTGTACTGCTTTTTAAGCAGATTTCTAATCTGGGAAAATGACGGATGGACATTTGCAGCAATGTCTATACACTGATTTTCAGATTCTAATAAAACATAACTCTATGTACAAAAATACACAATACAAAAAAGCACATCATCACCTTTCTACTGAGTCTACGTTTTATTTCTCTTTTGGCTTCCTGTTCCTCTTCTTCATTCTTCTCTGTTTTCAGAAGAGATAAAAAGGAGTGAATATTTAAGTATTATAACTGCACATACTGTATTTCTCTTGGTTGAAAGCTTCAGAACTCCAAGTCCTGGCTCATGTTTCCTCATATTTCTGGATGATGCCGCATGTGTTGTCTGCTTTTTGGCTTTTGTATGCTCTCATTCTTTTCCCTATCCGCATTTCCCCTGATTCTGTAGACATCTCAAGTCAACTGTGGGTCACGAGCACAGCAAAGAGAAGGTGCCTGTCATTTCCTTTCTGTGTACCAGCAAGCAAGTACCCTGAAAGAGTTGCCTGATGTTTCAATTACTTATTCTAACATTGCAATCACTGTTGCTTTTACTTCCAACATTTATTTTAGAATAAGAGGCTAATTTATAAATGCCACGTAAAAAGTTTGCTCCCAGTATTTGAATTACCCAAGTTTCTTCTACTGCTACAGGACACGAATCAATGACATTTGGTTTACTGTCATTTGTTAGCAAATTGGTTTTATTATTTCAATTTTTTTCTGGTTTTATAATGGGGGCATATGATCCAACACTCAAGCCCTCTTTGTTAAGGGCCACTGGCTAGACCAAATGAACCAGTACAGCAGAAAATTATGTCCATTTTTAGAATGTATTTGGGCATATGAGTGAAATAATTTTCTTTTAACAAATTTCTGTTCTAACCAAACTTGATTTCTTGACTGCCAGTGAAAAGCACACTTAGAAAGATATGTTCATATGGGCTCAGCATGTTTTTTAAATTGATGTATGGTTTGAAGGAGACTATTTGCCTTTTCAGTCCAACTCTTATGATTATATGCAAAGTTTTGAGGCTGAAATATCCCACCTAGAGAAATTTTATGATCCTGTTTTATTCATGGTTGGGGATTACAGACTCTGCAAACGGTTCAAGGCTAACTATAAATTTAAAGAAATTCATTTGTTCTGGATAAAGCCAACTTGTATAGATGAAAAGGGAGTTTTAAATCCCAGCATAGTTGTATTTGCCCTGTTTCCTATGGCCAGCCTGCCGTGTTAGTAGAGGTGACCTGGCCACAGAAGAATTTCTGTGTAATGACTTTTACACTGGAGAAAACGCTACGACAGGACACCTCATGGTACTTGCAGATATCCTTTGCTTACTCAAATGCTTTCATATAAGAAGAATATCAGGAAAAGGAGGAGAAGAAAAATTATAAAAATGAAAAAGTAAGAAGGGAAAAAGTAGGAAAAAGGCAATGCCTGCCCAGGATCTGCTCTGTGAGAAGCCTCCAACACCAACATCAGGTTTCCAAGAGCAAAGTGCAATCACAAAGGCTTGCTGCCAGGATCTCAGATTGATGGTGATGTTACTGACATACTGAAATATGGATGTAATTTTAATTTTTTAAATTAATGTATCTATCAATAAAAAAGTTTGGTATGTTTAAGGACTTATAACTTTAAAGGATAACTCATAATATCCTCACCTAAAAAAATCAAAAGTTCTCTAGGTGTTTTAGGACAGATAAATCATCTGTAGGCTTTTGTTTACACATCCTGTCTTTGCAATCACTAGACATAGTAGCTGAGGTAATTAAACACAAACTATTACTTCAGGGTTCCATTCACTTGGGATCATCTGACAAAAAATTTTGTCCCCTCACAAATGGAATTGCTTAAGTCCTACCTTGGACAATCTCCAGTAGCAGACATAGGAGGAAAAAAGGCAACTGAATGTACACATCACTGTACTGCCGTTTTCTTACTTTAGTTTGTAAAATGTGCTGTGCATTATTCATATCTTGGCATTTCTTTGCTATCTAAACCACAGTGTCTCCTAAGAAGCAGCAATAAGATGCTTCATGTAAGAAACAGGGGCTCATGCTGCTTAATGCATACCTTAAGGAAGAACTACCAGCAGCATGGCCACCTGAAATACTGTTTCTCTATTTTGGGGGAGGGTAAAATACCTTAAAAAACTTGCTCTGGACATTTAGGAAGGTTGAAGGTTAGCTGCCTATCCCAAGCTGTGAAGCCACGTCCCTGTGGAGAGCAGATAACTGCACAGCAGGATGGCTAGACAAGGGAAAACCTCCCAAAAAGGGCAAGCGTCTTAGCGACTGGGCAGAGGGTCTGGGCACCCCTTGGAGCAGGCCATCTTCTGGAGGACAATATCAACATGAGGCATCAGGAGCTTCCTTTGCCTCCTGGGCAAAGCAGGAGGGGATCAAACCCATGGGGAAGTCAGTCTTCCGCATGAGAGGTCAGGGACAGGATGTGTTTTATACATTCAAGTTGGTTTACTTCTAGGAATAAAACTCAAGAGCTAAAGGAAATGGACTGAAATCTCGTGGCTGCTACTAATGTACTGAATCTGCTGTTTGGCACATGGGCCCCTGTCTCTGGCACTGACTTGTACCTTAAGCACCAACTTCCCACCTCCAGCCTGCTGGGCAGAGTCTTGCTTTAAGCCTGGTGCTACAGAAACACTGCCTGGATACAAATTCCTACAAACAGTAAAAACTACAGTGTGTTTTTGGTCTTTTAAGGTAAAAGTTTTGAAAGTTGCTTTTGTAGGGAGTTAAGAAGATGTGTGGTGCTAAAAATAATGGGTCTGGTGCTCCTGGTTCCTGTAGGTGTTGTGGAAAATTCCAGCCAGAGGGCCAAGATTTGGCTGCAGGTATGAACTGACTCACTTGGCCAAACAGGAACACAATAATGCACAGGAACACACTTATGACTGCTTTCCACCTTAAAAGCAGATCTAATCTGTGTGTGATGTGGAGAGAGAAAATATAAACACAGCATTCTCAGCTGCAAGTCCCCTCCTCAGATGTCCTGCTGCTGCCCTACTGGCAAAGAACCAGCCCCGCGAGCGCCCTTCGCTTGCAGGAGTCTCTGATTAGATCCCAGCAAAACTATGGCTTCCCTCCTTCCCTGCCTGCAATTCCTAGGAGGTCAAACTGGGATTTGACTCCCGATTGAAACAATTTTGTTTAGCATCAGTTATTGTGGCCGTCAAGTTAAATAATCCACCAAAGTCAAACAAGCAGCTTCCCTGTCACCTATACATTATTGCTCCTGCAACTTCTACCACATTAAATCTGATCACCTTCTGTTCTGTGGGACATTTGTTTTGTAGCAGAAGGGGAAAAGTGAAGAGAAAAATTGTCCTGTGTGAGGACTGCTCCATTCTTGACCAAAAAATACTCCTGGAGCATAAAACCGAACTTTCCATTGTGTCCCTATGGGATTAGCTATGTTTAGACTTCTCTGTGGGCTTGCTAAGGAAAGAGAAAGAAAAGACAAACAAAGCACTTGCTTCTTGCAGTGCTCTGAAATGCACAAAGCGGTTTCTCTTTCCTGGTTTTACAAGCAAAGATAACCATTAATATTCCTTAACAAGCATCGAGAGCTAAACCCCATTTTCTACAAAGCCATTACTGGCAGGCATGCAGGTGCACTGTACAAGAAGTTCACTGTCCCTTACAAATACAGGAAAAAAATACAGTTATCTTAATCTGAAGTTCTTGGAAGACTAAAAAGTTTCTTTGCCATAATGCAATACTATAAATACTTTTGGTTCAAAGCCAGTACAGAAGAAGCCTGACTTTATAAAAAACACAGGGCTTTATGTATTCCTTCAAGTGGACTCTTGAGTTATCATAACTTTGTTTTAGTGTGGGAAGTCTCAGAAGTCTGGATAGTTTTATCCAAACAGTTTTTATACAAATCCGCCTGCAATGTCTTGCGATCGTACTTGGAAACAGGATTTTCAGTAACTGGTTTATCTGGAAATATTATCAAAACAAAGCTTCTTGCAAAACAGACTTCCTCACTAACTGGAAATACAGAAAAAGAAAAAAATAGGGATTTTTTTTCTGAACCTCTTAGAAGATTTGGGCTGAACTTTATCCTGAAGTAAATATTTGGACCTTTACCACTTCATGTAACCTCAAAGTCTGATAAATATTACTCAAAACAATACATCCCCTTAGCTGCAGTTTATATACACACAATAATACAACTCCTTCTCCCCGTCCACTGCTTAAAAATACGAGGAAGGAAACTTTATGAAAGAAATCCCAACTTACTCACAAAAGCTGACTACACCAACAAAGGCATTTAACACATGTAAACATTTTCAAGTGATCCACAGGAAGGAACAGCAATAATTTTGATGTAAAATATAAGTGCCTTATGGCTTAGAGAGAACTTGCACCCTGAAAGGACTCTGAGTCGGACTGTCATCACAAACCCTGTCTTGCTTTTGGTTTGCTTTGGTTTTTATAGATCACTTTCAGCTTGAAATATTTTACATCTCAGTGCTGAGCAAAAAGCAGTTCCTCTATGAGCTCACCAGGGTCTCTGTGATTTTTGTGATTTACAGTTCTGCTTCCCAGCCTTTATATTTCGCTCTCCCTGGCCTCTTTAAGACACCCCCCCAGCAGCAGGGGAGGATGGCAGGAGGCACTGAGTGCAAAGCCTGGTGTGCTGCCAAAAGCTTAAAGTAAACAAGCTGAAACAGGAGAGGAAATCTATTAACTGCTTTCCAGTCTTGAGCTACTTATTGCAAAACCAGTGAATGGAATAAACACTGGCAAAAGGGGATATTAAATACATCACAGGTTCGCTGCTGGGTTGGTTACCTCGAGATAAGCAAGAAAGGGCAATAAGGGAGCCCAGCTGGTGCTCCCAGCTCAGTGGCCATATCCTGGCCCACCAAAGACGTTTTGGATTTACCTTTCTCACATAGTCCAGCATGAGCAGTTTGTCATATATATAAAAAGTTCTTATTTCCAATTTTATCTTTATCTATTAAATTTTTAGGTTTGGAAATTACAGTTTTAGAAAGTCTATTCACATTATGTGCCAGACAGGAGGCCCTGGATCCCTCCCCTGTGCAAGCATGATCTGTAGCTTCCCTTTTCAGTAAGACAAGGCACTATTTGGCATTTGAGAGCTCAAACAACAGCAGTAAGATTTTATTAGCATTTTATTATCAGGATGGTTTGCTTGAAAGCCAATAATTGCCCTCTCTCTGATTTGCTAGCCTGAACAAGTGACAGTCATCAGTCCATGGATGCTGTCAGGTAAACATCCCATTTTCTTTTCTTCCCATCCCACTAGCATGCTACACATCAGGGCTGACACCAGGCTTGCACAGATGAGCTCCAACTTTACTGAACAACTGCTGGAAGTAACAGCATTATACCAACTCTTTGATCAGGTGTGAGAAGTTCTCACACCTTAAGGGTTTTTTTGTTTGCTATTTGTGTGATTTTTGATTTATTGCTATAAAGTGCCTTTTCTTCATTTATTTCTTCTACTTAACCATCAAGTACTAGCTGCCTCTGCAAGATGAACACAGGACTAGGTGGAGCTAGGCATGGCAAGTGTTGCACTGAGTGTTGAGGTAACATCTTTATTATGGAAAGATTCATAAAGGAAGACAAAACAATGCTTGTTCTGAAGAGTTTGCCAGCCAAAGAACAAAAGCAACATAAGTAAATGGCAGAATAGGTATAAAGGGTGAACATCTAATGTACTTCCTCTGCCCTTGACTATTTGAATGACAGACTTATTTCAGCAGGGATATGAGGAGGGATTTAATCAATGGGAAGATATTCAGTGAGAATCTCATGCAGGTTTCAGTACAGAAGATATTTACGTCAGAAGTGAATATGAAGGCCAGCATGCTGAAGTAGTTGGCATATACCTATTGACTTTCTGCTGAACCCTTTGCCTTTCCTCTTTCTACTCCTCCTTCCAACCTCTGCCCTTCCATCCCACCTTCACCTCCAACTGATATTCCTTTCTCCTCCTCATAAAGATCAGGTGGAAGGTTAACCAGCCTAGAACTATTTCTAAGGGGTATCCAAGACATTCCTGGTCTTTGGGACCAGCTTCAAGAAGTGAGATTGTGACAAGCAGAATTTGGCATATTCAATAAATGGAATTTTCAAAGCTACAGTTACAGGTTAGTGTATAAATCAAGTGTTGACGCATTATTTTCTAGAACATAATTTCTCTCTAGTTATGGTTCTAATACTGGAGCAACAATGATGGGCTTCCACATGAATCCAACATATGCTCCCTTTCTAAGAAAATACAATATGAAACCTGAATGAAATACTTACGCTTCAGGATATTTCTTTGCTCCAGCTCTTCAGTTGTGGGCCTCTGGCTAAGTCTCCTGTGAGGAAAAAGTAAGTGACTGATTTAAAACCAGATCTAAATGACACATTAGGATTTGTAATACAGCTTAAAAGATGTAATTTCTGGAAGTAAATTCCGGAAGTAATTTCCAGGCTGTTGCAATAACTGCTCACATAACCAGAGTGGCCATTTGTTTTAAAAGATGTAGTGTTGCCATCTGAACACATGAATAACTGATACTTGAATAATATTACAGAATTTGTACCAGCAAATTTAAAGTCCTCACAGGTATAATTTTATGAATAAATCCATAAACCTTCTTTGTTCCCAAGCACCATCAGTTGTGCAATTGTTAGATTATTCTGAGATATTTTGAATTAATTTTTATATTTTTGATATTTTGAAGTCCTACTAAATTTTTTTAAAAAACCAAAACCAACAAAACCCATAAGCTGTTCATTCCTCATTAATTTGTATGTACAATACAATTGGGAGCTTTACCTGAAACCGAATTTTATTTACTTACCTTAATATAACAACTGCCATTACAAAAACCCTAAACTGAGATATTAATTTTCTGATTTGTACTGGGGAGAACATGGTTGATGTTGTCCCTTTGTTTACTAAACAAGTCCACTTGTTTACTTGAGGAAAGGAGTAAGAAAAATTTCAGCAGTAAAACTTATTTTGCAGGTGTGTTCAAGATAGATGTCTCTGTGTTGGTTTTGTTCATCAACATCACACAGTTCACTACAGACTGTCTTTAGCCTCGTGACACTCATCCAGTTCCAATCACTCTTGGACTTACAGATTTGTCCCAGAGGACAGGCAGGTTTACCAGGGGAGACCAGTCCCAGCTGTAGGAAGTCCCAGGTGGGGACCTGACTCAACCCTGATTGAGCTGTGGGAACAGACTTTCCACCAGACCTCGATGCTGCCAGGGGCTGACCACCATGCCAGGAATTTTTAAGACACTGACATCAAACTTGGATGTGATTTTGGGTATGAGCACAGCCCTGATGCACAGAGATATTGTCTCCTGCCACCAAGGCAGAGCTGTGTGCATTGTCTTTCAGCTCTCCAGCAGAACCCACAAAGCAGCTTCTGCAGTTCCAGCCCCCAAGGGAGGACTGACAAGCAGGATGTGATCACCAGAGCTGGGATTTGTTCAGGAAAGCGATGGTAACAACCATGCCTCTTTATTAGCAGAAGAAAAATGACCCTTGGGCTCTACACAGCAGATGTATCACTCCTACAGTTCAGTAATGAAATAGCTGCCTTGGCCAGACACCCAGTTCACAGAGCAACTCAGCTCATCTTCTGGGTGTTGATGCAGGGCTGTGTGCTCTGTACTGGAGCAGTACCAACTGGACTACCCTGTATCTGGAATCTCCAACAAACACAGGACATCCTCCAAATCTGGACTATTGTCTAGAATATTGTCTGGAATATTGACTATTCCTGAGCCAAACAGAAACAAGGACAGGTCTAGCAAAATACAGGCATGCTGTAGTCTATTCTCAGAGACCACAAAAGCCAAAATAAACATGAAGATTTTTTTTGGAAAAACCTGTAAAAGGCAAGCGATTTTTTTTTTTATGCAATGTTCTTAAGTCCAGAAGGAGAAAGTAACATACATCCCATAGCAGTTTAACAGCTTTAGAAAGAAGTGCCTCAGAGGTGGGCACAGTAAAACACTGACTGGCTCAAATTCTTTTGCTGGAATCAGCATATGATAATGAAGGACTTGGAGACCTGGGGAGGAGGAGAAGGGTCAGAAGGGACAACATGCACAGGCATGCTCTATAGGTCAGGAACTACTGCTCTGTCTGAGATGGGTATACAAGTGGAAGTTCTGCTAACTTGAGAAAGAACCAGAACCATGGCATTGATTATTGTGGACTCATTCTTACCCTCTTCCTCTTCTTTCCTTTTTTAACCAAAGTACCCAAAACCCCCAAAATCTCTCAGATTTTGTTTCTTGCAGGACAAAAAAAAATCTATTATTGACAGTTTAAAGTTTTGTGAGAAATAAAATCACCATTTTCCTGACAGTTGTACCACAAAGATCCTGCAATGCATATTGGGCTGCATTTAAAACATCAACCCAAGTGTTCTCCGTTCTCTTCTCCACCTTCACCCAGTGAAACCACATTTACCCTGTGACTGATACCTCACTAGCTTCGTTCCAATCTGATGTCTGATTTCCTGCCTTTCCTCTTCAGATGTACGCTGCAAGATGTTTTTGTCTTCTAACTCTTTCTTAGATGGTCTGTTGCCAAGTTTGATAGCAAGAGTATCCCTACGACGAATTTTACTTGCCAAAGAGCCTGAGGAAAGGAGAAGTAGGGTAGATTTAGTTCATTCATGCTCAGGTTACAGACACAAACTCTGAGTAAGAACTTTAATACCTCCCCAAAGCAACCTTGTTCCCACATGCCGGAGAGGAATTTCAATTAACATCAAAAGAAAAATTTTAGCTCAGTTCATGAAAATAAAAAGCTAAAAGGCTTGGAGGAAAAAGCTACCAGCCAAATTCATACAAACATCACTTGTCATCTGTGAAGTGACAGGATAAAAATGACAAATCTACACTAAAATGTCTTTGAAGTCTAATATATTACAGGTTGGCTTATTTATCTACTTAGTATATTTAGCAACCTGCTGCTCTTTTTCTTCAGCCTTAAACGGTTTAGTCTCATTCTATCATCATTTCCCTCATTCTTTCAATTTTTTTTTAACCAATTACCACTTAGTTCTTTTATAGTGCTTTCCATCTCTTAAGTTATTTGTAAATTAAAACAAAAAATGCAGCTTAGAAAGGTGCTCTGAGTGCTTGTGAAGTAACTTAGGCAGGAACCCCCAGACACTGAAGCGATCTGTTCTCCATAAAACTGACACTGTAGGGACAAGGGCTTTGCAGCTCAGCCAGCATTAGCTTCAGCCAGCTGTGGAAGGAAGGGCATTTTTCACAGCCTTTATAGTATTTCCCTTGTGTCTTGACATTCTGACTGAGGTGGGCTACATATGCCCTAGGCTGGCAGATTTTCACTGTGTAAGGCAGTTTGGTGAGACCACAGGCTCCCAGCTCCCTTTTCATAAGACACTGTGCTGCTGTGTGAACACATGAACTTTTGGTTTCTATCACTTTGGGTTGTATTCAAACCCAACACAGAACTGCAGAAGACTTCGGCCTCTCGAGCTACCTGGCACTTCACCTTCTCCTGTACCTGTGGCCAAGATAAAAAACCAAACGTTCATTTTGCCTCACTCCACTTTGGTACGCTGGACCTTGGTGGTCAGGCCTTTGCTGAGCATAGTGAAGCACCTCCTCCAAAAAAGCTGTGAGCAAGGCTCTCAAACCATGGTTTGATGGTGATTTCATACTGACATAAGGCCACCCGGGAGGAGGTAGAGGGAGGGCTGCCCTCCTTCGTGCTCCTGAGAGCCTGCTGCTGCCACCTTCTTTGCCCAAGCAAAGGAGAAGCCTTTGGGTGAGCTGGATCAGGGAACCACCGATTCTATTGAAAATCAGCTCAACAACAGCTGCTCCTGCAAAAATAAACATGAACTCTAGCCTAAGAAAAGAACAGCTGGGAGCAGGGATTAGGCAGAATGAGGGTAGGACAACTCCTTCAGCACAGCAGGGCTTCTGCCCAGTTAGGGTGATGACAGAGTCATGAACCCAGATGAAATTTCAAAGCTGTAAAACTTAGATGTAATCTACTGTGATCTTCTCTGTCTGCTAAGGTTGCTCCAATGCTTCAAACATCCTGATCAAAGGGGAATAAGTGACTTTCAGACAGTGAAGTTGCTGACTGATGGGCTTCCTCTGTCATTCACCACACCTCTAACTCCCACAAGGAACTCATGATGTGGGCAAGCCAAATGAATGGCTTGTGATGCCCTAAGGTGGAGGCCTTGTCCCACCCTCATGTCCTTCTGAGCCTGTTCCTCCCACCTCCACTCTCCTCCGAGTAATGATTGATCTGCTCTCACCCATGCACAGGCCCCAGCAGGTTTCTGATCGTGATTGCCTGGGAGGAGCAGGACACTCATTTCTCAGTAGTGACAAAATACTGAATCCCCTAAAAGCATTCCCTGCAGCCATTCCTCTCTCTGCCTCACACTAGCATGGGTCAGGCATGCTCACAAAACAAAATCTGTGAAAGGCAGCCTGCAGCTTCTGGGCAGGATGCTTACTTTCAGTACTTGCATTCTCATCATCATCATCATCGTCATCATCTGTGTACAGGATTGGCCCATCCGAGTCCGAGTCACTGCCATGGCTCTCTCTGCTACTTTCACTCTCAGGAGGGGCAGCAGCGTCAGAAGCCTCCTCCACTACTTCAGAGAATGCTTGATCTGGAGCCTCCCCTTCCTGGTCTTCTTTGGTAGCCAAGCTGTTTATTCATGAGCAGACAGGGTGGCACAATGCAAGCAGAACAAAACACAAGTGAGAAGCAATTAAATAAGCAAGGATGAAAAAAAAAAAGTTCTGTTAATCAAAGTAATTCCTTTCTAAAAAATATAAATATATAAGACATTTTTAACATATGCAGATATGTATATGTACCTATGTATGTGTGTTAGGAAAAAGGATGCAAACAATCCGGAATGATGTGCTGTGAAGTCTGCATTAAGACAAATCCTAATTAGTTTTTATTTTTTGTGGGGTGGGACTGAGAGAGAAAACAGCTCATAAAGCTGGGGGTGAGAGGAGCAAGTTGGAGAGCAGATGGGAGAGCAAATCTCCTGCTCTGGAAGCCTAAACTTATTTATTGTAAATAGAGTTTCACTGCAGTTGAGTTCAAAATGTTCATGCTCATCACTGATGAACATGGGGATCAACAGCAGATTGCCCTTTGCCTTGGGAAAATCATTATGTAAAGGAAGGGTAGAGCAGGGGGAAATGCAGCCCTGAAATGTACAGCTGGCAACAGATGTACCAGCAAGAATTTAAAGGAAGGTCTCTAGGCTGCTGGCATCTAGACTAAACCCTCTTGGATTTATATAAAAGATGCTGATTTTTGTGGCAGGGAAAAGACAAATTAATAAACCAGTTTCATTTTCTGCCAACTATTTTGTTTAAAAAATGTAATTATGACTTTTCTCTTGACCAGTTTTTACAGTACCTGAGATTTAGACAAGTTAATAGGCAGTAAAAACCCAAGCACCTACTAATTGAAGCCTGAAACCCTCATTTTTAAGTGTTCAAGTTCAAATTCAGCTATTGAATTGAGAACTTTAGCAGTGAGATATTTAATGATACCTACAGGAAAAAAAAGACATCTACAGAAAAGAACCCCCTTATAATTTGGCATCATTTCTTGTTTGCCTTTATGAGAGATAAATAAAAGTGTCATCAGCTTTGAGCTGAACTGCTGACCCCAGTGCCAGCCACACAGTGAAGTAAGAGACAGGTCATGAGCAATGACCTTCTGGGGAAACATGAGGTACTGCAGGTGAAAGGCTCAAAGGCACTGGGAAGGAACAAACTGTGCTGGTCTGCAACACAAACTGTTCCCAGCCAGCAGAAGAAACAGAAGAGATCCCCACGTGCCCACAGTGCCAAGAAAAGTGGTTTCTTCAGCTCTGGTCTTACTGCTCCCCCAGGACAGCCATACTGTCTCACCTTTCCGTGTCTTCTCCTCCGGCACCTGGAGCGCTGCCTGGGGCTGCACTGCTCAGACTCTTGTCTGTGCCACGCTCCGTCTGGAGAAGGGGCTTTGTGTCTGGCCCAGGGCTGCGGGGCCCTGCCACACAGCTGTCTGACACGTCCTGGGCGTCTGAGGAGCCAGCAGGCTGACTAGCTGCAGCAGGAAAAGGAGGTGGAAGTGGAGGTGGAGGAGGGGCAGCGGTGGGAGGAGGGGGCACAACAAGCTTGCTCGACTGGTCTGCGTTCTCCGTTTCAAAAATTACTACGGAAGTCTGCTCAGGCCTGGGTTTTTCTGCCTTCGCTTCTGAACTGTCGGCTGTCGCACCTGAGGGAGAAGAAGCAGCCCCGTCTGGTGCTGTTCGTGGGGCCGACTGTTTCCCAGGTTTTTTCTTGCCCCTGGGAGTCCCTGATGTGCCAGGCTTGCTGGAAGTCTCCTTAGAGGCTTTGGGATGAGATGATGTGGACGAAGGAGATGGTGATGAAGAAGACTTGGAGACTGGTAGTTTTTTTGCATGAGAGGAACCAGCTAAAACAAGAAAATCAAAGGCATTTTACAGTCTTGCAATTATATTACTTTTGCACTGTGTTTTCTGCATGGATTGACTTGTGTTGGCCTTTAAAAAATAAAAAAAATACACTTGATACTTCTACAATACTTCATGTAAATGCCTGAGATTATTAAATGTTGCAGTTCCAATTTCACCTTTGTGTGTGAGACACTGAAATGACGAATACTTGCCCAAGAACAGCAGAGAGGACCAGCCTTACAAATGGGTAAGGGTTTGTTTTGAGCATTCTGCATTGGCCTGTTACACCTGGCCTGGACATCATATGAGAAGTCCACTACTTATTCTAAAAATATGTCTAGTGTCCTAGCTAAAAAACAAAAACAAAAAAAACAAAGCTTCCTGGCAGAGAAAACTGCCTGACCTTTCCTACTACATGACTTTTTGGTCTGATCACTGTGAAAACCCTGTGATTTTCCTTGTACTTTTCAATGAACATCTGAAGACTGTTACTGACTGTTACTGTTACATTATTTCAAAATGTTATTGCAACTGGTGCCCTTCTACTTAATGACAAACAGCAGAGGGGCAGCAAAACAAGGTGTACTTTCAAGTCCAGCTGGGTCTGTCCATAAAAGAGAGGCAGAAACCACTGCTGTCACTTTGCACAAATGACCTGCAGAAGGGAGGAGGCACTGAAGGCCTCCTGTATGTACTGGAGGCCTTCATCTGATCAGTGACCAACTCGGGCAGTCTTGAAAATGTAGTGAAACAAGGTTTTGACCGTAGCTGTACAAGCTGGCCAAGCTGGCTGTTTAATCCTGTGATACTCACCATACTGAAGCATATATGTATAATGAATGTCACTACAGATTTCAGCTAGCCTGCATTTCCATGTGCATTCCAGCCACATTTCTGACTGCTGTGTTAATGCATCCACCACCTGAGATGGGAGCTTCAAACTTCTGACTTTCATTCAAAAAGCAATAAAAATGACAACCATCTAATGGTTCAGTCCTTTTCATCAAAATGCATCCGACTTCTGATGGAGTAAAAATTCATTAACTTCCAGAGAACAAATGAAAGCATTATAAAGTTACATAGCAGCCTTCTGGCTGAGCTTACTGAGTAAAACAGAAAGCTGTAACAGGAATCTGCTGAAAGGCCTACTTTACTTACAAGCATTTAAATAAAAACAACCCCCCAGCAGATTGGGAGAGAATCAAAGTGCAAATGCTGGTGATAATAAGTTCGTGATATAAAAAGTTTTCACAGTGAGATTGTTCTCAAAGGAGATGGAAACTAATTCAAAAGATGCTTTACTGTTCTCTTCTGTAGCTGTTATGGTTTATAAACATTTAGAGAGCTGTGAAGCTTTCAGTACATCTGAAAAAAATTATAGAAACTTCAGGCAAATCCCTGTTCCTCTTTGTACTCCCAGGTGACTATAAAGGGCACTGTCCTGAATCTACTGATACTGGACTCATGTTCCCACATCAGGTACAAATCACTCAATTTTCATGCAAAACAAAATGAAGCAGAAAAATGGCATAGGCAGAAGTTCATAATTACAGTAGAAACAGATGGTGGTCCCAACCTGCACATTATTTAACAGAAATCTTACTGACTAGGTGGATGGTAGAAAGAAAAGGCTCTGGTTCTGATCCACTTCAGTGCAGGCTGGAGGTCAACAGAACCAGTTACATGCTTACACTTAAGAACTGCAGCATAGTGCAAGTATATGGCCACACAGTTGTGGCTGGGAAAATGTCAAAACATGCTTCCATTGTAAAAATCCTTACATTATTCCCAGAACCTGCAATTAGATACAGAAAGTTAAAAGATTTCTCACACAGAAAACCCCCCTATGTGTCCACATAGGTCAGAAGTGCTATTGCTGTTGTTGTTTTTGACTGGGCTGGCTGACAATTTTCTGTCATGCCTATTTTTCAGTAGAAGATTTGAATTCTGATTAAATGAAAAATTTAAAGGCTGTTGTTTAGCATACATCCATGCCTACATTTAAGCATTTAAAATTCTCCATTCTCCCAGTTCCACTATTTCAGCATGGTAACCTGCTGTGTCGCCCTCAGGAGAGCCATGGCTCAGCTGTTACTCATATTCCTCTCCTCCTTCATGGGACTTGATCACTGGCTGCATCATGTGTTCACTTTCATGGGGATCTGACACACCTCATGGACTAACACTGTTCCAAACCAGCTCTACGTGTCAAGTACTGCCCCACTTTGAATGAATACAAGGTATTTTTAATGCTGGAAGAAATTACGAGCAGAATCAGGGATATATGTGGATATATTTTACATCTGTATGGTCTCCAAGCATTTCCTGACATTTCAGCAAGGTTACTAGAAGACAAATCCAGAACCTGAATGTATTTTAATCTAAAAAGTCAGATACCAGACAGCTTGTTACCAGCCACTGGTATAAACATTTCTTTATGTGATGGATTGTTTTATTTCTGAAAGGTCTGCTGTTACAAGGCTGCTTCACCTAGGAAGAGCTGAGTTTTCCAGCTGCAGGTGAAATACAAGCAGCAAATTCTGGATTTTCAAAATGTTTGTTCTTGTAGTTGTCTGATGTAGTAGGGACAGTTAATACCAAGTTAATGGGTATTTTATGGCAAAGTTATTATTGTAATTCTAGGGGTCTTGCAATGTTTTCAAACAGTCCTCTTCTGTATGCTTCAAATACAAAATGTGCCAAAATGTACAAGCTGTGAAGAGAAATACTTGCAGAGAAAACTGGAGGGACTGGAGGGCTTTGAGAGAAAGAGATTGAAAACACAAGGTTTGTATAAGTTTGCCAATACATATATGGAGCCCATTCATCACAATACTGCTTGTGTTCAAATTATGCATGCATGTTTTAATTTTGGTCATTGTCTACACTGCAACCATTCAAACTCACAATCAGTACCTTAAGAGCATCCACCTCTAATCTTTAATCTTTCATCCCTGCTGAATTTTCATGTAATAGTGTGGTGAAAAACACAAGTGCTATGTGCCTGATGATTGATATCTTCCATTTCCAGAATGTACTTAGAATCACAGCACCTGAGGGAAGCCTGGTCATTTCTGATGGCACTAATTTTTTTTTTTTTGTCAGCTAAACCAATTGCTATTCAACATTCTTTTAAGATGTCTTCATGCTTTTATTCTTAACTTCTTTTTGATCTTGCAATATTGTCAAATTAACTGGAATAGTTGATACTTCCAGTAGAAAGTTACAGCAATATCAAATTAGTTTTACTTAGGGGTAACTCATGCTTGCTTTCAGAAGTCACCTTCTTCCCTGCTGATTCTTGAGCTGATTCTCTGGGTCATTTTTTTGCCAGCTTTCACACTGGAACTGGGAATTCAATGCTGTCTCTGATGTGCTCAGTGTTCATTCAACAGCGAGGGTGTCTGTGTGTTGTCTGGGGTGTTTGTGGCCAGCAGAACCAGAGCTCTCTACAAACATCCATGGCATGCTCTTCAGTAACACTGCTACAAGGCACAAGTCACCGTGAGACCAAGCCAAGCAGCCCCATGCACATGCACCCACCCTAACTGCACTGCATGGGCAGTACTCACCCGCGTCTCGATTTGCACTGGCACCTGTTGGCTTGGGCGGCGGGAGAGGAGGCTGCTTAGCAGGAGCCTTTCCCTTTTTTTTAGCATGAGGTGCTTCGTTACCCTTATGGCTGGTGGTGGTGGAAGCAGCAATGGCATTTTTTGGTGGCAGTGGAGCTTTTTTAGGTTTAGGCTTAGGCTTAGGTAGTGGTGGAGCATGGGATGCCGGTATTTCTGGGCAGTGACCAGTGCTCTCTATGGATAAGAAAGTGAACAGAAGCCAACTGACACGACATACACCATGTAAATTCAACAGCAAGCCTCACAACAGTGACTACTTCTGCTGCTTGAGCTCTTGGGAATCAGGAGAGACTTCATCTTCTGCCTCTTAATGAAGTATTAGCTCAGAAGAAAATTACTGTTCACCTCAATTAAGGATCTTCTCATGGAAAATATTTACCTGGAACTTCTCTCAGATACAGCTATTCTAGACCTCCAAGGATCAGCATTTACATTCAGTATCCCAAACTGGAGTGCTGGCTTCAAACTAAATGAGGGAATGCTATTTACTTCTCTAACAAATCTCCTCAGCTTCTTTTCAACCCTACCCACCCCAAGATCAACAGGCTGTAAAACTCAGATTCATGTGAACCTGAAAGTGAACAAGGTCATTCTCCCAGCCACAGGTTTGAACATGGCTACGCAGTGGAAATTTTCCCAATTTTCCCCTGAAGAAACCCATTCTTCGGAGCTGCACGTTGCTTGCTCTTAGCAGCTTTATTTTGGGTAACTTCCTCAGGGTATTTTTACTCTTCAGAAACAAATGAAGCTAAATAAGATAGGTTATCATTTGGCATGGAAATGCTCTCCCCTCCTGCAGGTTCTTTGGGTACTGTTACACAACTGCACTTTCAAGAGCCTAGAGTTCATTAGTCAGCAGGAATTTGGTCTTTATCTACATTGTGCTGTGCAATAGGAATGGCTCTGCAGAGTGAAAGAGGACCCAATATCCACAATCTGCATTTCAGGAGACTTGACTTTGGACTTTCTTCAGCCAAGTTCTGTAGATTGCATGACTAGTAGTGGAGGGAGTACAAGTTCCTGAGTGCATCTTTTGGCTTAGTTTCATCCCAAAAACCCCTAGTTTGTTTGTAGCCTGCAAACCAAAGAAGGGTAAGTGGGGATGACCAGGAAATTAATTTCAAAAGTGCATGCTTAACGCCAGCTGTAATGTTAATGTAGGCGAGCCATTTACAGTCAACATACAATTTTGCAACATAATCACTACGGCTGTAAAACTTGGTGTTCCCAGGTGGGAAGAGCTGAAGTTCCCAGATGGGAATCTTTATCTATTCAATTAAACCAATTCTATGCCCAGTTTGTCTCAAGATAGCCTTCCCAAACCTTTCTGAAAAAGGATATTATAGAAGCAAGAGCATCCCATCAGAATGGAATAGGCTTCCATTCCAATTACATCACAACCATATACGCTTTTTTTGCATGTTACTGAAAACTGTGACCGGGGAAGAAAGAAGACAAGCAAATACTGCAAAGACTTTTAACAGTCTCTTCTATCACTCAAGAGAAATCCATTTCATTTCTTGCATTATATTCCTATTAGAGCCTCAGTCTTAACACACAGTAAAGGGACATTCTCATCTCTCTTCTTTCCCATGTTAAAGATTCCCAAGAGATAAGCAACACATTTTAATTTTAAGATTAGTAGATGAAAAACAAATAATGTGCTAGACAACAAAGACATTCTTCCTCTCAGAAACAAAGCCTTTCCAACTTCCAGCTTAAGGCTTGTTAACATGAACCTAATGCATCACCTGCAGTTATTAAAAGCAACATGCACGCATGTTCATAAACTGAAGGAATTAACATTAACTGTCCAGTGTCTTCCTCCTTTATTTCCAGCCTATTATAAACTAATATGCTTTTGCCAAAGCTTTGAAAGGACCATCTCATAGAAACCTTTTACAACTTTCAAACAGATTCTTTTGAGCACAAATTCTTGTACCGTCTCTTTGTTTTCCATAGAAAGACTTCGGATGGAGCAAAGAACATGCTTATTTGTTACATTTTGACCTCCTCTTTTACAGCAAAAGGGTCTCCTTATGAAATTCTACCTATCTTCATTCGAAGTTGAAATGCTGATATAATTCTGAAAAAGCAGGACATTTTAAAATTTGAAATCCATTAATAACAAACATGGCAAGAAAAGATATGATTTTGTATTTTGAAGATCCCGAAGGACATGATGATCAGAAATAATTATAAGTGTAAACAATTCTTTGCTATATTATTAACTAAAGATCCATATTGATAAAATTTCATCTACTAGTAAAAAAGAATTTTAAATTTGTTGCTTATATACCATGACTGTGTTTTGTTTCAGGTCATTAGTAGAGAAAATATTAAAAAAAGAATGATAACCTAGAAAAAGTAATACACCATTCACCATATTCTAAAGTAATACAGTCAATCTACACTAAACTGTATCACTGATTAAATAATGTATATCAGAATTTATCTTCTGAATCAGGAAAAAAGGTACAAAATAAAATATAAGGCTAAAGCTTTATTTAGTAGCAAACACACCCTAGTGACAACTGATAATTTTCAATTTTTCTTTAGACAAATAACTAAAAACTATAAATGAAAACCAAAACTGGAGCAGTTCATTCACATCAAAGTTCTTGCTTGCAGACTTCAACTGTGATTAAAACTGGCAATTTATACAGCATTTATTTTTACAAAAATGCCTCACAATTACTGGAATGCCATCTTTGTCTCAGACAGTTCTTTTCATACTGTTATGTACCTCATTCCAAAGACTGGCAAAGACTGGCAGGCTCCTGCACAGCTGCATCCTACTTGCTCAGACAGTCATACCTCTCATCCAGTCTTCACTGCCCATTGATTACCAGCGAACCTTCTTTTTACTCACAGCCAGGAGGAAATCTGTGGTGAAGATTATTGTCTTTGACCATATTGCTCCTCCTGGCTTCTTATTAGCTTTGTTGCTTTTACTTTTGTAAGCTTCATTTTTTTATATCTCACTGTCAGTCTGATTTTGCCTGTGGTACGGTTTCTCATTTACTTGAGGCAGAGATTTCCAGTTCCTACCTGACCAGTCCATTATACCAGCTTTTGACAGTGACAAGCCAAATTTGAAGCAGATACTTTTCACTGCTTTTCCTCTGTTGACCCTCAGGTTTTGTGAATATTCCCTGGCTGTCCTCCCTCAAACTCCTCCCCTCTGCTGTGGTGCCAAAGTTGACAATATTTAGGCTGCCATTATTGTGCTTTTTATCCTGGTCTGGTATCCTCTTGTTTTCCAGTGCCAAATCATAATGTCCTTTCTTTTACTGCAAGTCCATTAGAAAATTTTTGTTGTTTTCTGCATCTGTGCAAGATGCTATAATAAATGTCTGGTATGTACAGTAACACTGTAGTAATACAAATAACTAATAACTGCAACAGGGGCTTGATCTTGAACAGTGACAGAGATGGGTCTGATGTCTGTAAATGGTTACAGATGCAATTATGTTGTAATTGTACCTCCCTAACATGATTCTGCTTGAATATGTACCCTTGGTCTTCATGCCTGCTCTTTCTTTTGCCAAAACAAGGAGACATCTGAATCAGTTCAGACCCATCTATTTGTTCAAACCAATCCCCAAGGTACCTCAGTACCAGCTGCAACACACTTTTATTGCTGTTGTTTTTCTTAATTTAGACATCTGTCCATCAAGAACTGACCTTTTAACAAAAGGTCTCCAAAACACATCAGAGAGGAATATCTTTTATCCACTGCTGCCTTGATGGAAAAATCTGCTGTAAAAGCAACATGCCTATAAATTACTTCCTCAACAGGAAAGCAAATGTTAATATCTCATTAAGCATTTGGATCGAAGATATGTTTATGTTTAGAATAAATTTTCCAAAGGCCAGATTTTCAAGAAATCTCAATTTCAAACCAGATTTTCTTGTTTCCAGAAATTGTGATTGGGGCCAGACTCTTAACAAAGCTCTGCTCTTGTATAAACACCAAAATGATGGTCAGATTTACAAAGTACTCAGTATACAACAGCTCTTGTGGGGACTCATCAGATCTGAAAGACTTTCAGAGAGATGCCAGTGTGCCACATGCTCTACAAAATCAGATTACTTATTTTGCAAACTACAAGTGGGACCATTTGAAAATTCTGGACCAAAAGGACGTATGAAAATCCTGGGCATACTTTTAGAAGATAGGTTGCAAAATACAAGTATTTTTTCCTTACTTCTGTGAACTTCTAGGGAACAGAAGGACAGAGCTTTTCTACCCAAGGATTTTGTCCTACAGCACTGGTATTTTTGTTTGTACAGCTCGAGCAGTGTCATGGAGCTACCTCACAGAAAAGCAGCAGTGCTGCAGCACAAGTGTATGATCTCCATCAACTGCAAAGCCCCCTCTCCTCTCGGAGGATGAACACAACACATTGGAGAAACACTGTGTAAAATGAAAGTTGGAAATAATGTATGTTTGTTATCTTCTGCAGAATGACTCCCTGCACAATGAAACTCTGTAAGAGCTTTGCAGATCATGAGTTTCCTTTCCAGACTATGCAGAGAGCTGTGTTTTGATTAATCAAAATCCAGGAAGCTGTCAGTCAGGAACATGGGACACTGGACAAGACAAGGTGTCTTTTGTCACTTTTTGGACTCATTGATTGTGCTGATGCAGGTGGTCAACTCAGACAAATCCTTTTATAAACTTCAGATTTAACCAGTGCCATTTTTTGTTCCTGCTATTGCTAATAAAATTCTGTTCAAGAAATTGAACATTCTAATTGTTAGAAGGCTTCCTTTAATTTCCACTCTAAGTGTATTTCAAGCCACTATTTATTCCTTGCTACTTGTGCCAGCATTGTCCTTTAGCCATGCTCTCTCGTGGCTGTTTACCAACTTGCAACATTCATCTAATGCAGTCAGGCTCTCCCAGGCTCTGTTTTGCTACACTGAACCAGGACAGCTGTCTCACAATGCTGTTTGCAGCTCTCTCTGCAGTTTTAAATTCATCTTTCTTGAAGATGGATACACAGATCTGCACATCTGTAGACTTCTAGATCTTACTGACTCTGTAATTTCAACAGCACCAAGTGCAAGAGGCCTTACAACAGAGACAGTGTTGAAAACAGGAGAGGGGAGAAAGGGACAGGTGTAACATCTCACCTAAAGCAACCACATTCAGGTATTTTGCATTAGTTTCAAGATAAAAAGGGTAAAAAAACCCTATCATTTTACATTTTTAACTGCTCAATCTTTGTGTAAGAAGTAAGCTGCTGAAAAAAAGAGAGAATGCCCAAGACATATTCACTGTCAGCTGATCTGTGAGAATCTTGGAAGGTGGGAGGCATGTAGGCTTCTACATTCTCTTATACTTTCTGTAAAGATATACTCAAATAATTGAATAGTTAGTTCATAAAAATAATGTGCACAATCTTAATTCTGGAGCCACATTAGGATATCGTTCCTATAAAAGAAAAAAACCGAAACAAACAAACCAGCTTTACAAATCAGGAGCTTTCTTCAGGCACTCAGCTTTTGTGGGTGAAAGCCTCTGCCTCTCACATCACTCTACCAGCATGAGCCAGCCCTGCCAACTTAATGGACAGAATCTGGCCAAATACAGCTTTATCTAGAGTAGCTTTCCTTTTAAGAATACTTGGATTCAACCTCATTTACATCGTTCAGGTGATGAATCGAAGATATACTATTCTTAGAAGAACTGGTTTTAGCCAGCAAATAACTCAGCTGGAGTGAGACATTCTTAGGGAGTCAGGCAAAAAAGCCCACAACCTTTTTTGTATGCTGCTCATATCCATGATCTACAGAGCTCAGGAGTGCAGGAAGCCAGCTAGGCACACAAGAGGGATGAAAGTCTGCCCAGTTTCTCACAGTGACTGGTTTGCAGGTTTAATCTTCTGAAACAAAGCAGGCTCTTGTCTGAGACCCTGGAAGATAAGGGTTACTACCTTATATTCAAACAGGTTTTGTTCTGCTTTGGGGAAATAAAGAAAAGATCTCTGAGAAAAGGAACCTAGAAAATTAGACTTTGAAGAAAATTCCTTGGTAGACAAACTAAAGCATTAGAGAGCAATTATGCATGGTTGTAAGACCAGAGTTTGTGCCTCCAACCTTCTTTTTCTTGGTTACCCATACAAAATAGAAAAGATTAAATTTAATGGCAGATTTAAGGAGAGTAGACATAATATAGAGAAAAGAACCTGCAAACCCAACATATGAAGGCCTGGAACCTTTTCCAGCTCTCATATGAGACTTAGCCTCTTGGGGAAAAAATATGCATATGTAGCCCAACAATTCATTTACACTAAAAACTGTTTCCTTTACTCATGTTTACTTCAGACACGAGGAAACCTGAGAAGATCAATCTCCTATAAATGGCCCAGGAACATTCCAGAAGCTCATTCCCCGTATCACCCACAGCACCTGTAACAGAGCTCTGGCTTTCTGCAATGCAATTATTTATCAAACCAGCACCTAACACACCTGACTGATGGTATGCAAAACAGAACTTCTTACTGTTTTTTCCAGGAAGTATCTTGCCGATGGTTACTGAACCTTTCACTTCTTCAAGCCCAAGCTAACTATGAAATCTGGAACCATCTGCAAGAATCATTAAAAGATTTAGCTTGCTTTGACAAAAATGAGTAAGACCGAAGTTTACAAACTGAACTCGGATACAAATAAGGGGCTCTCTCGTGCATCTGTGTTCCAGAGACATCTTGGGAGGGTTGAAAGGAGAAAAGCATCTCTGATACAGTACCTGGAGGCTTTACCATGTGCAGCACGCATGCTGCATCGCCACACTATGTCCTGATATCCAGGGAGGCAAACAGTGACAATTTTGACACCTATTCTACTGATGTGGCTTTTAATCTTGTCCAACACTGCTATAGGGGGCAGGAGGCAGAGAGACTCCTTGGATCCCCTTTGCAATGCTGACACCCCACCTGGAACCTGGAGCTCTGGGCACTGATGGGGATCCTGCAGACCAGTGTCATGGCTCAGGAGCCCAGGCACAGTGGGAGATTTTACTCTGCTGCCCAGACACCCAGGATGTTCTTTGATATTGCTGCCTGTCCACTTGCTGCTCTGTATCCCTTGCAAGGCTCACAGATAAAATAGCTATAGTTTAGCTCTTTATTTTCTGCAAAAGATGCTAGTGACTTTCCTCAGTCAAAACAAAAGAATTCAGAAGTCAACCCAGTACAAACACAACATGAATAAATGATCTCAGAAAAAGATTTATCTGATTTTTTAACAGCAAGGCTTTATCCATCAATTACCTGCTTTATGTTAAACTGTCAGTCATTTCTTATCATCCTGCCATAAAGGAGAAATTTTCTTTTAAACACCCTGCATGTATGGCTGTCATCATTACTACAAACAGTAACAGTTATACTATTAAATTGCCCAAGAAAATTTTTCATCACATATAAAAGGCACCTGTGAGCTGATAAGCAGCAGATGGGTACACAGCGTATGGAACTGCCTGGCAGCAAGGGGAACAGCTTTGAGGGGTTGTCTTCTTCACTTGCTTCTGCTTTACTCATTTTTATATGCATGGCTGAGCCTATTGTTTGCCCTGTGGATACTGTATTTCCATAGCTCATGCTGAAAATCTTTTTTCCTTTACCTTGTTTTAACTCCTAATATATTCCACATTCTGCAACCTGTTGCTGCCAGCTCTCACCATACTATCACAACGTGCCTGTATCATGTGCTGTTTCCAAGCTTCTGGCTCCTGCAGTCATCACATTTATATGAGAAGGGCATTTTCAAGACCCAGTTGAACAAGAGGGCAAATAAAGACCACCATAATTTCTTAAGAGCATTTTAAAACAACCTTATAACTTCATGGGGTTGAGATGCATTTTTTGGCAAACTTTTGATTCAGTGGGAGCTGGAAATGCAGCACACTGTGCTACTAAGCAGCAGGAATTAATCCTGACTTTGGGTCTTACAAACATGGGAGGTGTGTACACCTTCCTTCAAGATTTACACCTAGGAGTTCATGACTTTAGAAGCCTCACATTAGCCTCACTAAAGATGAACTTCTTGCAGCCATTACTCCTGACTGTCAGCTAGTATTCAATCCACCTCAGTTCTCACGATGGAGGGCTGTGATCTGAAGCACCAGCACATTTTATGGTCTTAGCAGAAGACAGTGAGCTAAGTATTCCTGCTTCAGCTCTGATTTTGGTGCTCTGTGAGCATTAGCAAACATCCAGCTGTTGATTCCTCGCTCTGCCAGAGGGTGCGGGTGTAATGCAAACCTACTGCATCTGCCATAAAAAAATCACCCAGGATTAATCTGTCAGGTGAGATGCTGTGGGCCTTACTCCTCCACTGAGTTCAGCAGGCTGGCTCACCTTTATAGTGTGCTGTAAACAAAGGATAACTGAAGCGTATTCACAGTGACTTTGGGGTGGCTTGTACTGGGTTTACACAGTGTAACACTGTTTCTCATGCGTGGAATTGATCCTTAACACCTTCTGTGGGGAGAATATTCTCTGCAATAAATCTATCTCCTTTTGTTTCAGGGGACTCAAGATGTCATAGGAGAACTCCATGCGTAGGTGCAAGAGGAAAGTATACCTTAAGGGGTTTACATCTTCTGGATGCTCATATTGAGATTTAATGAAGCCTAGAATACCAGTTTTGCTAATTTTTTGTTTTTCTTTGCCTTCCTCCATATATTCCTAATTTTCTGAGAGGGAGTGCGGTGATGGCTATATTTTCTTTTGTACTGAGTCTGCTCCTGTACAGCAATCATTTTTAATTTCTGCCTATAAGGTCAAAACAATATATAGGGAGTGCAGAGTCTAATAGATGTTGAAACAGATATTGAATCTCTCCTGCTTCACTGGAGTTCTCCATTCTGCAAAGTCAGCTAGAGGGGATTTCAACATGGTTAGAAATGTGTATTTCTAAAATAATAAACTGTACCTTAGGATAACTTCCAAGTCCTGACAGTTCCAAAATGCTGTATTTAGTGATGCACAAAATAGTAAGTGGTGTGATCTAACCCCAAAGTTAAACTGAACCATTTTAAAGGAGTTTTCCATGGCTTTTATAACTCTTTTCCCCTGACCCAATATACCTCTGGTTCTAGTTGGCACCAAAAGATAGACGTATTTAAATGTCATGACAAAGGCTAATCTTGTATTTCTGCCTTGTTGGGAGACAGGAAGTACTAGAAATCTCTAAAGATTCTTCTTGGACATCTATCCATTTTTTACATAGTCAAGTGATTTACGTAGGTCTGAGAAGAATTCAAATTTTTGTGTTAGCTGAACTGACCCTCTCAACCTCCAGAGGATCATTCATCACTACGTAGAGTTTAATAGAAGACACTGGAAAGGCTGTTCCATCCTACCTCCAGGGCTTCAGCCAGCCATGAAGGTCTTGATCTTTTGTATCTTTGCTCTTTCTGCTAGGAAAATCCAGTAAATGAAATAGTATTTAAAACCACTTTTAGACAGGGGAAAGAAGGGGCATTATTCAAGATGGTAGCGAAAGAAAATAAAATTGGTTCAAATCCTGTGATTCCACACTAATCTTTACATTTCCTTTATGAGTCAAACTCAGGTAGATCTGAGTAAAGGTAGCAAAATTAAGATGGACCCTGGGACTACTAAATACATACCAGTATTTACTACAGTTCATCTATAGAAAACCCTATAAAGTCCATTTTCCATAAATGGCCTAATTTCTGTTTGCAGTAGTGACACGGCCCCTTGAATGTTTGTGAAGTGCTGGACTGCAAGTGTTTAAGATGCCATGAAAACCAATTGGAACGAGTTGCTGAACTTACTTTCAAAATTATAGATTTTTTTTTTCGACTTAAAACACTTTTGAACATTCAACCCACAAGCCCCTTCTCCAACAACACGGCAAGGTGATGCATATGTACTCAGTGTGCTCTTTCACAAGAGGAAAACCTGACACCAAGGCTTGGCCATGGCTACAAGGAAAGGCTCACAGTGAATTTAGAAATGGAACCTCCCTGCACGCATCGTGATGTTCAGATCATGCTTCTCTCTATGACCTTACCATACGCACAGGAAAAGGCAAGACTACCAGTGATGGAATACTGGTGTTTCACAAGTCTTATCTTCTCAGCAGGTTCTGCTGGCATCCTTGTGGCAGAACAGAACTCGCAGCATGTATAGGTGCTAGTGGAAGAACACGTTAATATTTAAAGTAGGCAAAAAACAATCTGTGAAGATGTTAATTTACCTTTCTGATCTTCTTTTTTTCCTTCTGATGCTGATGCTTTCTCTGATAAAGTGCCATTATTTCCACTGGCTTTTACCACGTTTTCTTCCTGTATGGTTTCTTCACCAATGGCTATGGTGTGTCCATTTGAAGTTTCAAAATTTACTGTTACATCACCATCTGAAATTAAAATTAAAATGTTATTGCCTAGTTTAACTACTTACTTAGCACCTACTTACAACACACAGCATCCTTCTGCTTTCAAGCTTCTGTGGAAGAAAAGCAGAAAGACTTACTGAAATGTGAAACATCAGGCTGTAGGTCTGCTCTGGAAAGTAACTCTGTAAAGAAACTCTATAGGCTTTCATGTTCTTTGGGTGGACACCTCTGCAGTAGTAGGCTTGGAAATCCATGCTGGTTTCCTTCTTCATGTCTGTTCATGAGCATCCTGTTCTCTTATCCCTGCATCTTGGTTTACACAGCAAAGAAATGTGTGCATGGACCACAGCAAAGCTGTAACATGTTCCAGCATGTTCCAAAAATGGACAACGGGAGCGGCAGAGTTGCAGAACTACTGTGGTGCACTCCCAGCACGTAAATGAGCCAGGAATTCTGACAGAAGTTCTCAGAATGTATGTGCCCATTCACTTAATAACAATATGTCACAAAGACATCATCCAGTCTTAAGAGTCAAGGTGAAGTCTTCCTGTATCTCATATCATATCATAATTGAATTCTGCAAGTCAAATTCTTTCTCAGCTCTGATGATACTTTACACACCCAGACTAGCTCAGCTTGAGAGTTTTTTTGATCCTGAAAAAAAATCCTTTCGTATTTGTCTCTATATTGCTGAAAAGTGCTACTCTTGCTGGCTTACAGCTTTCTCTGTTCCATGCACTTTCAAGTTGCTGCTGATTTTCTTCTCTGGTAATTTCTTTCTCTTTCTTTTCTGGTAATTTCAGGATTCTCTTGCTGTCAATCCAAAAAGTAAGCAAATCTACACGGTATCTCTTCTGATTTCTCCCACTGACTCGTCACTAACTGTGGCAATTCCACTTCTCTTCCTTGCTGTGTGTTATCAGACCTGGATGTTTGGCACTTCCCTGGTTTCACCATAATTACGCCGCCTCTGTCCTACCACCTTGGGTGCTCCCACTACGGTGATTGTTTCATTATCTTCCGCACACTAACATCAACTTGATTTGTAAAAAATGACTTCTGCCTTCCTGACTTTGTCTAATTTACTACAGCTGACACTTGCACTTACCTTAACTGCAACATTCAGTTTCTTCAGCTTCCCTCCTCCAGGGCTTCTTAAATCCACTCTCTCCTCTCCGCCTCCACATATGACACTGCCACGTCTTATTCACGTCTTGCTTCTGCAAACACCTCCTGACTCCAAGTGGCACTTGCCACTTTCCACGTCGCTCTTCTTCACTCCGTGCGAAACGCTGTCACTTCTTCACATTTCTTACCTCTCACATTTCAAGTCTCAGTGTAATTTCCTCTTTTAGCTTTCATCCCCATAGTCACTCCTAACTACCTTCACATGCCTCAACTGTCTTTCCTACCTCTCCATTTTTAGCACCTTCAAACCAACCCCATATTCTTTCAAATGTCCTTAAAAATTACGATTTTTATCAAACAAGAAGCACAATGTGATGAAGACAACACAGACCAGATTGATATGGGAGGAAGAAGAGAAAATTGCTCATATTTATATCCTTTTCTCCCTTTGCTCAGTCCCTGTAAGAAATCCAAAGTCCCCTCCCTTTTTAAGGATGGGAGAGAGGGTCAAGGACACCGATGACCAAAGTATTCATACTTTTATGACAAATGATGGTATTTATGTTCAGACTGTAACCAACCTGAGAAGTTACCACATTTCATTAACTGTCCCAACTGTACATACAGTTTACAACCTTCAAAGGACAAGGTCACGCAGGTCCCCAGTAAAGCACGTGGCAAAACTCACAACAAATTCACAGATGGACAAACTGAGGTATGCAGAGTTTACAAGTCTTGTTTTAAGACAATGACAGTGGCAGAGACAAGTGAAGAAGCCAGCTATGCTGAATGTCATAGTCTGATAATTAGCCAAACTCTGTACAGACAAGTGATGTCACACAGCAACAACCAAGCCTTTACTTCTAAATATCTATGGGTATGATACAACCCATACACACTGACACTTTACTTATTCTTCAGATCGCACAGAAAAATACAATTTCTAGGAGAAAATTATTTTTGGAAAATGTGGTGTTCTTAGACTCCTTGATAAAATGACAAATGGTTTCATTTTAAGCTACAGAAAATTATTTTACTCACTTTTTTATTTCATCTAAATTTATAAAAGATGAAGAATATTAGAGAGAATACCACTAGAAAAGTAATTGGATGTAGCATAGAGGTATCTACCTTGGCTTAATCATGCTTTTCAAAATGTAAATTCTGGCTAATGCCACTAAACCTCAGAGAATTTTGAAGCAAGTGATTTCTTCCCCACTGTTCTATACTGGTGCCATTTGTGATTGTGGCCTGTGTGATAGCAGTGGGATCCATATGATCCCAGCACTGGTACTTTTTGATAACTGAAATGCATTATATTGCTTTTTCTGGGTTCCAAAGCCCCTAATTTTTCAGCCAAAATTTCTCATTTTATACTCTACTGTCTTTAGACAGCAGACCTTGACTCAAAAATAGATTTATCACTAATTAGAAAAAATTCTGGCAAATAATAAGCAGGAGCCACAGAAGTCACATTATTTACAGGGAGCATTAAAATACTTCAGGATATGACCAGAAGTCAGCTGGGGCACCTATGGCAGAAACAGTTACAGAGCACAAATCCCTTGACTTAACTTCAGTTGTCAGCTGGCCCAAATTACCTCTCACACTTCTCAGTTTGTCTCCTCATACCTATTTATACTACATGGAGGCAATGCAACAGTGGCTTTATCACACATGTTTAGTGGCTTAGTAGCTAAATTCTAGTTAATGTGTTATCACCTTGCTCAGGCATTTCCTTCAGCACTCCCCTTCTTATCAGCTCCTCTCTGCTTTGTCTTGTCGAAATCTTCCTTTCCAACACTAAAGAAAAAGCACAGTTAATAATAGATTTATTCTCATACTGCTGATGCTTGTGGAAAAAAATGTAGAGAACTATTTTTATTTTATAGAAAGAGAACTCTTGTTTCCTCTGATTCTGTAGAAGAAGTGGTCTGGGTTTTCATGGACAGTCTCTGAAAATATTGCCCTGCAATTTCAGGCACAGAAAGTGGGGATTCATATGATCCAATATCTTCAGCAAGTCTCCTTGATGCTTCTTTTCAACGGTCAATGGCAAAAGGTGCTTTCAGGGTGAAATTGAACTCATCCTAGCATAAGCATTTAATGTGTAAAAGTACCTTTTCCCCACTGCTTAGATTGAGTAGCTCAGCTGGAGATACCTCCATCTGCTTCGTACAGGTTTTTGAGTAGCGAGACACAAATCCTGCTCAGAGCAAGCAACTCACAGAGTAGCCCTTGTGACATGCAAGCTGTTTAAAGGAAAAAAATCAAAACGAAACAAACAAAAAAAACCAACAACAAAAACAACCTTTAACAGAAGCCAGAAATTTGTGTTCTAAGAGGAAATAACATCCTCATCGATCAATACTGGTTGACTTTCATGGAAAAAAAATACAGTGTCCTGTTTTCAGGTTAAAAAAAAAGCAGCACACACAAAAACCCCAAGACTGTGGCATGAAGCATTCTAATTATTATGTTTATTTCCCTTGCTGAATAGTTTTATAGGGAAAAGCATTTACAGATGTCAAAATAGAATAGCTCCACACTGCATCCCATCCCCAAACTGATGCAGTGATCTGGGAGATTATGGTAATGATCCATGGGACCATGGTGCATAATGTTCGCAAAATGTGAGCATCACTTGTAAAATCCTGTCTCCCCTTTTAGGAAAAGGTAGTCTCCCATCCTGATTCTGTTTACATACAGACATCAACATCCATGTGATGTCTGGACCTCAAGCTGAGGGCATGTGGTGAAGCTTCAGCTGTGCTGGACTTCATCCTATTAATGCTATGGGATAGGGCTATTTGTCTCATCAACTAATTCAAACTCTCTAGAGTTGGTCTAATTGCTGTATGCAGAGTGAAAATACCTCTTGCAGTGCTTAATCTCACTTGTGCCAGCCCAGTTGGAGTGACTCAGCCATACAGTGAAGTGACAGGCTCCTGTGAAGGCATGGAGAAAGGCAGTCTGACTCTTCTGAGAAAGCTGCCCTTCATGCCTAGCAAAACACCTTTCCCAGCAGCAGGTACTCAGCTGCTGACCCACCCAGACTGGCTGACCTCAGGTGCCTGAAGGCATCACTGCTTAGAGCTTCCCACTCCCCTTCTCTATCAGGGAAGGGGATGGTTGAACAGAATGACAGAATTTGGGTTTCAGCTGGAAGGGAACTTAAACCATCTCATTCCAACCCCTCTGCCACGGGCAGGGACACCTTCCGCTAACCCAGGTTGCTTAAAGACCCATCCAACCTGGTCCTGAATGCCTACAGTAATGGGGCATCCACAACAACTCTGGGCCACCTGTTCGGTGCCTTACCACCCTCAAAGTAAAGAATTTCTTCCTAACATCTAATCTAAACCTGCCCTCTTCCAGTTTAAAGCCATTCCCCATTGTTCTAACCTTACATGCTCTTATAAAAAGTCCCTCAAATTCTGTGCTTCCCCAATTTACAGTACCAGGTTTATTTCTCACACTGCAAAGTGCAGGGATTCAGCAACTCCTCAACACAAGGATGCATTTCTCCATCAAAATAGCACCAACTCCTGGCACAAGAGCTGGAGGGAGTAAACATTTTGACCAGTCCTGTTCTAGCTACTCATGCCTGTGAGATCAAGAGCTCACAAATGCAAGCACTACTGGCTCAAGAACATGTAAGCTGGCATTAAGTCTGTGTCTATATACTCGGGTACTTTGAGAGCTCTGTCCATTAAAGGTCAAACCTCTGCAGCATTCAAGTCACCTTTGACAGCATCAAGGAGCCCATAATTTTGGCTGCAGACTCTCAATACCAGCCAGCCTCCTCGGGGAGAGTGTGGTAGCCTGAACTCTGATCAAGTTATGCTGCCTTGGGTGCCACACCTAAATTACTCACAAGCTCTTCCAGCTTCTCCCCTGTATTTTTTAAAGCATGCGCCTTGCAACTGTGTGTCACAACACCGGCACAGGAGCACACCCTAGGCTTGCAAAGAGTTTTTCCTGTAGGGAAGCAGTCCCACAAAGACTGTTTCAAGAGAGATGGGGGATCATGAAGACAGGGGACTACGTGGGTAGGCACAGATGGAGTATCTTGGTCTTTCTAGAGAGCAGGTGCATTCAAAAGCAGGGTGAAATCTCCTTTGACACAGCCCTGAAGGATGAACACCTAACTCACGCACTTTATACTTGTTTTGTTGCTGGCACTCAAAATATTATTTTATTATTATTTCAGCCTTACAAATCTTATTTAATTCCCACTCTTTTTTTCTTTCTGCTTTCTTTTTACATCTCTTTTCTTGGGGACAGTGAAATGAGATGATCTCTTACTTACCTGTGGGACAATTAAATGGCACTTGAAAACAATAATGCTTTTTCCATCAAGCTTAAGAACATTGAGTCAGACCTTCCATCAGTGTCTCTCTCTAGTTTTCAGAATGATTTTTTTTTTCAGTTCTACAACACTGAATTAACAACTGTATTGAATTAATTACCATGGGAAATGCCAATTGTCATTAAAAGACATGAACTCCTTACACTTCAACTAAAGAACCTCAAAGCATTTCATAAATTACACAGGTTTCATAACAACCCTATGACATAACTATCTCCATTTCACATACTAGAAAATTTGTGAACAGATAAGAAGCTTAAGTCCCAGTCCTCCATCTTCTAAAATGCTAGCCATGGTTGGTGTTTTTATTTAAACTGATTAAGCTCAATTAATTCAGCTTGAAAAGCTAATTTATTTTAAACATTATTTGGCCCATGGAAAGAACATTAAAAAAATCAAGCTAGTGTTCACTACTAGTATCATAATTTTAATTCCTACAAAGAAAAAGGCAGAATCTTAATTTGAATCAAAGTGACAAAAATATGTCCCCTTGTACAAGAGGAATGAGTAGCCTGTCAACTTAGGAACTTACACTGGGTGCTATTCAGTCAGTGTGGACTCATCATAGTAATTTATGGTTTATTGCAGACTTTAGATTATGCAGTATATTTCACATTCACACAGTCAAGTATTTTGTACCGTCCTGTCACCCAGCACCATCATTCAAACATTTCCTGACTTCTGAATGCTTGACTTTGTAACTCTACCATTTTAGGAAATCTTAGTGAAACACAACAGTAGTCAAAAGTAATTAGCTCAGCAGACTGGTTTGAGACTCTTAAAACTCTGTGCAATCAGGCTGAGTGACCAGCTGATGCTATCAGTACAAATCTTTTCTGCAATATGTGTATATAAGAATGTATATATATCTATCTACATGAATATATATATATCTCAACATCTGTCATATATGTGATATGTAGATATATATGTGTATATATAAAGGTGTGAATATATATATAAAATTTCAACATGAACACCAACATACTGTTTATAACTTTAAGCAATAATAAAATGGAAAGAACAATTTCTCCATCTGTGCACATGTATGTATTGAGATTGTTTACAAAGAGATCAGTCCTGACTCTGAGGGTAACTGGTTATGAGTCCGGGCCTACTGAAGAAGGTTGAGGTGAGGCAGGCAGGCAGTCTCCAGTCTCATGATCCAGAAGAATCAGAAAAACCCAGGTCAAAATCCTTCTCCTGCTGCAGTCAGAAGCAGAACTTGCCCTGACTTCAGGTGTAACCAGCAGAAAGGATGTAAATCTATTGTATTGTATGCAGCCCTCATTTACTCCCCTTCAAAAATACTTGCTTTTTTGCCCAATAAAAATAATAGTTACACTAATAATGGGAACAGTTTACCTCAGAAAGCAGCTTCTCTCTCTCTCTCTCCCTCCCCTTCCTTATCTCCTCAAAAAAGACCGCTTAGTGATGGTCAGCAGCTGCAAACCTCAGGCAGTCTTAATACCCATTCTTTGACTCAAAGAGTGCTGTGAGATTCTGGATATTCTCCAGTATTTAGTTTTGTTCTTTTAAGAGAAGCTTGAGAGAATTCCGATTATTAATTTTTCTCTGACCTAGTAAGAGCTAAAATTGCCTTCTGATCCCTCTCTGTATATACTTTTGCAGTGAAGCTTTGAAGTGGCATCTACTTCGTGCCAAGACACAAACTGCTGTCCTTTCCTTTGCAGCAAAACATTGCAGAGGAGAGAAACCCTTGAGATGATGGCATTTTATGTTTGTTTTTCCTTGATTTTGAAAGCCCTCTAGGCAAAAAGCATACAGCCAGTGCCCAAAGAACAGACTTTCTGAGATAGAGCGTGGAAAATACATCGCTAAAGGGAAAAATTCCAACCATCATTCCCACACTGGCACAGATATTAACATCTAACATCTAAACATCCCTCAGCCTTTGATGTTTGTGATAATTTGCTGAGCAAATTTTATGAGCAAGTTTTATGAGCATCTTCCAGTTGCTCCTAAGACAAAAAGCGCTCCATGGTACATGTCCTGACAAGGACGTAGCAAGAACATATTTCAAAAAGCATATTGAAAACCCAGAGGAAGTGAGGGTTCCTTCTAATAGCCCACACTCTTTCTTAGAAGAAACCCTTTCTTCAGCTGCATGTGGATTTACCATGCTGAATCCCTGTTAAGAGAACTGGCAATAAATGAGGATCATCATGCTCTCTCCCATGGTCCCAGGCCAGGAAATGGGCTTCCTGCATGTAAGAGGCAGGGACACACAGAGCCCCCACTTGGTAATGTAAATACACCTCTGATTGAGTAGTGTCAGGAAGAGGATATCCTGCAGGATTTTTATTTTGAATGGATGTCTTCCCATTTCCTTCTCAAGTTAGATAAGCAAGTTTCTTCTGCTGTGTCACTAAGCAGGCAACAAGGGCAACTTGCCACGTAAATGCATCTTCTCAGTCTCCAGTGGTCCTGGGTCTATTTCCTCAAGACATACAGGGAATACTATTTGTATTCATCCCTGAGATTACCATCTAAGGCAGGATGAATGCAACTCAAACTACTTCTCAATTCAAGTTCCAGCCTCACGTGAAGCACATACAGAAACATAGGTGATCCCACGCACAGTTTCAAAGCGAATCAGCGTCTTGAGGGACCACAACATCATGAACAAGACCAGCAAATTAAGTAGAAGTGAGTATCTAAGGAGGCACTTTTGAAAATGTTGACCTTAATTTCTTTGAGCTTCATTTCCTGCTTTTGTAAAATAAATAAGAACACATGCTTTGCCTTGGTATTATAAGAATTGATGCATCATGCTTGCAAGACTGGATTCAGGCCCTCGGAAGAAAGACAGTACAACATAAGAAATACTATCTTTAACATGAACATACCAGATATTAGTTTTTAAAAAAATAACTGAAAAATGATACATGCATTATTATTTAATGGCATAACAATTTAACACAAGCTAATAGGTTGTGAATGTTTAGGAAATCTCTGTATACACAGCTTATGAACGGTCATTACTCTGAAGAACTCGTTGCATATAAAATCACATACCTGTCCAGGAGAAGCTGCAGAACATTCAGGAGTCATTAACTAGAAATAACTTTGCTTTAGCAATATGATAAAAGTACCGGGAAAGCTGAAGGAAACGGGAAGCAATGAAGGAGATATCAGACTATGGGGATTCTTTTTTTGTTGCAGTAGTAGAAGAAATTGTGGGGGGTTTGTTGCAGGGTATGTGGGAAAATGAAAAAAAAAAAAGGGAAAAGGAGAGAAGGAAGGATTTTAAGATCTCAGAAATCTGTTCAAAACTTTAGCTGGCATCTGGAGTGATGAAGACACCAGAAAAATGGCTTCTTTTTTCTTTTTTCTGTAAATAAAGTTTGTATTAGAAGTTACACTGTCAAACCATAGAGCTCCTTTCTGTAACTGTCACAGGTTGGTATGGGTTTAAAATGTCAAGCAGTGTACTTCTGAGAGTTCAGGGCAGCCTACTGAAAACACTTCAGGAGACTAGTGTTGGTTTTACTGCCTACAGCCTTGGTAGACAGAGGGACTGCACTGTGGCAGTGAATCTAAAGAGCTCACAGAAGCTCACTGGACTCTGATTAGACTCAAGTTTAGGAAACAACAACATCAAATGTTTGAATCCCAAACCAGAAGTTTGGGATTTTTGTAGGGAAAGTTTGGCTAGAGCAGTGACACAAAGACACACACACACATATGTGCAGGGTGGCATTGAGTTTTCTAAACACGGATGTCTACAGCCACTTCAGATGCCCCAGGGCTTTGGAGCTGTCTGCAGAGGGATGACAAATATGACATCAAACCTCCTGGGAGAGCAGCCAGGACACTCCAGAGCATCTCAGGTGGCCCCAAACAACTATGTTTGGCTAACTAAACCCCAGCCTTCAATATCTCTCTTTTTCAGACAGAATATAATCCAATCACAGCATTTGATTTCAGACCATCCTTCAGCCTTGTCAGCGGGGAAGTGAAGGAGCAGAGCAGCCTCTAAAGCAGGGGTTGCAGAGCTGATCCTTGTTCTTCTGCTGGACATGGCTACATCTGCTTCTCCCCCAGACTTCTGTCCCCACAAAGGCAAGGTTTGTTTCATAATTCAAGTCACTGACTACCAGGAGGACAGAGAGATTTTCCAATATATTTGAGGATATGTATAGTAAACAAATCAGCTGTGTATTTTAGGTGATAGGTTCAAGACAGAAGCTGAACAAGGTTCGGTTTTTCCTTGCCACGGATCAAACTCTTTTTCTGTATGTCAAATACTGTGCCTAAATAATCCCTGACATCTAACAAGTTCAAAGAGCTTTTCAAATATTATCCTGCAAAACCATCACAGTGTTTTCTATTATTTGCCACCAAAGGGCCACAGACACACCTGCTGATGTTTCTCTGAATTTGTCACTGGTCTTCTTCTTCCGCCATTTCCAAGGTTTAAAGATTTTGCCAATGTTGGAGAGTTTGCCCTTCCTCTTGAAGGGGGGAGTTTGGGATCCTGGGGCTGGTCCATCTGAGTTAGCAATTGAAGCCTTGTCCAAACCATCAACTGTATAAAGAAAAGAAATAAAAATAACTGAAGGATGGAAAACAAAATAGTACCCAACAGCTAAACTCCTCCACTACCAGATTGCAACAGGCTGTGTGTGCATCAGCATGGATGTTTCCTGCTCCAGAAGGCAGCCTTGGGCTTCACTGCTTCTGAGCACCACAACTGCAGCTGTCCAGAACTTGCAACTCATGATGCTCATCTGGCGTATTTGCACAGTCCAGTGGTTTTCTATCACTACAGGAGAATTTCTTTCAACATATGTTTGGGTGACTTTTTCCCAATCCTTGGTGAAGTTGAGTAAGTAGCTATCATCCCATAGAAAACAAAACCCTTGCAATGGGAAAACAAACTGTTTCTTTTGGGTAAAATTAATCCTTTCTTAAACAAGCTCTAAAGATAACTGTTCTGGCAGTGGAATGGGAACAGGTCTGTTTGATATCCCTGGTAATCAGTCCTTCCCAGCACAGCCTGCCATGAGTCAGGCTTCTTACTAACAAAGTGTATTTAACAATAAGCTTTTGAACTGGAGCCAAAACTTAAAGAAGGATTTCTACACTGCAAAAACATACTGAATGATATAAAAGCCAATACTTAGCATCAATGGCCAAACTTTGAGTTTCGTGAACCAAATTAAGATCATCCCACAACATGCTGTAGCATACAGTTAGAATAAACTACCCTGAGAGATCTACTTTTATTTATATTTAAGAATTAAGGTTTCTTAAAGCCTTCCATTTGTAGTCCTGCAAACACTTCCAGTGTGCTGAATTTTACTCCTATGAGCAATGAAATAACTGCCATTACTTAGAGACACAAAATTAATCATGGCCTTAACTGTTTGTGGCACATAGGCTCTGTAATTGCTTTCATTCATCTAAACATTCTAATTATAACCAATTCAGAACAGAGTTGATGCCACTCTGAACGGCAGTAATGATAATCATAGATCATTAAATCAGAAATGCTACTCAAAGAAAGAAATATCAATGTCCCCATTTTACAGATGGAAAGTATGAGGCACAGAATTGTTAAGTGCTTAATATTATGTTTGCCAAATAGCTTCCTGAATCCTGGTTCTGTGTCCTAGCTGCTAAAAAGATACATATTCAGCCACATAACATCATGGTGCAATCTTATTATTCTGTTTCTCAGACAAATGACATGTAATGAGTCCTATATTTGTCCTAGGCTTTAGATTGATCCAGGGTGCTAAAAATAAATCTCTTCTGTGAAAAAGCTGATGTAATGCAAACAGAGTCCAAGAAACTTTATTTCCAATGTTTTGAAATAAAGTACTGGGAAGAAAGATTCATTGTATAACTTCATTGAAGTCTATGAAGTTAAAACTAGTGATAAACTTCCTCACCTGTGTGCCCTGGAGAACAAGGTGAACCTTAGAGAGATTTAAAATGCGACTGCCTTAAAATCAAGCAGCTACCCTCCAACACACCCTGAGAAGCCAGGTGAGAGGTGAGGGATGAGAAGATGACCAGAGGCAGTGAGCAGCTCTGCAGAGAGGCATAGGGCAGCACAAGGAGCTCTGCAGGGGTGCCTTGCCTGAAATTAGGGATTGCCCTTCTGTCTGGGCTTACAGGCATTGCCTATGGAGTGCAGTCCCCTATGGAATGCAGAAGCCTCTGCTGGAAACTGTGGATCTAAGGGAGAATTACAGTTATTTGGAGTGTATGTACAAAGACAAGAGAGCAAAATTTATCTTTGCAGTTCCAGCTGACATAAGAAGGGATGAGGGCCACAGTTAGCAGCCAGGAAAAGCCAGGTAAGAGGTAAGGAAAACACCACCAGGAATTGGTTAGTGCAGCACTGGAACAGGTCCTGGGAGGATTTGAGGCTCAGCCAGGCAAACCTCCAAAGCTCCTTCTGGGGCTGTCCTCATCTACTGTCAGGAACAGTCCTGCTTCAAGTGACCTCCTGAGTCCCTCCCAGTCAAGATTCCCATGGTGCTAAGGGATGCGGAAACACATGGTTTCTCTGTGAAATCAGCACTAGAAAATCCAAATACTAAGGAGTGAAGTTGTGAAAAAATGAGACCAGGATCTGTTGGCAGCAGAGTTCTGTCCTGGGACAGGAGCCAGGCATTATCTCACTGGCAGAAGCAGGGAGGTATCAGCTCAGTGGAGTGAGAGGCTACCCACCCTTGAGGCAGCGGGACAAAACCCATGCTCTGCTCTCCAGTGGCTCAGAAAGCCCGGGCTGCTGGTGTGAAGAGCCTGCATCCTGGTGACAGAGAGCACAGTCTGATAAGCACTAGAACACTGATCTTTTCAGATGCTCCTGAGTCATGGAGTACAGGCTATTGCAGGAGACCACTTTCGCAAAAACCTCATCTAGATTTTTTCACCCTGTGCCTACCGGCAGAAACAGAGAAGGAGCAGGGTTCCAATAGCTCCCCACAGAGAAATACAGATTTGCACTGGTCCCTGTTCTGCCCTCTGCTGCAAACTGGTAACTCCAAAATAATCATATTCATCCTAGCTACAGAAATCTGTCTGCTTCAAACTGAGCAAATACATGAAATTCAAGGAAAATAATTCTATTCAGGAAGATTGAAACTTTTGAAAACAGATGTCAACATTAATTCCTTCTGACAATAAAAGGCAAGGAGTTGATTTATCCAGTGAGTACAACAAGTGTTCAAAATTGGGAATTTACTAATCCATGGACCTTGTACCAATTCCCTCATTTGAAATATGTATTTGAAAAGAAGGAATAAGCATAGCCAGATATCACAGACTAACCTTAGAAATAATCCAAGATAAAGTAATATGTCTAGAAAAAAAACTTATTTATATTCAAAAGCACATATATTATATATATAAAGATATATATTCAAAAGCTAGCACATTTTATCAATCAATAAACTGTTTAGAAAAAAACCACAATTTCAGCAATGATATTTCAGAGCATTTATGGAAAGATCTTTACAAAAGTTATTACTCCTCCTGTTTGAAACACTCCACAGGAAACTGACGCTTCAGATGCACACTATTTGCTTTATAGGTTATGTACTACTTAAGAATAAAGCAGTGTGTTTTTCACCTTAGAGAACTTATCTACCTTATATAAATCATTATAAACACTGAACATATTCACTGAGGGGAAAAGAAACATCTTAGCTTCCTGAGGTTTAGAGGAGCTTGCTGATTTGTGTTACTCTTTTATTTGTATATATAGTGTCTTTAAGTCCTGCCTTCTTCAAAGAGCCAGTGAGTCACTTCATTGCCTTCAATAAACACTATTAATAAGTTTGACACTAGGACTTCTGGCTATAGTACCTGCACAGTTTACATGACCATATTCCAGTCCTTTGCCCTAGGTGAAGATTTTCCAGCTGCAGGATCAGCTGGGTGCACAAGAAGCACAAGAAGTGAGGATATGAATCCTGCATGTCAATGTCACATGACAAGGAGATCTTGCTGCAAAAGGCCAACAACAAGGCTAGCGGAGACACCGCAAAGCCAAATTGTGCCACATGGGCTGTCAATAAGATGAAATGTACAAAAAAGACAGCCTCTCCTCAAGCTTGTGGGCAGTCAGAGAAGATTAGATCAGTCTGTGGATGACCCTGACTTTCCTACAAATGCTTAGAGATGACTGAACGTGTCTTATTCCAGGAATGCTACTTGCAATTAGCAGCGCTGATCTCTGTAGCTGCTGAGGAAACACTTTACTGCTGAGAATGATCTCCAGAGATGCTGTGTGGCTGAGGAAGGCGTGTGAAACCATCACAGTTTTCCCAGGGCATGGTACACTTCAACACTAAGATGTCAGCACTGGCACACGCTAACGCTTTCTTCAGATAAGAACTTAAAACTAACTTTATAAGAGCAAAATGCAACAGAAGAACGACCCACCAGATCAGTTCAAGCAAGGCTAATATCAACTCCTGTGAAGTCAACAGTGTGTTTCTGCTGGTTCCAGGCCTTGCGATCTGGAATGCAGCAAGATAATTTTTAAAAAACTTTGACTTAAAGAAATTCATGATCAAAAGAAAAGAGGACTATATTTATGACATTAAATGTTCTGTATTTTTTACTTCTGTATATTTTTTCTCTTGGCAGTGAAAATGAAATCCAGCAGAAGAACCTAACCTGCACTTCCCTCACCAGCACCTTTCTACACAACTGATCTAATCCAATCCTGCTGTAGTACTGGTATATATTTAAGGGATTCTCTCTCACATCAGGGCTGTTAAGTACAAGATGGTACCAGCAGAATGTCAAGTTTACTTCTTTTCCCACCATGCTGTACCTTTCATGCTGCAATCTCTTCTCTCACCCACATCAACCAAGGCTCACCCACCTGTGCTGCAACTCTGCTCTGGATCCTTGTCATACAGCAAGGTTTAGAGTAGCAAGACAAAGGAAAAGTCCTCCTCCTATTGCTGGACAACATAACCAAGAGGGAAAAAGGCACAGAATCAAGTGCCCCACTGACATCAAGGCACCAAGGTAGCACTGGTACCTAATACTTTCACTAGCAATAGTTCTCTTGCAGTATTGCTGTGGTATCAGCACATCACTCTTAAAGCATGTGAGGAAAACCTTTTCATCCTGTCAGAATAGAGGTGACTCAGGGTATTGCCACATCTAACCATGAATGAATCAAGAAATGCAGCAGAAGATGCGTTGGCTCCAGTGCAGAGCTACCTTACATGTAGATTTGGATACAATTTCTGTGCTTATTAACTACCAGTTAGCTACTACAGTTATTTTTTTCCTCTTCCTCCCACTGCACCCTGCTGCCTTGCAGGGATGTGCTGCAAAAGTCATCTTGGTTTATTGAGACCTCAAAACCCCTTCTGACAACAATAAGATTTTCTGTACTGCCTTGCCTGACACTGTGCCGGTAGAATCCCAGCTAGCTCTGATACTGGCTGTGCCAAAATGCCATCCCCAAGCCCACCAGCAGTCTCGGGAACCAGTGCAGTTCAAAGCTGTTCCTCCATGGCTGTAGGTGTTATAGTGCTGAGGTTTCGAGGCAAGAACTTAGAGAAGGCTCCCTCTTGTCCAGTTTCTCAGGTTTATTGTCCCAAGCGGAGATGGACGAGAGAGGAGAGCCACGGAGCGAAGCCCGCTCTTACTTTTAAACACAGGGGGAAATTACAATTCTTTACCAGTCAGGTCACAGTGGGGAGGGGAGAGAGGAGGAACCCACGATCTAGCACCCAACAGGAAGGTCATGGGGAGTGGAAAGGGTCAGGCAGACCAACAGGACATAAAGTAACAGGTGTGTCCAGGTAGTGACTGACAGCAGGACTAGGGAGGGGAGAACCCAGGGTAAAACCATCATCAGGGGTAACAGGAATAAACCATGGGAGAAAGACCCACCACCACACTTGCCAGAGGGCACAGAGTTGGAAATCATGGGTTTTATGCCAGCAAAAGGAACACATTTTTAGCAGCCTATTATCCCCAATTATCAGTAAGTCATCAACTTGCTATAGAATATAAGCTGCTTATTCCTCGAGCTAACTGGCAAACTTCAAGACACTGCATGATAAAAGGCTTGATGTAGTCATTAAAAATCAGAAGTCATTCTGACACTATAAATGTCATTTTCAATAAGTATCTCAAGTTATTATTTTTCCTGACCTGAACCAGATGGAATTTTTTTTTCTTTCTCACATTTTTGTTTTGTGGGTGTTTTTGTTTTGTTTCTTTTTCGTTGTTGGTGGCGTGGTGGTGGTGGTGGTTTTTTAATCTACTTGGAAGGGAAAAAAATACAGCTAATCCATGGTGGATAAACTGGTAAATGGGAGAGGTATAATCTACCTCCAAGCAGCATAATGAGTTGGCATCTGCATGCTTTTGCCTTGCCATACATCTGGAGTTTAACTTTGGAGAAACTCCGTCATGAGCTAATTGACCTGATTGTGTTTTAATTAAATGAAAGGAAAAAGCTGAAGTTCAAATGTGGGCGGCAGACTGGTACTTTCCATATGGAACTGCCAATATTGCCAAATGTTAATTGGACCTCCTGCTGGCAATCAGCAAAACAGGCTGGGTAGTGGCTACTTCACAGGGATGCTGGCTGCTGCCCTGGAAGAGCCATAGGGAATCCTCCTAGGATAACCACAGCAGGGATGGAGACGACGGCCGAATACCTCCCGGCTTCTACAAGGATACACACACAAATGCCTTTGGGATTGTTGGAACCACACTTGGATCAACAGTGCCAAACCCCAGAAAGGGCTTCAAGTCCAAATCCTGCAACTCCCACTGCTTCCACAAGCAAAATGTTGCCATGCTGCAGAAAGTCAAACATGGCAAGAGTGGAAAATTCAGCTCAAAAGACCATATTCTGTTCTGCTTATGATGAGCCCTTACCTAACCTCTGCAAAAAGCACAGGTACTGCTACACAGGTACTTCAAAGGAAAAGAGGGAAGCCCATGCTTCCCTGAAAGTTATAGCACGGATGCTCAGGGCTCCACGTTTCAAAAAGCTGTGTGGCTCAGAGGGATGCTGAGCCACACTCTTCTCTTCTGCAGTGTGCAGAGAAGGAATATGAGCAGAGTTACAAACAATGATGTATTTATTTTAGTTCTCACTTTCTTAGCTGTACACCTGGGATTAACTGTCTGAAGGCCTGGAAAAGCTTATTTACCTATATTTACCTATATATACACCTTATTTACCTGTCTCTTAGGTAGAATGCCCTATTCCTACAAGACAATGATCCCCAGCAAGCAAGCAGGGGACCTGACCTGGGCTTCCTACTAATTACACAAGAAACAGGACATAAAACAGGCTTAACTTCAGGGCTTGACATGTGCTTTGCGGCATCAGTGGGGTAAAGTGCAAAAAATGTTGCTTTTTCTTTTTTCTGGTCACAATAACCACTTCACCTTAGTGCTTAGGTAGGTGTGTCAGTTACAGGCTATTGTTACCATAAATTGTCTCCTGCTAATGTATCCCAAATGCAGATAACACACTTGGAACCTCCAGCTTCAGCATTACTTCACAATGCAGCTTTCACTCCCATGGGGTTAATTCTACAGAAAAAAAGGGTGAAGTTATGATTGTAGGACACTCTGTAGAGACACTAGAAATACCAAAGGCAACACAGCCAGTCAGGGGTACCCAGCCTCACTAAATTACACTTCCCATGTAGGAACTTCATGGCTCAGAGCTTGTCTGCTCTATCTACCCTGGCATCTGAGCTGAGTGTGTTCTACAGCGCATTGAGCACTGCAGTCAGACCTCTAAAATCACACCACCTCTCTTTTTAACTATTTCTTATGTCAAAACACATCAGGGATTCTCTTAAGGTCTGAAAAAGAAAATAAAAATCTGACCTATGCTTGCAATATGCCCACAAACATGTGTTTGTAAACTAATTATTTACATTTTGGCAACATGCAGTCCTTATTGGAACAACTACACAACTTCTGCCTCTTCTTCAATAAAATGTTTAACTTCCACACTTCCAGCTTCCTGAAGAAGGAACAAGTAAATGCTCAGCCATCCTGTTATACAGGTTTGAAAGCAATCTGGCCAAAAATCTTCTTGCTACCTCCGCTCTCATCCTGGACACAGGTGGCTCCAACCAGAAGGAAAGGGATCATGGGTTTAGTGCAAGCTGCTTATTCTTTTTTCCTCAACCCCAATACTTGAGGAAAAAATCAGCAAATGGAAAGTTTCCAGACAGTTACATTTTCCAGATATACGAAACATCATATCAAAGGTCAAAGCAACTCCTCCACAAAAACAGAGGGGGGAAAAAATTCAGGCACAATAACAGAGATGTGGGAGGACAGAAAAAACAACAACTAAAAGCATTGTACATACAAGAGGAACCAAACTACTTTGAGCAACTGAGCTGCTAATTGAAAAGTAATGCTTCTTGTGTCTGAATATGAAGGGATAAATCTCTTTGGAGTACAACAGCATATATTTCTATTTATAGTTTAAATATTTTTTTGGCTGATTTTGTAATTTCACCTAAAAGTAAGCTGCATGTACTCATCTTATTAAATTTTGTATTGATATTTTAAAACATTACATCTGAAAACCAGAACTGCAAAACTGGAAATACTTCTTTACTGACTTTTCTTGGCAAAACCTTATTATGGGGGAGAAAAATAACTGTAATAAATTTACAAGTAATACTTTTAGCTGCAGGCAAGTGGTAAATCTCCCCAGCAGATATTGGCTAAAAGTGTGAAAAAACCTGAAGTGCCTGTGGCCCCTCTCCAGTGTGGTGATAAAGAGGAATGGAAAGCAACCTTTGCAGTAGTTCATAGGTGTGTTATACCAATGCTGAGATGAAACTGGGTGAGGAGAGACACAGGGAAGCCTTTGGCCCTGGTTTCCATCTCCCCAGGTAGCAGCAGCTTACTCTCCATCTGCCCCAAACAGGCCAGGAGCCCTTGGATGGCTGGTTTTAGCAGCAGCACCTGCTGAGGCAAGGGAAGGTGGGGCAGGATCCCCAGTGCCAGCTGACTGACAGGACAGATGGTGGGGTAGGTGTGCCACACCCTCAGGTGGCCCTAGCCACTCACTGTCCACTCCAAGTCAAAAACCTAGCAAAAGAGTAAAAGCATGGCCAATGTTACTGTGGGCTGTTTATAGCTCCTCTCCTCTCCTCAGCAAGCTTGAGGCTGTCACAGGTCTCAGCTGGCTGGCTCCTCTGGAGGTGTACATCATCCCAAAGGAGATGCTGTAGGATGTTAGGAGATTATTCTGCTAACTCACCTAATCTGCATCACTGGCTAAAGGACTCAGCTGCTGATCCCTCTCTGATGCCTTTCAGCCATGCCTCTGATACACCTGGAAAGACAGAGGCATCTCCCTGCAGATGTCCAGCTGTGTCCCCACAAGACACCACCACTGCAGGCAGAGGCAGCACGCAGGTTCAGCTTTACAGAGATGCTGCCCACACAAGTGGGCTTCCAGTCATCTCAGCCTGTGTTTTTGCACCACCACAACAGAACCCTTAGATGAACCACCAGCCATGCTGGAGACCATCTGTAAGGCTGCACGTTATCACTGCTCTGAGACAAAAGAAAAATAACCTTTTGTCTGGGCTTCTAAAACTGGGTCTGCTCCGACTACTGAGCTGGAGAGTGTACCATTGAGCTGGGGCAGGAACAGAACAGGAGTGAAGGGGAGAGAAGTCTGTGAAGAGAGGGAAGACTTCTGCCAGGAAGTGATCACCTGAGCTCACTGCCAACAGGTGCGAGAGATGCTCTGATGCCTTCAACACATCCAGTGCTGAAGCAATGACCACCTGAAGTGCTGACATCATCAGCTGTTTTCCTCTTCAGCATGAAAAGAGTGGGGAACCCACTCCAGCTCATTTCAGACCATCCAGTACCCTTGCCAAACACAATTATGTATGAATATTACATGTGTCTTTCCCTTCATTATTACTATCTTTAACCAAATCTTCCACAATTAAGATGTTTATATATCTGAAAGCAGGTTTGGTTTTGCAGGCTCCCATCCCAATGCTTCCCCACTCCTAAGTACTATGACAAGGAGCTCCTGACCAATGAATAACAGAACATTTACATACCCAAAACATTAGGAGCAATTTGATCAGTCATGTAATTAAATGCCTGGGACAGGACAGCCCAGAGCTCATTGTGCTGCCTTTCAAGTACTGGCGCCACTTCAACACCTTTTTTCCTAGTACAGGAAACAGCATATTGCACTTGCCCAAATGTGTGCAAGTCAACCTCAAAGCAAATAGTCTCTTTCTGTGACCTTGCTGGCCTCAGAACCCTGCCAGGGAGGTCAAGAACACTTTTAAACCCAACCAGCAAATTTCTGATTGTTGCTGTCATTGCAAATATTTGTACAGGCTTTTAGCTCTGCCGTCTTTGTAGAGAGAACAGTGTTTATTTTTAAGTTCAGTTTTTAGCTGCCTTTAAAATGCTCGTCTTTGTTGCTAGATACCAGCTTGAATAAACAATAATAGTAAAACTCCAAAATACTCAGAACAACCTATTAATGATTAAACACAGTCTTCTTAGTCAAAATATAATTTGCCAACTCTAAAACCACAGTCTTTAAAAATAATTCATATCATTCTGTATGTATAATATCATAATCTTTAATAGTCTAAGTCATCTTCTTTGCTATGAGGAAAAGGGAGTTGCAGCTGACTTTTATTCTGCATCATGTTTCATTACCCTCTTCATCTCCAGCCACACAGCAAACAGCTTTTTATTCCCTGTAACTTGTTCTTTACTAGGGCCAAGGTGGGGAAAATCAGGCACAAGCTGATATATTTGTCAGCCCAGCTGCCCTTTTTTTGCCAACCTAAACATGGACACTCAGGGGCATGTTCACGTCAAAGGAAAAGTCTGTGCAACTGTGATGGGATTCAGTTTTACTTTAAAAACCAGTATGGTCCCTTTCCTACACAATAAAGAAACAGTAATTCCATCAAGCAAGGTGATGGCACTGTAAATCACTACAGTAAAACCCAGTGGAATTGTAGTACCATCTTCAGGTAGTAGAGGCTGAAGGTTTGAGGCTGTATTCATACATATTTTTTTACTTCAGTCTTTCCATGGAATCAGTGTTTATGGAAGTGAGGCACTGGCAATAAAAAAACCTTTAGGTGGAACAAATTACAAATGAGAAAGCTGCTGCCCTTCAGCTCATTGCATGGGGGTGCTGGGCTGGAGCCTGCCCTGCTCACAGTGCACGCTGGGGGCACAGATGCTTGTCACTTGTGCAGGTGGGGCTGGAAACCAGGATGCCACTTCCCTGCGTGAGAGCCAGCAGCACTCTCCTTTTAGAGCCAGGCACCAGCCCAGGACTAAGCAGAGCATCAAGTACTCCTGGGAGGGAAAAGGGCTAAAGAAAGGTGCTTGTTGAAGCTTCAGTTGGGGAGATGTCATCTTGCTGTCAGAGAAGGCACTGAGAATATGCTTTGCTCTCCCAGCGGATTCTTCCCTTAGGGGAAAACAACTACTCTGTAAGAGCATCATCAACATGGCAGATACATAATTGATACCTTCATTTCCCCACTTGCTTGCTCCTGATGTATTTGAGGCCTCCACTTCTCCCCTGCTCTCTGTTAATAATGAATGACTGCATTATCATGGTGCTTAAAGAGGGCTGGCCATAGATCAGAAATTCTTTGTTTAAGGAGTGGTATGGACAAACACCAGAAAGACCAATCTTTTTTCAGCTCTGAGTATAAAATGAAAGACAATAGCTTGAACAACAGATTTATGATTTTCACAAATTTCATTTTGACATCTGCTCAGCTGTTGCATTTAAAAAATAATTTAGCTATACACAAGCCCCCATGATTTTGTTTGCCAGCATGTCCCTTTCTAACTTTCTCATTCAGACACTGGCATTTTAAGCAATCATAAAATACATATTTGCTGTCTGTAGGCTAAAACAAAATGCTAACTTCAACTTTTATGTGCCAGTTTAAATGGAACTGCTTTATCTGGAGTTGGATGAGCATCCCTTGAGCCAGAAAGCAAGGACCAACAGAAAAAATACCAAACCCCATCTCCTCCCCACCAGTGCTTTCCAGCACTTCACTACCACATGGCCTAATACTCATTCAGTACTTACCTTCAGCACACAGAGTTTCAAAGGGCACCAGAGGAAATGCCTGTTTGCCTGTCAGGGCCACCCAAGTCCACCCAGTTACTCCACCATGCATCAATACGTTGCTGTGCAGGAAAACCATTCATTTTTCTAAGTGGAATTAGCAGTCATCATAGCCCAATGAAACATTTGAAACCTTCCAATTACCATTAAGATGCATTCAGGCTGATTGTGAAAAATATACTGATTTTTTTTACTTTGTACAAAACTCAATACAGACAACAGGAATAATTTAGTATATTTTTAGCCAGATTAATGTGGACAGAGGTCACTCCAACTGTATGGAATGACATGCTTCACTGTATTTTGTATTTTCTTTAACACTATCTTTAAACCTTTTAAAAATGTGGCTTTCATTAAAACAATATTTTTATTATTCCTTATTTATTTAGAGGTAAACCAAGCTACATGACCCTTGAGTAATTACAAGCCAGAATACAAAATACTGACATGAATTACTTAAAAAAACAAATGAAACTGAAGCTGTTCTCGCAATTATCAGGTTTTTTTAGTTTTATGATTACCAGTGCCATGACCTTGTTGATACAGATGAATTGAGCACAAAAGCTTTACTATTTAGCCCTGTGCTTAAGAGTACCATAATAAGAACTTGATTAAAATAAAAGAGGTGGTGCAAAAAAACCTGAATATGACTGGCAAGCCCCAAACCTGTTGCTAGCAACTCCAAGCAACACTGAAAATTCCAAATCCTTGCAAATACAGTATGTACAGCATCAGTCTTCACCAAATTCATCTTTGGCATTATTTAAGGTCTATAAAGCTTTCTTTTTTAAACTACTACCAAATGTTTTCCTAGAGAGGGAACACTGTGTGACAGAGTGCTCGCCTGTTTCCATCAGTCCCTGGGAAAGCGAGCCATTTCTTAGGAAAGCCCACAGGAATACTTCAGAAATTCCTGCTTGCAATTTCTGCCTGAACCAACTGTTTCTCATCCTGGGCTTTCTGCAGCTCACCCACCAGCTGATGCACCCCACAGGGGAGAGAAAGGGCTAATTATCTGCTTAGTTACCAATGAATCAACACATGGACAGTGTCCCACAAAGGAAGGAGCAATCACTGTTTCCACTGGTGGTACTTCCACAGGGTCTCTCTCCGAGGGTTTGCCCAGAGGTGAGCAGTCCATCCTGGCAGGCAGGGCTTGCTTGGGTCTCTGCTCTTCCCACCCAGCAGCCCCCAAAATGACATCGCTGCAGGGATCCAAGGAAGGAAAGGAAAGCAGAGATCCCACAGGTGATGGATGATCTTTTCCCCATGCCCAGTGGGAACAGAGGGAACACTGGAGCCCCGGGATGGCAAGCAGGAGTCAAACCCAGTCCCCGAGCCCTCTGCAAGGCACAATGTCTTCACAGCCACTCCCCAGCATTGCTTTCACTGTGTGGTTTGAAACCTGTTGAGCTCCAGCCTCAACTGAAGGAGCAGAGGGCCTTCCTGGCAATTTACCTCCCTCAGAAAATACCTCCTGAAAAATTCTATGCCATATTGAAAAAAACTGCCTTTTAACTCCACCTCCAGTGAAAAATGCTTTGTATAAGAACAGGTTTTGAAATAGAAAGGTTAATAATTATTCTTCAAAAGAGCACCTTCAAGCAGCTTACAAATAAATGATGGCAACTTCGTTGAGCTTAGCAAGAAGCTGTGACATTTTGGAAATGAAAATAAGTGATAAAGAGTTCAGTCATTTTGCTTGCCTTGAAAAAGGTTTGCAATTTCCCTTAAACTTCCCTCCCACTCTTGCTAACACTGAAGTACTTGGCATACATATTCAACATTTTTAGACCCTGTACTCACTTTTCACCCTAGCTGGATGCTGAACTTTGGGAGTGTAATTTTAACGCCAGGAGAGACCCAAAAAGGGACTGGCGCATTACACCACGCAACTCCTTGCCGTGGGCAAGCATTGTCTTTCACATGCTGTGCTCACAAGAGCTGTGGTAGATCAGGGAAGAACCTGGAATTGTGATGAAACATATATAAGCCATGATAAGTAAACCAGAAGATTTCTGTATTTAGTAGGAAATTTTCTATATATCAATACAAATGAAGAATACAAGGAATATAGGTAAGCACAGCAGCACAGTCTGACTCAGGTTTAAAAAAAGTGCTAGAAAAGCACCACCAACCTTCACTGAATATTTTCTTGTTCTAGAAGGAATGAAATTAAACTAAATCAAGTGTTAACTGGCTCTTTATTATTATTATTATTCCTGTACAGTATCATGAATAACATACTAAACTGAAAAGTACAGAAATGTAAGATGTATCCCACTCCGAAGCTTTTTGACAAACGTTATGACATTTCATGCATTTATGAACAGTGGTCACTGAGAACCAGTTCCTTAAGTATTTTCACTTAAACCAGAACACTTTAATTTCATGTTTGTGAACATGTACGTGGCCCACACAACAGGGCTGTACGCACTGTAAATCAGCCCTCGTCAAATCAGCTCAGCAATTCTGGAGCAGCCAGCTAAAAGAAAGGGTCCATGGATTGTGTCAAGGTATCAGGGAAAACATGATCCTATTTCAGGTAACACCTGCTCAGAGGAGGATGAAAAACCTTCAGATGTGTCCTCAAAGCTTCCAATCCAAACAGCTCCATAACCAACACCGCCTTCCCACTTCAGTCAGCCTCTCTGCTAACTTTAAACTTCTGTCTTTTAAACCATGTGGGAATCAAAGGTTTGAGTGGACTTTTAATTATCTTTCATGCCAACGTAGACTTCTGGAGCATAATTGAATTTTGTGGGAAGTTTAGCTTTGAGAAAAGTTAAGGAGAAAAAAAGTAATGAATAACAAGAAAAAAAAAGAGGAAGGATTACTATGGCACACACATTTTCTTCACACTCAGAGCAAGACAAAATACTGTATTTGCCTAATTTGCTCATGTGCTAGGAATACCGTGGTTTATCTGCTACTAATACTGCACACTTTTATGCAGTAAAAGGGCCAGCATACAGGCTGGGAATGCCCCCTGGCTGGAGTGTGGAGCTCCCAGGGATGCACAGCTCTCTTCCCCAGCAGTGGCAGAGCTTCAGGCTCACCACCTGCTCCCCAGGGAGGCAACTGAGCACAAACACAAAACATGAAGTTGCTCTTGTTATTCATGCAGAGGGAATTGCCTTGTTTCTAAATACTCAGGAATCCATGGCCCTGCATGCTGGCTTTTAGAAAGGACCTTTGACTCCATATAATATTTTAATAAACCCACCAATTTCACAACAAAACAAGCCAGAGCGTAAAGCCAGGGCTAAATGTACAGTGCTAGAATACTGCCCTTGGTGTGCTTTGGTCAAGCTGTTGAATGTAATCTCAATTTTATATGAAGTCATAGTACTTGTCTGGGGTATATCTGGATGTTGTTTTTATAAGTACAAAACTCTGCTGGTAGTAACAGGTGAGTAATTGGTGAAAATACTGCAAGGACTATAACTAAAAAACATTATGTACGTTTTTGTTCAAGGAAAAGTTCTCATCACTAATTTCACTGACATGCAGTTTAATGCAAGGGGCTCTTTTTTCAGGCAAATACAGAAAGAGTGGAGGAAATGCAGGGCTGTATCCACAAAACAGAAGGACCCAATTTTCTTCTTATCACACCTACTCAGAACTGGGGAGGCCCAGAGCAAATCCCTGCTATTGAAGGGACTCTTAACCTACCACTTTTTCTAAACCGGCCTTCTTCTACTACTGGGGAGCATTGCTGTATCTCTCGCCTTCTCTCATACACCCTTCCTACAACCCCAAACAATTGCTACTACCAGACCTCTGGCTTCTCTATTTTAATGGACAGGACAAATATTTTGAAAAATTGTCAGCCCTCTTGAAAACTGTGCAATGGACATTTACAGCAAAATATAACATCAATCCTAGTGTGACGCTAAAAACTTCGGTGAGTATATGTGACTCCACACATGTGTGCACCACTCAGTGGGACTTCACTCATAATTCCTGGGTTACAAGAAAAACCTGCCAATGTGTCAGAAAAAGAGCCATCAATATGACACCAATAACAAATGCGTTGAGATAAACTAATGGTTGTCTTTCTCACTGTCGCAGTAAGCTGCCAGACTAAAGAGGGCTACTGGAAATCCTCATAAAATACCTCCTACCTTACCACCCATCTCCTTAAAGTGTCATCCTACTTGCACCACCTCAGCATTATCCCAGTTTCCCTCCCTTCTCTCTCACCTCAACCACAGTCCTTTTTTTTTAACCCCACAAGAAGAACATTTTTTTCTCTCAAAACTTTTGTAACCACTCCGTATGTTAAAAAAGAAATTTTTCTTAAAAAGGCACCAAAAATGATAGGTGCAAAGACTGAACTGTAAGGAAATATACACAGTAAGACAAAATAAACCTCTCTACATTTGCAAGTTTTCCCTGCATTGACATCTGGACATGTAAGTAATCACTTAAACCATAAAGTATGGGCTCCATGCTGGTATTTTTTTAATGAGATTGAAGTGCCTGCTATTTACTTTTAGGAAATGGCTAATTTAATTAGCAGCTCTGCATCTGTTCTTCCTTTTCTCTCCACTCAAGTCTTATGTGGAATCTACTGCACAAACAAGAGAAAAATCTAAACTGAAGGAAAGAAACCTCGGGGCCCATATATACAGAGGATGTATCAGTTCTTAGGGGCTTAAGAAAAAGTCGTGTGTGCCACCAGACACCTCCCTGCTGGCACAAGGACACTGGTCTCAGTTCTGTCCTGCTGCTAGACACAGGCCCTCAGGGAAAAAAAAAAGAGGTTGCCAAATATGCTAACCAGTAGCATTCCCATCCAGGACTGTCAGGGTGTATGTAATGACATTATCCTCTAAACCACAGGCAGGCAGGGGCTGAGGAGCCTGCTCCCCTGCAAAAGCTAAAGAAAGAATTAACCACAGCAGTGGGATAATTCACTAGCTGTCTTCAGCTGATTCTTTCATCACAGTAAGCTCACCTAACAAAGGACTTTATATAGCAGGGCTATTTTTTTTTGGTTCATCCCACCTTCTGGTGATGTTTGCTGCAATGTTTCTCTTCTGTGGTTGAGGAAACCCTGAATGCAATGCAGGATGAGCTACCGAAAGAGAGAGAGATGTTCTTCTCTACAAATGGATCCCTAAGGGCAGGTAGAAAGGTAAAACTACCAAGATCCATGGTATGACTTCAGTCATTTGTGCTCACTTATGTCCATGGTCTGTGACTTTCAGGTCTGACATGCTCCCTCTGTATTAAGGGGGGGGGAAACAATATTTAATTATCACACAAGACCCATCTTCAGGACAAATAAAATGAGATAAATACTCATGGAAGACTTCAGAGCTGGGCAACATGAACCCTTCCAGATCACCCTAGGGTGATCATCTGTGGCCTTTATTCTTACATGCTATCAGATCTTTCTGATTTTGCACTGAAGCAGCTGGGAAAGGCTTGTACCTTAACAGGGCTGAGCTGCAGCCACTGCAGCCATTGCCAAACTAAAAATCGGTCTATGCAATAGATACAATGTGCAATGACAGACATCAAATTTTGTGTCCAGCTTCTCCTACTAACTAGAGAAACCAGCAAAGTCCTAAGCTTTTGTTAATGGTTTAAAATTTATTGAAAATGATGCTTAGCTTTTGTATACTTTCTAGTGGCCTAAACCTGTATTTTCAAGGTTTTTTCATCATTCATGGATGTAGAAGAAAGGTACATTCTTTATTCCTCTTTTTCTCCTTCAAAAATACATAATCCTAGCGATCCAATAATGACATTAAATACTTCTTCTCCTTCAACACATTTTTTATTATGCACTTCAAACTAAGCTACAGAGTTTCCAGGTGCATTAAAGGTTTCAAAACACACTGTTCATCTTGCTGGATCTGGCTAAAACATGCTCTCACCTCCTCTTCTCCCCCCTCTTGCCTCAGGTAGCAATGGGAAAATTAAATTAGCTGGAGGAGAAGTGCAGGGGGGAGTTAAGAGAGAGGTGTTACTGTAAGTGTCCAAGATACTTGTTTTTTCAGTTTAAGGTTTCTGAGAATTCCCCTAGGCTTTTCCAACACAAACTTTCTTCCTCTTTTCAGAATCATGTTCTCTCTGTAACATGACACAGTTACATGACAGTACTGCCCAACAAGCTTTCAAAGCAGAGTGACAGGCAATTTCTGCAACGCTTTGTAGTTAATATCTCTTTCTTTTTCTTGCTGGCTCATGTTTTGCTACCCTCTTATTACTTTCTCCTCCAACTAATATACTATTTCTGCTTGGTCTTTGTCCAGCTCTCAAGAAACTGGCTTTATCCATAGTATTAGCTGTCTACTTTATTGTTCATTTCCTTGCACAGACACAGTCTCTATTATGTCTCACTTATTTCTTCCATACCCTCTTTCTGTGTGTCAAAAGCAGCAATACTCAAGCAAGAATAAACAACAACTTTTTTTTTCCAAGAAATCAAATCTAGTGTTCTCTCACAAGAGTCAGACCAGCCTTCCAAAACTTTCCTTCAAGAATTTAAACACAGGAACTACCCTGCAATTTCTGCAATCGTTTTAAACCTCATATGGATTTTTAGCTCTAATTATTAATACCAATATTCTCCCTTTTTTATCAGTCACTTGAACAATTCATGAGAGTAGGAGAACCATGCATGGTGGTAAAATGTGTAAGGCAGGAAAACCACTACACCCTTCTCTGTATCAACATAAAGGAGGCCAGATTTTGCACTAGAACACTGCTTCACATTTGCTGAACAAGAATATTCTTAGCATCTGTGCCAAAACCAACACTTCCTTCCCCTCAGAAATGCAATAAATCTATAAAACTCCAAGAAACAAACCAGTAATCTTCAGACACATTGAATGAATTTACAGGGAAGGAAATGCACAGCCAGTTCTGAATTATTAACAATGAAATAAATTATAACACATTATAAATGCATAATGTAAACACATCTAATTTCTTGGCAATGAACTGTTTGGGTTTTTTTCTCCTCATAAAGACAGCTAATATCTAAGAATCATTTCCCACCAGCTTAGAGGGACTTTAGGTTGTAACATGACTCAAATTACTTGATTGTATCCCACTAAATCTCTTTCATAAGCAAGCAATGAAAATGTCATTTTTTTTGTTGATTCATCCAGGATCTTGGGGAAAAAAAAAAGGGAGGGAAAAGAAGCCCACAGAAATTAGCTTTCAGCCTGGGTGACTTTATATTGTTTGTTATGACATAAATGCTTCAGGTAAGTTGATCTCTGGGGGTTATAAGCAAGGAGAGCAACTGGGAGAAGAGTCACAAACTGGACCCTCTCTTACAACTCACATCACACCATGTTTTTTTTAACTCAGGATGCTGCTGCTGAGTGAAGTTCGCTTGTTTGGTGCCCAAGCACTAAAATTCCTCCAACAGTAGAGGTGAGAGATGTACAAGCCACACTGAGGCTTTCCACGGCCTCAAGGGCAAACACTGGCTAGGAACATGTATCCTGGGCACCTCACTCCCTACAGGAACTGCAGCTGGGGCTCTTCCATGAACTCCTATTGCTCCAGACATCCACCCAACAATACTCACACTGGGATATGCCAGCAGAGGCTGCAGTCTGCCGAGGATGCAGACATGGACACTGGCACGTGGCGCTGACTTCCCAGCTCCTGGTTTGAGAGGGAAGATCACTGGCACACCCAACTGCAGCAGGCTGAGCTGAATGCAAAGCCTGGCTCTTAGAATCACAGAATGTTTGGGGTTGGAAGGGACCTTAGAGATTATCTAGTTCAAACCCCTCTGCCACGGGCAGGGAATCTTCCACATTCTGGCTTCCAGGCTCCCATTGCAGTAGTTAGTTTCTCCAACACACCATCCCCTTCCCTGACAGGCTGCCCTCCCATGACGTTTCCTGGGCATTCAGACCAAATTTCATTCATGACAAATGCTATTTTACTTAGTTGATCTGACTACCAAACAGAAGTTGGGATCTAAATCACTTTCCTTCTGTTGCCTGCACTTGCTCTACAGCTATGCAGGCAGAGGGCACGAAGAGCCAGTCCTGTCTTCCTCCTCAGCAGAAAGGGTCAAGCAAAACAACAATCATTTAAATGTGCATCAACAACACTGCAAACCCCAGAAATAAAACCGGGGGTGACAAATCCCCAGTCAACAGTTCACTTTCTGAGCTGAAGCTTCCAGCAATAAAGAAAAGCCCTTAAGCTTGAAAAAGAGTCCCCGTGTGTCTGAGTCTTGTCAGCAATGTTTTAAGCTGAAAGTGTAAATTATGATAGCAGTGAAAACATCAAGTTTCATCACATATCACAGTTATTCTAATTGTGCAAATCACTAAGTTAGCTAAAATCAATAAATATTAGAGATTGTCTGTGTTTTTTGCAAATAATCTCTACATCATAAACTACACGATCTGTTTGCATAGAACATGCAATAGCCCAGGCTTTAAAGCCCAACCAGTATCTAAGGCCTCTGCACCATTCTTGGGCTTTTACTGGGCAATGCATTAAAACGTTCAGATTCAGAAAATACAAAAGGGATTAAATAACACTGAAATTACTGTGATGCATCTACCTGATGAGGATTTGCTGACAGTTTGGGCAGATGGTCAGAGTGAAGACATCTTAAAACACTAATAAAAAAAGCACATTCTCAGGGGTGAGGAATGCAGGCTGAACATTGGGAACAGAACTGGTTTTGCTCACACAGTTTCAAATGTTAGCACAGCTGTATCACAGCCTAACTCTGCTAGGCAAAACATCATTCTGATTCATATGAAACCAATGCAGGAATTAGAGAAGAAAAAGGCAACACAGCCCTTATATTTTCATATAAAACTTCATTTTCACAAAGCTGTCATTGACACAGATTTGCTATTAACCCTCTGATGATCTGTCATTCTCATTCTACTTACACGCAACCTGAGAGCATACCCTATACTTCCATACAATGATGGAGCAGTCATAGATCCTCATTTCTCCCTAGCTTTTTCCCACTTACACTGATTATCACATTTGAACAAAGCAGCGGGAGAACAAAAAGGTAAATAAAACTTTCCCTTTGGACAGAGACTTTATTTCCAAGTGTCCATAAACCATGTCAGGGACAGAAGAAATTCGTATTCCTTCGCAGTGACCTTGTATCGAGCCTTGCAAGAAACTCAAGTCTTAAATCAAATTTCCTAATAATGAGCTGCCATATGATTAACAGAGGTGATTTCATGGTCTCTGCTGACTGCCAATCCAAACCACTGTGTGGACTACAAAAAGGCAAGGTTACATTGATTCACATATTGTAATATTTAAACCCAGAATAAAAACTCCAAACTCAGGAGAGAGGACACCGAGCCTTGTTACCCACATGATTCTGGTCAAACACAGTGAGAAGAAAAAACAGTCCATCTTCATACCCTACCTCACCTGGATATCCATGGTGATATTCCTACCTAGTTCCTACTGAACCATTTCATAAGACGCTACAGGAAATGGCACACTGCAGACCCCATTGTAATTTTACATTTGCCCAAAAACACACTTAACAGTGCAGGGCTTGTAGAGTTTATGTACGGGGAGGGGGGGGGATACAAATTACTCAGTGTCACTCTTTGATTTGGCTTTGGGGCATGAAAAACTAACAAAAACCACCCCACATTATATGCATACTCTCCCTGCCCACAGTTTTTAGTCACTGGCTCAGAAGGGGCACCAGCAGCCAGCCTCACTCTCTGGGATCTGCTGGGGGCAAAGCAGACCAGAGCTACTGCTGCCTGTTATTAGAGTAATTTTATCATCACCAGCTACCTACCTCCTTTCTTTTTTCCTATGCCTAGCACTGGCCCTACTCGAAAGTCAGTCCTTTTGTATCAGATAAAGAACAGGATCAGGAATCTGCCTTGTGCCAGCCAGAGAAGACAACGCATGGACAGTTCAGAAATTACTTCTCCATATGGGACTGAGTGGCAGCTAGTTGGGGTATTTCTGCATATCAGAAATATTTTTCTAGCCACTGTTACAATTTTAATACAATGAGTAGAAATAAGTTCTGGGAGCAGGCTGTTTGCTGAAGTATTTTTAAAAATCCATCAGTGATTGACCCAAGGCATTAAGAGCACTCAGCATTGTGTTTTAAAACAATTAATTCAGTGAAAAACAATTTCATACCAGCATCGATTCAGAAGTATTTTTCTACACTGTTACATTTTTTAAATTTCAAAAAGCATCAGTGTCCAAAATGAATAAAGGACAACTCTAAGGAAAAAACATACAAAGAAAGATATAAATGTGTAAGTCTTTTCTGTTTTTAATAGGCTGGACTGTGATATGGTGCAGACACTGATGAGGATTTGAGAGCTCTTTGGTTTCCTCCTGGCTATCTTAGGTGCTGTCCTGCTTCCTTCTGCTAAGTTTTCCCATTTAAACCAAAGAATGAAATAAAAAGGACTGGAAAGCATTTTGAAATCTGTAATAGAAAACACCACCTAAGGACGAGGCCATATGACTCAGGAGCAGTAAGAAAGCAAAGGAAGAGGATCTAGGAAGGAAGGACAACTGATCCAAGGGGTGGCTGGGATCCAGTGGCGTGGGATCAGTTGTCAGTGGGGCTTAGCACAGGGGGCTCAGCAGGAAACAAGATCTTCCAGGAGCTTTTCGTCTGGGGGAAGTATCGGGGTGGTCATCTGAGAAGCAGCCCCCACACAAACACAGGCAGCCAGCAGGGCTCTGGAGCTCTCCTTCTCCTCATGGCAGATGAGGAAGCTGATGATTAACGCTGTGAACAGGTGATTAGTGGCTACCAAACATCAGCACATGAAGATATCTCAGCCAGCATGCCTGACATGAAAGGTCACATACTCTGGCAGCTAAACGAGGAGAAATTCTGGTCATCAGTGAAGCAGCCTCAGAGAGAGAAGAGGTGAGACACCAACCTGTTGAGCACTGCACCTTTGTTTTGACACACACGAGGTCCCTGTGGTGTGGCTGGTGCCCTGTGTCCTTATGAGACCGTGCTCTCGGCCATGCCCCAGGCTGCAGGCTCAGGTTGCGGCCTCCCCTGCAGTGAGGAATTGATGCAGCTGAGGAGCTGCGGCCGCGGGGGCACCGCTCTGCTCTGGCGGATCACAGAGCATGCGGCAGCACGTACACTTTGTACTCCATAAACATGCTATACTTCAAAGGGTGCACAATCTTTTCTCTATAAATAGTGATTCATTCCACACGCTTACATTCAGACCCTCACCAACAGCACAAATCAGAATCATGGTGTTGGGAGCACGATGAGACCTACGCTTCCAGCCGTTGCCATTGCTTTTCATATTTCAGGTCAAGAAACACAAGGACCAACTTTTAAAAAGAGCTCTTGCAGGTCTCATTAGTAGCAGGCAACTTCATGGCTACCCATTCTGTCTGAAAATATGGGCTTTTTATACCTTTGACTAGGCATCCAAAATATCCACTCAATCAGCCTGAAGTCTAAGGCAGATTACATACTTAATTAACCCAAATTCTGGAGCTGTCACAACTGTAGTCCCATCTGACAACACTGGTAGGGTGAAGAAAGAGTTTCCCAAAAAGCTGAAAAGCTCTGGATAGAAATTTAGCAGCAAATGAAAACAGTACACCTTTACATTGTACTTAAAACACTTGTATAACTTACAAAAGCATTAAAAAGCAGGGAAAAATGAATAGGATTCCCAACATAGTCTTATGAGGGTTCAGCCTCAAAGTGCCCAACCAATTCTAATCTCAGGAGAAAAAAATAAGGAAGATGAGGCTCTCTGCTAAGAATGTCCTTTGTGGCTGTGGACAAGTCATTTAGGGCTTCACATCAAATGAAACTTATCATTTCATCTCAATAGCTTTGCCTTCCACTCTTTCAAGTGCAGCAAAACCTGAAATGACCAGCTGACAGGTGTGTTGGGAGTAGTTCAGTGCACCTGTAAGTGCTTTGAAATGCCTTCCTGTAAAGTGCAGTGAGTTTCAAAGTTCTTCTACTTTAGAAAGGAAAAATAGCCAGAGGAGAAAAATCTATTTCCTTTTTAAACCCTTTAAGAATTATTACTCTGAGGGCTTTTCTGCACATTCAGAGTCATAGTGGACTGAGTCAGGACGAGAATTTAGGTCTAGGGCTGAGCATCTCCGTGTCCAACTCAACAGGAACAGGAGGGCTTGCTCCACAACAGTGCCCTCAGGAAGGCTCACAAGCAGCTGCCAATGCAGAGCACTACTGGAATAACTTCTTCTACTACAAAAGTCTTGGAATTTCTCCATGGATAACCAATTAGTTTGTTTACCAACACCTAGAAGTGCTGAAGCAAATATTAGTTTTCCTTTTCATTTCAGGATTATGACAAGCTTGCCCAGTTAATGCAATTACAATTCCTCTGCACAGACACAGGTGAAGCTGCTGTTTCCTCATCCATGAACAGGAAATCCCATAAAGCCAAGAGAGATGAAAAGCAGCAGTCTGAGAAACATGTTCACTTCTGACCTATGAGAATCATTTCACCGAGTGCCAAGGTCAACAAACAACAGGATCCTACCAGTGACTGCTTTCATCTCATGGGGGGAGCTGGGTGGGAAATGGTTTTCCTGTGCTGCTGAAGTACATTTTCATGCCCTTGAAAAAAACTGCGCGTCTGTAAAAGGATGAAATGCAAGCCAGACAGTTTGTGCTCTGTTTCTGCAAAACGAATGTGAGGAGAGGAACTCCCCCCCACCCCAGAGTAAACAGCCCTGCAGATCACATCCTTGGCACAGGGGTCTGACCCCCATCTTCAGCTGGCCCCAATGAGCACTCCGACGACCACTGGAGCAAGAGTTTCCTGAGACCTTCTCTTTGCAACTTGTCCTACCCCTTCCCCTACCCTCTGCTTGTGCTCCACACTCCATGCTGAGCTGCCTGACCTATTCCTAGAACACTAACAAGGTCTGTTTTTACTGGAAATTTAACTCTTGACAAGGCATCGCTACTCAAGAAACAACAAAAATCTTTTGCCACCTAACTAGTTCTGCTTTGAAACGCTACCTTCCCGATATGCTGATCATGTCTCCACTGTTTGTTTCCCTGTGCTATAGCTGGTGAACCACCAAAGAACAAATCCAAAAGAAAAAAAATACCAGACTGAAAAAAGTGCACAGGTCTGCTGCCCTTTGATAAGCTGTAGATCAGAAAGTAGAAGTGATAGCTTTTGCACACAATGGCTGATAACCCCCAAAAGCACTCAACTCCAGCCAGTAAATGGGGAGAGAGCACGTTAATCAAGTCCTGCCAAGCATGGGAAAATCAGAGAAGATGAAAGAAAATGAACAAGGACAATATGTGCTACTCCTTATCCACGTATCTATACTGTCTTCCCAAGCTCCTGTTACGATTGATGTTTGTTCACATCTTCTAACTATGGCAAATAACAAACAAGCTTTTAAAAAACTATATAAATGACAGGAAAGCTGTAACCTAGGAGAAGGAGCAAAATCTGCCTACAGACACCAACTGGGCAATCCAAGACCTGCTTTGCTGCCCATTCACCACTCATAGTTATGAGAGATGATTCAAGCCCAGATCCTCCTGTCCAAAACACTTCAAGACCCACTCACAGACAGTTGACGGCAAACTCTAGCACAATAGTATTGCTAAAGAAAGTTCCAATAGAGTATGAAAATCTGAAATTCTTCCTCTCTTTATAGACATACTAATCCATCTGGTATGAGTCTACATCTGCCCAGTCGAGAAAGACTTCTGAATTTTATGATTAGGCCTCAGTCCTGCCCTTAACCCAATGGGAAAGTGACACTAGGACCTTGATCCATTTAAGTACTTCAACATATATTTACATTTCTAGAAGTAAAACCGTTAATTTAAAGCAAATTTTAAAAGCCCAACACTTCAGGACACTGGCTGGGGTCCATCCTGAGTATTGCATTATGTATTTATCTCTTTTAAGTCACTCTGTGACTTTCAGGAAAAATCTTTTACTTTAGTTTGCTACATCAAACCATGTTCACTTTACCAGTCTACCCAAAAGCCCCATGGTGATTTACTAGTGATGCCCTCCCCTGCACAGAGCCAACAGCCCCTCTGAGCCCTGCACAGGGACAGCAGGGCTCATAGGGCAGGATCTGAGCCCTCCAGGCTGGCATGGCTGGGGGAAAAGGGAGCGAACAGGCAAGCAACTCCTCACAGCTGCTTTTGTGTGGCTCACTGGGGATCTGAATGCACTATTGATTCCGTAGTACTAAAACAGATTTGTAGTCCCTGCGTGTGCAAGACAGATATCTCCTTCAACTCTAATCTCTAGCAGCTGTCAAAGACTTAAATGGCTTGGAGCTGCCTGGCACGCCAAAATCAACGAAGATTTTAGGCCTGCTTGCCTAAAGGGCAACCCACGGAACAGGAACCAGTGGAAGTCATTCTCCTGCCCTGATCACAGATGGACAGGGCCTCCCAAACTTCACAATGGATTAAGTGTCCAGACCATGTCAGTAAAACAGACTAGAGAAAACAAATGAGTGCACCCCCAAGAACCCATGCCACCCAGAAACCCTCCTGCCCCAATGGTTTCTTGTTGAGGATATACCCTCCCAACAATTTCAACAGCGATGAAAGTGCAGTGGAATTACTCTTCCGTGAAACCTCCCAGAGGCACTACCACTGTCTCATCACAAACTGCAGTGCTCTTAAACTGAAGATAACTAAAATTTATTTGGCAATATTGAGGCAGCGTCATCATAACTTACATCTTCAGATACCTGTCTCTTACTGCTCCTGATGGAAAATGTTGGTTTCAATCAGGAAAGAATTCAACGGTGACTTTTTTCTTTGAGGTAAAGCTAGAAATTCAGCCCAGTTATTGTCCATTATCATCCAGCCAAGCAAACATAGGCACCACACTTATCCTTAGTCAAGATACGGGCCCCTCCAAGGCAAAATGCTCTCACAATAGACTTTTGCACTTAGAGTTTGGTCACTTCTTTTGTACAGGAAGTTTAACAAAAAAATTTTAACCAGTCCATCTGTTTCCTTACATCTGCTTCCCAATGACTACCTTGAAACAATCCTAACACACTGGCTGCTGGGTGAAACCTTCAATAGGATGGTAACATTTATTGGAAATGGTCCAATTTCTCTTTCATGCAATGTTTGACAGGTGAGAAAATCATCCAAGGTTATGACTGGGATGGTGTGACTAGGAATATAATGGAGTTTGTCTGAAAATTATGTGTTAATACTAAAACTATTCTCTGAAATGGCCATGAAGTAAAAATAAAAGGGGAAAAGAGAAAGTTTGTTGCACTGTCTCCTATTCTCCTATTTGACAAAACATTCCCACATTAACAGCAATAAGCAAACTAAGGATAAAGTTCAGCCTTCAGCATTAAAGTCCACAACAGGATTTTGTTGTGGTTTCCCCCCCCCCCCCCC
>VZSE01005044.1:135209-226135 GCA_013398275.1 Promerops cafer
CCCCCCTTTAGCTACAGGAGTTCGGGAAGGACGGGGCGCAACTGGCGGGGCTTCTCGCGCCGCAGGCGTCCCGGTCCCTGCCTACCCCCGCCCTGCTCCACGGCGTTAGTCCCGACACGGAGTTATTCCCACCCCTTCTCATCCCCTCTGGAGGTGCAGGGGAAACTTGAGGCAGCCGCAGGGAGCGACCCCATCGCCCTGCTTGAGGTGCTTTACTGTTGGGAACAGCGTTCAGGGCTGCGCTGCCGTCACGAGTGGAAGAGGAATGCCAGGGCATGGGATCCTGACCAGGCTCGTTTGGCTGCGGCTGAGGTCTGGAAAAGTGCCCGACCCTCGCCACACACAGGTACATAATCGAAGACAGGACTACTTTTAGTTTTGAAAGAAAGAAGATAGTCAAAGACAGGGGTATCCAGACAGCACTCTGCTGTAACAGGTGACAAGAAAGGACAGAATCAATTGGATAAACTTAGGGGGGAGATGGGGGGAAAAAAGACGTTGTGCATATAACACTGGGACAAAACGAACAAATTATTAATTTGTCTTCCTTAAAGCATAAGCATCATCCAAGCAGTGATACAAGCTTAATGCTAGAGCAAACAAGTAACTGTTACCACTGATGAAAATATATAGAGAGAAAAAAATAAAATAATAATTAAGAAAAAACCAAACCCAAAAACTTAAGCACAAAATAGCTATTACTATGCGGTATTATGGGAGGACACTTGAGGCTCACCTAAAGAACATCTATTAGCAATAGATGAAATAGAAATAGAAATTACAATTTCCCAGTGGTCTGCAAATCCTAGAGGAAAATCCTAGAGGGGTTGAAGTGATGTCTGGCTAGCTGATCTTTGCATGTGTTGGCACTGTGGTGGTATTTCAAGGATGGAGAACTGTATTAGTGTGGGGCCCATACCAAGGACACAAAAGGAGCACAAGAAGTAGCTGCTGCCTGCGTGATAGGCAGAAGAATTGTGATTTTCAGCTAATAGATGGAAAATACCACTAATGCTACTCTTCATGGTTTTTTTTTGTTTTTGTTTTTTTTTTTTTTTTTTTAATAGAAAATAGGTCCTGGTAAACAGCTCTTTGATTTTCTCATTTTATATGATTATGCATTAAGTTGCCAGGGGCTTGAGTGTAATAGACTTCTGCTAGGTACTTGATTTAGTAAGAGAAAAAAAGTGAGTACAGCACAAAATTAATAAAGAACAAACAGATGAAGAACTAAATGAAAAGCAGATCAGTTGTCCAAGCAGCACTAGCATTTAATGAAGATGTTTCTGTTGGTGAGCTGCGGGGAGGCTCTTCAGAGTTTTCATCAGGAATCTAGAGAAGTATTTTTTCAAACAGCTTTAAAAAGACTAAATAAATCACCACTGGCAGCAATTTTAGACAGAGTAAATATTAACAGAGTGATAATGAGAACAAGGCAGTCACAGAGTTATCTGGATTATTTAATAAACTCAGGTCTTTCAAACAAGTGAGTTTTAAGAGGGTCAAAAAGACAAAAAAGTCAGACTTGTAGGATGGAACAACACAACGTACATGGCCAAGGAATGTATCTTTGAAAGTCACTCCATATAGGAGCTCGGAGAAATTCAACGTGAGCTCCTAGTGAGCTAGTGCTGGTGGAAAAGGGATTGATATGTACATACAGCTGTGCAAGTAGAAAAGGGTAGGTAGAAATTCCATTACATCGTTGTGCTTTTTATCAGACAAAAAGTGCTGTCCCATATCCGGTGTTGTTGTCTGTCCCTTAAAAAGATGCTGTATGATGTGAGAGAGCTGGAAAGAGATCCACAAGATAAGATGGAAATCGCAGAAAGTGGTCTCCAACAAATGGTGTGAAAAAAGCCAATGCACTTGGGAAAGACAGACATGTTGCATTTTAACTTAACAGTGCCTTTGCAAGGAAAGAACAGCATTGCAACACTCCTGGATGTTCAAGCACTGAAGGAAGGACTCTTTGTCTGACACTCCCAAATCCAGGTTCCATACAAAGCACGGTGTTGAAGACAACTGAGTGGGGCTTATGCAGAGAACCAGGCTGAATTATGCAGTGAGAGCCAAGGGCAAGGTAGATGGCCTAATGGTCCCTTTGTCAACCCCAGGAAAGGCTTCCAGAAGGGCAGCTTGTTATATAGACAACTTCTGTCATTAATTTCTCAGGGTTTTTCTTTGCATGCAATTTGGCACGTTCATTTTTCTTACCTTGAAAAATTATTTTTAAGGGGTTTGTTTTGAGAAACTCTAGTTACCTCTTTGGAGTCACTTGTAAACAGGAACATAAAAGTGTTCCTGTCTGCCTCTGGTGAATCTCATTAATTTTATCAAAGGAAGTTGTGTTCCCCTCCTGCGTAAAAGCCGAGTTTACAATGCAAAAGTGTATACCATCTGTCTGCAATGATTCACGTGAAGTAATAAAGTCCTCAAAGTCACTTTGTGAGCTAAATAAATGAAATTTACTTACCACATCCTTCATGAAATTGAATTTTTTTTTTTATTAGTTGTTGCGTTTGTTTCTGTCTTTTTCTTCCTAAGTTAACTTATGGTGTCGACTTTCTTTTCTATGAATGGTAAGGGAAACTGGGCTGTGGAATGATATATTACATTTCCCATATGTAGAGGTATATTTATGTAATTGCCCCCACACAGAAGGGATTCTAGTGTCCTACTGACATTCACATGTGAGCATCCACACAAAATACACACATTTAATAGTTAGTTGTCTGTAGACTTTTATTCTGCAGTATGATAGAGGTGTTCTCATCTGTGCATTAAGTTTCTTGCCGTGTTGATAGTTGGCATGTAGAACAGTTGGAAGCTTAAGGATGTAACAAATTATTCTAGCAGAGATTTGAGATTACAGATATGTAGATAAAATACACTTTTATTTGGTATACTTGGTTTTTAGGGTGTAGAGGATACTGTGATATCTTAGGCTGTATATTCCACTTTGCATCTAAACATCTGAGAGGATAAGACACACAAATGGACTTCCAAGCATTTTGCAGTATTTTAGTCTTCTGGGGTTTCTGGAAATCCACAGTTGCAAGCAAAGTGAAAAAAGGTAGGGGAAGATTAAAGTGAGAGTTTCGGGATTAAAATTTCCATGACCATTTTATCCAGGGCTAATCTTGTACTGAAGGAAATTCTGCAAAAAGATGCTAAAATATGTGTGTGTTCCATCAGGTGGTGAAGCAGTGGTTCAGCTGATGGGTACAAGAGGTGCCAGTAAATCATGCCAGACTGTTCTGACACAGCAGCATCAATGGGGTTTCTGGAACCTGTGTCCCAGTTAGATTTGAGATTTCACTGTGAGTAATAATGTCTGGTTGCTTCATGCTACACACACAGCCCTTCTCTTCTTGCCCAAAGTTACTGTGTTGAGTACTGTAGAGAGTACTCTTAAAGAGATACTCTGCTGACCCTCAAGAACTGAAATATTCCACCAAAAGGGGAAAAAAATGGCTTCTTAATAAATTTCAGAAGCGTTTGTAAAATCAGAATGTCTCACTTTTTGAAATGGCTGATACGAGATCTCTTCATGGAAGATGATATAAAACTTCTGAATTTTTCCAAAGTCAGAATGACATAATGCAGACAATAATCTATCTCGCATATGAAAGGGTAAATTCCTTCCCCTCAATAAAACATCAAAGACAAGTCCATTTCAGTGTGTTTACTATACTGGGATGAGGGATGGCAGTAGCTGACTTACAACTTGTAGGATGTTGTTGCCTGGTCTTTACAGCTCTGTAGGCTCATGTAAAGAGGCATTTTAGAAAGGTGAAAATGTATTACTATTCTCTCAGTTACCAAGATTAATTTATGGCCCTAAATATAACAGAAGCTATGAGGAGGGTCTATCACATTTAATCCCAGGATTTGTAATGCAGGACTAGCAAATGTAACAGGAAAAGACTATTTTCCAGGTGCTTATTACGAAAAACCAAGAGGATGGCACTGAGTCCAGAGCAGAAATGATCCAAACAGGTAATTTCTTATGTGGTCCACCCACTCATAATTCCTGCCAGAGTGCAGAACTGCTGGAAGATGAGCAGCACTGTGTCTGGCAGGCTGCAGAGCTGAATGATACAACAAACAAAGCAAAGGTCATGGCATGGAGCAAACACGAGCAAGAAGTTAGGTCATTTTGTTAGTCATAGTCACAGTAAGGTTTGTAACAATGACATTAAATTCGTACCTGCCTGTACAGAACCTGCAGTTCTTAGGGGAAAAGTTTGGGGAGGGTACCACCACAGCCTCTTTGCTTGAGACTGAAACATCAGCTGTGGTTGAGCAAAAAGCTAGTTCTGTTTTCTGTGAAACCGAATGCAGTTCTTAAACAGGCACTGTCAAAGCAAAATCACAGGCCATATTCATGGATTATACAGGCATCATATTGGGAATTTAGGCCATTTCCTTTTAATAACCAGAGACTTTTTCAATAGTCCCAGAATGTTCTCTCTTTTGAAAAGATTTAAAAATATTTTAATGTGTCCTTTTTTTACTTTTAATGGCTTAGCAATGCTGTGTCTTCACTAGTGTCACCTACCATTTTCAGTGCCCAAGTATAATGAAAAAAATAACTTGAAATCTTCCTTAAAAAAGAGGCTGTTGTTTTTGTGAGTGATCATCACCAGTCTTCCTCCCACAAAAAAACCCATTGCATATGCTGTCTACATAGTAGAATGGAAGGCAACTATACAGAACTGAGAGGAGCTTCTGTAGTTCAGTCTCTACATTTGGAAGCTAAGTTCAGAACTTTGGATCACAGGAGTTAATATGCAAATACGGGTTATTCTGATCAAAACATACAGCAGTAATTTTTTGGATGAGATTTGCTTGTTCACATTAAGATTGCACTGGGTGATGGGTAGCAAGGCCATCACCTATGAAAGATCTGAGGGGCTCAGACATGTTTACTATTCAGATGATCTTGACTCCTGTTTCAATGTTCTTATTTATCCTTACTAGATCTTTGCCATCAGAGGCAGGAAAACCAGCACAGCTGGGCAAACCCATTCCTGGTGTTTTGGCACTGATAGGTTTTCTTTCTGCTCACAAATTATCTTCAAATAGCTTCTGCACTTGCTAACCTGTTTGCTACTCTAAATTATTCACCAGAATGGTTTGCAAGCCAGTTTTGAACACTGGAAGGCAGGTAAACAATTCATGGCAACAGGAGATCAATAATTTATTACCCAGGCTGTGTGCTAGGTGCCTTCAGCTGTGGGCCTCTCTTTGAGCTCTCTGACTCAGGGGTTTTACCTGTGCCTGGAGGAAACTTGCATAAAAACACATCAATATGGTTTTAAATGGTTAGTAATGAATGCTTCTGGATCTTCTTGTGTGGTTTTATCATCTGATCTGTGGCTTTCTTTTGTTCTACCCTTTAACTTAACATTGCTCTTTCCTATATTAAGTAACTGCTTAGCAAGTTGTTTCAGGAATGACTTCTACAGACTTGAACATTTTGCAAATATGTTGAAAAATCTCCATTGTCATTTTAATAACAGATTGCAGTTTCTCTGCTACTGTACACACTGGACTTTTTTTATTTACATACTGTGTGTGATTGAAAGGCAGAAAATAGAAAGAAAATGGTCCCAAAACAAATATTTACTGAGTCGTGAAGAGCAGATCTACTCCTCTCCTGTGCATATTCCTCAGCTTCAGAAACTGCCCTACAGCCCCACTGTGCTTTCTTCCTGCATTTCAATTTCTACATGCTTCATCCCCAGCCAGTTCTGTTCCACAGTATCTTTCAAAGGTGTTTTCTTTCCCAAATGTTCTTTAAAGGGAAATTCTAAAACTTTAGATCCCTCTGAGATTTTAGACCTTTCCCACCATCCCACACTTGTTGTTAATGTTTGTTTACTTTGCTTGTGATGATCTGCAGTCAGTTCCTTTGCTTCACTTCATCCAGCCTGGCCTACGCAGGAACCTTCATTTTCTCACAGACTCAGAGTATTTCACTAATTATTTGGAGTACTGTTACTTACACATCTATTGTTTTAAAAATTATCAGCTGCCTAAAGACTTCTGATATAAGTAGTAGAAGTGGTGTAATGCAGATTTTGGAGAACTACTTGTGTAATATTATGAAAGTTAAAAAATGAGAGATTAATCAGACCTATCTGACACAAGTGTTGGAGTTTTTTTAATATGAATTTCTTGAAAATGTTATAAGAAATATGTGCTCTTCAGGATAAGACTCTTGCCTTCTTTTAGGAGGGGCTAAGTAGTGTTCATTTGGTGCTAGAGAAAGCTACCTTCTGTCTTTGTTTAAAACATCAAGGGGAACTGGCATACTGGATCACATTATGTCCCTAAGCCTAAATCAGATATTCCTGAAAAACAGGTGAAGAACCCCCCAGTAGGTGACATAACATATTATCAAAAGTCTGTAAGGTCACACCCTAATACTTAATAATGTAAATGCCACCATCCTGGTTTAAATTTTAAACCTTGAATTTTCAAAAACTTTTCTACATGTTTATGACTGTTACTTGCAAGAACTCTTGATATTAATGTCCTTCATACATGATCATTTTCTTTGTGCCTCATACTGACTCCTGGATCCCAGCACCTCCTGTTGTGTGGCAGCACTGTGACAGCTCAGGACAGAATTTCCTTTCCAGGCAGAAAATAACCATCAGACATTTTCCAATCAACAGTGTGTTTGTCATCAGATTTCAATTTTGTCCAGGGTTCCAGATTTATGAGGAAAGACAAAAAAGGACTGCATTAGAAATTATAAATAGCATTCTGCCTGTCCTAGTTCAAGCCACTGGGGAAGAAGAAAACAGTGGCATAACAATGACACATTGGAGTGTAGAGTTCCTCAATAGTCAGGTTCCTGCCAGGTTTTCAAAGGCTTTAGCTGCTGCTAAAGTTTGTATCAGTAGCTACAAAAACCAGAATGAACAGGCCCTTTTACTGATACAAGCTGGCATATCCCCAGCAGAGAAAATGAAGTAGTGCAGTAAAGGCAGCTGGAGGCCTATTCTTACTCCAGGTCACCACCTTCCCTCTTCCAGCTCTTCTCTCAAGGTCTGTTGCACCTTTCATTGTGTTCCCCATAGCAGTGGCACAGTACTGGAGGTCCCTAATTCATCATTTCAAGGAAAGACCCCTACCAGCTGGACTAATTCCACTTAGGCATTTTTTCTCTCTCCCATCTGGGCTTAACAGCAGCCTCTGGCTGCTGCTGCAGCAAAGCCCAGCTATCCAGGAGAGCTTCTGTGCTCTCCAGCCTGTCCAGCAGTGCCTCCTCGCTTCAGAGAAGGCATCCAGCTGCACTAACCATCTTCCTTAGAAAAACACAGCTTTCTGCTCTTCAGGGCACGTGTGGTGGTTGCTGGCTGTGGCTTTTCCTCTATGTTTCCAAGCTCCTTAATGAATCACTGCTTTTTGGCACTGAAGCAAAATAAACACATCATTTTGGATGCCTTTGCCAAATGTATGTACACTTGGAGCAGGTTTTGAATGATAGAAAGCAAAAGGTTTAATGAAATATGCAGGCTGCGTAGTTAAAAGTTTCAGAAGAGCCAGAACATATGAAACTGAGGGTCACAACAGTATCATCAGCCCCCAAGTTGTTCAGATTTTGTGTATTTTCTGGAACACATGGAGGAGACTTACCAGTAGTGTATCCACTACAGCTCTCAACAGGAGAAAACAGTAATAGAAAGCAGCACAGGGGTGCAGGAGCACTCATCAGCATGATGGTTAGATGCCTACCTCTTTCCTTTTCCTGTCCCTTCCCCTTTCCATTTTTCTTTTCTGCTTATTAACTGATTCATTGTAACTACACATAGCACAGCAGAGTTTTGCACTGATGCTTCCTAGCCTATGTGAAGGGGAAAAGACAAAACCAAAAACTTTTCCAACAAAAACTTTGGCAGACATATTGAATGCAGTTTCTCATTTGCTCAAGCCAGTCATGTGTACACACCTTGTCATGCATTTTGGCCCTTTTGAAGTGCATCAGCCTGCCCATGACTTCAACAACATCCATTTGCTCTTGCTGACTTGAGTGAGAACTGAGGAAAAGTTTCGAAAAGGTTCGGCACCAATCTTCTTCTAGTTCTTCTCCATTCAGTTAGATTTGAGAATGAATTCAAATGTATTGCTGGACTATAATTAGCTCTGAAGGACAGGAGTCCACTGGGGACTGGCTCTTTTCTTTTTAAATGGCCAGCTGTAAAGACACTACCTTGAACAATATCCTGAATGTCAGCAAAGTTTCAAACCTGGACCCATGCCTGATTAACTGCCAAAAATCAGAATCATCTCTGCCTTTGGCAAATCAAAGTCTTTCCCTATGAAGCTGGTTTATTACAGAAATATCTGGACCAAAATGCAAGTTTCAGCCTTCAGTTTCCTTTCCCCGTATGTTTCTACTACTGTGAAAATGTGAACTTTTTTTTATCCTACTGGGAAAATGCATTTTTTCCACTCTCCCATGACTCAAAAACATCTGAAAGATTCTCCCTCCAAGCTGAAGAAAAAGAAGGGGGAAAAACTTCACCTTTTGGCAAAGATACGGATGGAAATTTTTGACTCAAAAGAGGATTTTCAAAATAAAATAAAAGAAGCATGTGAAAACAAGGGGTTATAATGGAAACTATTTTCATAGCCAGCTCTAAAGTAAGCACTGCTGTTCCAGAGACACATGGTACTGATGCAAACATTGGTTTGATGCCAAAACCCCTAGCATGCTAGTGGAATCCGGAAGCATTACAATATTAAATACACCTCAAAATATATGTCAGACATCTCCCCATGTCTGTTCCACTTATTCTTCACAGCAAGACACCGTGCACTTAATTCATCAGTGGCTGCAGAATAACAGATTAAAGAGCTGGTGATGGACATTCTTTCCTGCACCACAGTCGCCAAACAGTCTTCTGGAAGACCCGGGCTTATTATTCCCATTTTGCAAATATTGAGCCAATATCCACTTTCCATCTGCAGCACTCACACAGCATCTATTATTATAGCATGTGAGCACCTTTCGCTGGTCCTAGGGAAGTGTTACTATCCCCAAGGTACCATCTCCACGTTTCATTTGGGGTGATGGGAGGAGGGAGTGTGCTACAAAAGGTGTGAGGTCATCCTGCTCAGCTGCACTCCTCATTGGCAGACTCTTTCTCCTATCTTTTGTCTGCTTCTTTCAGATGCTACAAAGCAGTTGTCCTGGCCCTGGACAATTTTCTATCATGGAAAATCCCCTTTGTCTGCTCTGGTGAGACCCCACCTGGATTACTGTGACTCACTCAGCACATGAAAGACATGGACCTGTTAGAACAAGTCCAGAGAAGGGCCATGTAGATTATTAGAGGAATGGAGCCCCTCTCCTGTGAATACAGGCTGAGAGAGCTGGGGTTGTTCAACCTGGAAAAGAGAAGGTTCAGCGACACCACGTTAAAGGGGGCCTACAAAAGAGCTGAGAGGGACTTTTCACAAGAGTATATGGAGATGGGACAAGGGGGGAATGGCTTGAATCTGAAAGGAAGTAGGTTTCAATTTCGTGCCAGGAAGAAATCCTTCATTGTAAGGGTGGTGAGACACTGGAACACGTAGCCTGGAGACCTGGTACATGTCCCATCCCTGGAACATTTAAGGCTGGACAGAGCTCTGAGCAACCAGATCTAGCTGAAGATGGCCCTGCTCATTGCAGGGGGGTTGGACTAAATAATCTTTCAGAGGTCCCTTCCAGTCTAAGCTATTCCATGATTATTTTTGCACCTACCATGATTACAGCTGTGGTGCCTGGCCTACATCTTTGCTGATCTGTAAGAAAGCCCACAACCAGTTACAAGTGTCCAAAACAAAGGTGTAAAATGAATCTGCTGCTTTTGTGCAGACTGTCTTTCCTGCAGATTTGAGGCTTTTGCTTGCAGTTCTTGTCTCTCAGTTAAGTGCAAACACTAATTGACATTTTTCCAGGAGTATGGCTGGTGAAGCATCCCCCTTTCCACCTGTATTCCCCAGAGGTTTAACAGGGAAGCAATGTCCCCTCCCTGCTGGCTCTGTCATGGTCTGCATGGCTGCAGAGACACACCAGCACCAGCGGAGCACTGACTGAGGCTGCTTCTTCTCTGCCTGTCTGACCCCAGCTCCTCACAAGGCTCTTCATAAAGAGGATCCACAAAGAGCAGCCAGAGGCGAGCGAGCGGGGCTGGCAAAGCTCGCAGCCTGCTCTGCCAGGGATTTGTAACACCTCCAGAACGGGAATGTGCTCTGTGGAATGCACTGGCCTTGGTGGCCGGGCCCCGTGCTTTGAGTGGCAAGGTCAGAAAGGTGTGACTGGTTCAAAGATACCATCAGATCCAACTTCATGCTAACATGCACACCATGCACCTCTCTCCCCTCCCAAGCACTTCTTTGGGGTTTTGTTTTGAACCTCCAGAACCAGCCACTTTCATCCTCCTAACTGGAGGTAGCTGTCTTTGCAATAGGTTTTACAAACCACTTGTTTCTAAAGCCATCCTTGATGCTGGGAAACATATCATCCCTCTTTAACTTCCATGTGACCAAGCGTGCCTGGCTATGCATAGGGAGGGCTGAAAAGGGCTGGGTTTTGCACCCTTGCAAGTGTGCTGTAGCAGAATTTTGGTCTGGTAACCTGCTAGCATCTCCCTGGTGAGGGCTGCTTTTAACGAGGCAGAAAGCCTGGTGAGCTTTGTCTCCAGCTCCTCCTATATGCGTGGCGTTTGGTCTTTACATGGTGATTATATAAATCAAGTGTCAATCTGTGAGTCTCATTTTGCTATTTAAATCTTCCTGTGTCATTCATTGACCTGCTGGTGGCCAGAGGAACCAGCATGCTTTAACCATGCTAGTCTTGGAGGTCTTTTTTGTCCTGATTTATTTCAGGTTCATTCCGTTGCAAATCCACACATAAGGAAACTAAAACAATTATATTAAATAAGGCAGGAGTGGTTCTTGGGAAAAGTGCTTTTACCAAGACTAAACATCATTACACATTTTTTCTCACTACTTTTTTAATACAGCAGATTGTTAATGCGGCACATTTAGTCAGTTCAAATGAAAAAAATTCATTAAATTAAAATTCAGCAACATTAGAGCCAGATGGGCTGCACAGACAAAAATGCAGAGACTTTTAAAGCTAATGTAAATGTAATATTATTGTTTTCAGCTACAATTAAATTGGGCTGACAGAAGAAATGTCCAGGAAGACAGCTTCTCTGTGAGGAAAACCCATTTTAAAAAAATAGTACATCAGATGTTTTCGTGGTTCTGTGGCTCACTGAGTTACATTCCAGTATAGAAACAGCAAAGCAGATGTGGGAGAGCCAGTAAGAAGACCTTTACTGGTAAGTCACCTACTGGGAGAAAAAGGACTTAATTTTACAGTGCATTTTGCAAGTATTTAACTGTAGAAAACATTAACCCACAAAGACCCTTTGTGAAAGGAAGAAAGTTCACATTTCTGAAAACAGGACCTACTTGGGGAGCGCTCATGGCCCCTTCCACAGTCCCTGGTAGCACTGGGAACCAGGTGGCAATGCCAAACTCCCTCTAAAACCTCACATGGGTGCAAAGCACAGCCCCATGCCATGCAGAAGTGCCTTCATGTGCACTGCAAATGGCTTGTACTGGGCTCTCTGGATGGAAGACAAATGCCTTTGGTTGTGGGGTATGACCCACAAAATCCAGCTTAGCATTATTTTCTGTAAAGTCACTTGGACAACTGTGCTAGCTGGTGATTAAAAAAAAGGTACCCTACATAAGATACCCACACCCAATCCATTTCTCTTTTAAAGCAGTTACTCTTTCCAGAATACCTGAGACATTTCCTTGTATGTTAGCTGTGTGACACAGTAAATAGCTGTTTCCCCCAAAACCAGTAAGCAGAAGTCTATATAAAGTCTCACCTACACAGGTGATGGAGCAGGATGAGGGGCACTCTGAAGCACTCTCAAGCACAGATCCCACTCACTTGAACTACTGAAATACAACACAAGATGTCTTTAGGGTTTTCCCATGAACTGCACAGTAATTATGAACCACAACCTTGCCTCACACATGGTGATAAAACCCAGTGCCTGTAAATCTATGAATGTAGCTGGCAGTTATAAAGTAAATTATGCAGAGGTCAGGTCAGTGGTCCCTTCTATGTTTATTCCTCTTATTTAATGGTCCATTGCTGGAGACAGACTGAGAACTTTCAGAATGTTTTACAATGTTTTTTATGCGACCAAGAAGTGTGTCCTGTGCTTTCCATCCTCATTATCCTGACATGTTGAACATAAATCAGAGTGCAGTATGCAAATTAACATTTGAGGAAAGCACAGAGCACTTTTTAGGTTTTTTTAATAATGCATACAAAGAAGAAAACATCTTCCTTTCTAGAGTAGCCCTTTAGAGAGATCACTTTTTGGTTAAGGGATGAAATGGGGCCACCTTCATTTGGTGCAGCTGAATTTCACAAAAGCTCAATGTCCCAGCATGGGACATCTGGATCCAGACAGACTTCCATTCAATTCAAGACAAAGTGTCGTTAAAATAACATTACATTGTCAGGGGTCAGATCCTTGTAGTTCAAGCTAATAAAAGTCAATTTTTTTAAAGGTACGGAGACTTAACCCTTGCTCAGCACTCAGTACTAACTCCTGCCCTCACAAGGCAGGTTATGTTTAAGTAAAATCATTCATAAAATGAATGTATTTACAATTATGCATATATCCACGTATAGATATGCGAAATGGATGCAAGTCAGTTGCATGCTGTCCCAGGTAAAAAACCACAGATTTTCCTGTGTGGCCAGCATCATTGAAAACCTTCTCAGTGCACAGACGTTTGTGTTACATCATCCTAGTAATCCTACAGAATTTTTAAAGGTCTGAATAGGAGTTCCAGCAGCAAGACTTCCTTCAGTTCAAATCTATGGACTGTAAGAGGTATAGAAAGGAAGATATATTAAAGATGTCTATTTACCAGTCTAATAGAAAAAAATCTGCTTTTTAAGGTATTTCATTATTAAACTAGTAGATGATACACTTTAATAAAACTAGTAGTGTTATTAAACTAGTATGGTGCTAGTAACCTATTCAAATCTGGCATTTCTTTATGATATGATAAATATTAGGTGTTTTATAAATAATTTGGCCCATCAAATTAACTAATATGAGACAAATGGATCCACAATTCAGCAAGGCATTTTTTTGTTTGTATAAGTTGTCTAGCAACATTGGTTAACTAATGAACCATAACACCTTAGTGAGAAAAATCCATACATTTTCTGAAGTTTTTTTTTGGCTTGTGTGTTAATTTTTGCACTGGAAGTAATTTGTCTGACTGCAAACTATTCCAAACTCCATGACATTACGTAGTTCTCAGGTTATTGCTTGCTAAAAGCTGAGTGAGTCTAAAGGACAAAGGACAACCCAGAATATGGGGGAGGGTGACCTTCTCCACAGACAGAGCCTTTCCGTGCACACGTCAGGAGTCTGCTGCCAGCAGCCTGGTACTGAACTGCCCAAACGAGTCATCCTTCTGCTCCTCCTTGGTGCTGTTTCACTCGGGTCACCACAATGCATTTCACTGACAATAAGTTTTATACCTAATATACTACAAATTTTCTGGTGCAGTAAAGACATCTAATACTCAAGCTCATGTGCAGTGAAGCAGCCACACAGGAGCTCTGGGACTCCTTGTTTTCCCTGGCAAGGCACTCGATCAGCATTTGTACTGGCTCAAATACCATGCAAGGCCCCGGGCCATGTATTTTTCACACACACGAAAACCCCTACCCCCATTATAATTGCAATCAAGCCTTTATGAAAGCTCTAATACCTACATCAGGCTATGCATTTTTAGAGAAGAGATGTGTCAATATAATTGATAAGTTATAAAATAGCAGAAAAGAAAGCAAGCATTGTTTGTCCTTAGGTATAAGATCCATTTCTTCCAGGAAGCTTCCAAGTTTTGAGAGTTACAATAACGTTCCATGTGCTCCATCATATCCAATTCTCTTTCTTGTGCATTTTTACTGACCCTGAGAAATCTGGCTTGTTTTATCACATTAGAATTCAATGTAAGAAACCTGAACACATGCTCATGCTTCACTGCTCAGTGGTTATTAGAATAATCTGCAGGAAACAACACCACAATAGGGCATTGTTTGTGAATGTAAGCAAAAGGTTACAAGAAAAGCCTGCACCCAGAGCTGACTCCTTGACTCCCATTTCCCTTGACTCCCATTTCCCTTGCTATGAAGAATGCACATGTTGTGTGTGGTGGCTATTTCCATCACAGTCAGTCTCTTCTGCATCCCAGGAGAGAAGGTGGTACAGCAAGAGCACATTTATCCCGAAAACACGGAGTAGCTGGTACAGTGTGCTCAGTGGGAGGTGACCAGCTGTGGCATAAAGCAAACCTCAGGCTCCTCCTCACTGCAATATTTGAGTACCTCACAGTACCCAGCAAACAGATCTGCAACAGGTGTAATACAGGCATAGCTTCGCGAGAAATTATTTCCTTTAACTGAAATTTGCTTGGATCCACAAACTCTCAGTTCCACAGTCCTCATCCCCCTCCTTCATTGCTGCCCAGGCACACAGGCACCAGAATGAGCTGTACACTGGAGCTTTCCTCCTTGGAAACTAAACATCCCCCTGGGAGTACCACCACAGCTGTCAGCACCACAGCAATGCCCTGCTAGCACTCACACTGGTGGAGGAATAGTGCCCAGTCCCTTTTGAAGAGTCCTGGAGTGTCCTGAAGACTGTGCTTGTTGAGGAGCCTTTTCAAGTGGCATGGGGCTGTCCAAAGAAGGCACGTTTGGGGAAAAAGCTTATCCTGTCTTCTAGGGTTCCCATTCCCAAGAGATGAGCTTAGATATCACAGTGCTGGGTAGTGAGGCTGTCTGTCAGCTGTGTTACAGGGACTCTATTTCCAGCCTGAATCCCACACAACACCAGCATTTAGATGGAAAAACCCTTTCTGTCCATCTATGCAATAGCTTGGGCAGGACCCAGAACACTTTAGGGGATGGTTCTTGACTCAATACTGTTTTCTGCTTGAAGGGATTAATTCCTGCTTCTCTGACTTTCCAGTGACAGAAATGATATTTTTGCTGGTATAGTACCAGTATTTGAGGACTTTTATCCTACCAGCTGGGAGTAGGGGGAAACACTGGTCGTGTTTTTGCATGGAGAATAAAGTACTGTTAGCCCAGTGGCATAGGGCTGGGCTCTTGTTTCTAGTTCTCCTTCAAAAAAAACCCCAAAACAACCTAAAAACCCCCCCAAAATCCAAAACATCTGCATTTTAAGTAGGTGCAGAAGGACAGATGAGGGCCCTCATCAGCAGGCTGTATTATCATATACATAGCCTATTTAAGGCCTAATGAACTGCTTGTTATTTTAGGCACTGTGGAGTTTGCAGACACTGTCTGTGTGCTCCAGCAACAGCATTCACCCTCACCACAACCCACTCTGCTGCTTCCAGCTCTTTTGTCCCAGGAGGCCTCTTCTGGCAGGGGTGCCCTGTGGTGTAGGATTCTTAGCTGCTACGCAGAGAATAACATCAAAAACTAAAGGACATGATTTTAACGACTTGATTAAAAAAAAAAATTAAGAAAACTATCTCTCTCTGGGGTACACAGGAGAAAGCCACAGCACCTGCACAAAGCAATGGTAGTAAGACTGGAAAGTGTTGCCTTGCAGTTTGAAGAGCAGCAGCAGTAACCTAGAAGTCAGGTTTATCCAGTGAAACCTTCCTGCTAGTTGGAACACCCAGGCAGTGTTTAAGCATGGTCTTCTCTGCAGCTGTGTAAGAGTTCCAGCTACATTGCCAGGCTGACAGCAACACTGAGAAACCAGGATGGTGCCCGATTTCAGAGATGCTGGAATAATGCCAGAATCTGCCCTTCCACTGGTGTGAGTGGCTATAAATGACTTAATTGGTTCTGGCTTACCCCACCCACCCCTCTCGCTAGTACTTCCCACCTGAAAGGAACAAGAGTTAATGCTTTGTACAGGATCTCTGGCTGGTGCTGGCTCTGGGGTGATGAGAAAGAATTAAACATCTTCCATTTAACTACCTGTGCACTGAAAAGCAGCATAATGGGCATCATTTCAAGAATCTTTTCTGGTGCTGAGAAGGCAGGAGAGCCAAGGCTTATGTGTGCCAGCGATGCCGTTCTGTTGGGTCCGACAGGTGGCAATTAAGGCAGAAGCAGCAAGATCCAGTGGAAACAAAGCCTTTATTAAAACTAGAAGGAGAAATTCTGAGTGTTGCTTAGGAAGCATCCTGCTGGAGGCTTTCTAACACCTGGGACCCCTCATTTCCAGCCTTCTTAGCAGTCTGTCTGATGTAAGTTGTGCAGTACTGTTTTTTTACTTCTGCTACTTAATAGTCACCTTCCTTTTTCAAATTTGAAATAGATTCATCATCACCAATGACCAGTATTTTAATCTTATATAGATACACACAGACATGTTAATATAGACATGTATTGTTGTTGCCAACAATATACCTCTACAGAGAGATCTTTGTGATATTTAATCATAAATGGGAACTAAGAGGTCCAAATTAGTATTTTCCAGTAAGAAACAATGGAACAATATGTAGGATTATTATAGTTAGAAAGCTGCAAAGGGATTTTAGGGTTAGGTGCAAAGGAGATTCAGAATTACAAATTTTTTTTTTACAGTAGCTCAGATTGCATTGTTGAAAGGCTTCCTGAACCCTCCTCAGATTTTTGCGTTTCAGGGAAGACATGGGACACCAAAGATTACTTAGTATCCCAGAAGCAGTCACTCCAGTGCTCCAACTAGAGCAAGACAGCACGTTTCAGTGTTGCAAAGACATGTAAGGAGTGTCTCAGCTCTCTGAGACAGAGCTCATTAGTTGCACGTGTGCTTCCAGCATAACGCTATCGTGCAAGTATTTTTGAAAATCACTGCCTCTCAACACTGAGCCTCCCAATATGTCACTATGATCTAATTAGTCTTGTCCCTGATTATATGGCCTTTCCTTTGTCCATACTGAATGCATTACTTCCTTACCTAAATAGAATTTTGTATTTTCTTGCTAGTCATGCCAGTAGCATCATACAGCTGGAGCAAAGGACCAGTTCTTGCTGGATACCTCCTGAATCACACCCAATGAGTGACAACAATTCCCAAAATACTCTTGTATTTTGAAACGTGTCATTTGAGCACAGAAGAACCCTATACATAGTGTACCTATACATATAGAACCTATACATAGTGTATAGGTTTTGCATCATTTTAGGTTCTACAAATCAGAACCAAGCCAAGCCTCTTCTCATGTAGCAAGATAGATGTATGAAATATTTCCCTCAAACCTGTATTTCCTCCAACCCATGTTAATTGAAATTATTTGTATTCAATCTCTTAATTCTTTCTGGCTCAGTCTCTGTATCATGTTTCAAATTTTTGCCTGGGACTGATGTCAAACTCACTAGCTAATGCTTATGACTCTATCTCATTTACTCTCTTTAAAAATTGTTGCAAGGCAAATTAATAATAATTTCTTCAAGAGCATGCAGTTCTCTCACAAGGGAGACCAAGGGGATGCACTGCGAACCTTACCTGGTTAACTTCAGAATGTTCCTGAGCCCAGGCAACTCATTGCCTTCCCAGACCACAAACAGAAGGCCAGAAAGCTGTGCCAGCTCCATCTCTGGGCTACAAAATAGATGTGAGCTCTGTGCCTTCGTGTGGCCAACTGTTTGCAGCTCTTTTGCAGTACTCTCCCTACTCACCACTACTACAGACTAACACATGTTGCAGCAGGCTGGGACCTCCCTGCCTCCCTACTGTACTTGCATCCCTCCTATACATACAGGAAAGATGCATCTAGCCCAGCATTCCATCTCTGAGAGTCTCTAAGCACTGCAAACTCCCTACAGGGTCCGTGCAGTGGCTGAATGTCACCCGTGCAAGTCAGTCCTCCACATGCTGGGGAGTGCGTTGGTGTGCTTGGGAATCATCTTTGTTCCTTTGTGTTTGCAATGTCTCTTGACCTGCATAAAGCACGTGATGCAGCCCTCCATAAATACCATGAGAACACAGCTTGTTCTATAAATGAACACATAATGGAATTTGATTTAGTCTAATGAAATAGGAGGAAAATATTGGGAGCAAAGTGGAAAAGCTGATATGCTTAAGGATGGTAAATATTTTGGACTAGTCACCTTTGACAGAGCAAAAGCTGAAACAGGTTAGGGGCCACTTCTCAGCTATGGGAAGTCCTTTCATACCTGCATAAAGAATCTCTGATTTCTCACATTTGGGTCCAGCCGATGTGACCAGGGAGTTGGCAAGCAGGCAAATCATGGAGCATGTGAAAATTTTCTTTTTTTTTTCCCTTAGCTGAGAAGAAGCCCAGTTTGATACAGATAAGTGTTTTCTTATGATTTTGTTTCTGTTCCTAGAAACCAAACTACTGTTAATATCTCCCCTACTCCCCCTTCCAAATAGTATGAGAGAGCCAATGGGTGATCCCTGTTGGAAGCAATCTAAATCAGCAATGCATACACTGAACTGACTCGGAAGACTCAGACAAACCCTGGATTTGAGCACAGCAACCTACTTTCATGGCATCAGTTGCAGAACTGGAGCTCTAGTGCTCAGTGCATAGCAAGATAAAGGGAAGTACAGAACATAAGCACTCCAAATTCCTCTGCAAAGCCACAGGAAAGCTTTATGGTTGCCAAGCTACTAATATTGTCAAAATACTTTTTTTCCTTTTTCATTCTGCCCATAAGACACTGTGACTGTGAAAATGGGCAGAAGGAGAAAAGAAATTTTTTACAAATTAAAATAAAATAAAATAAAATAAAATAAATATAATAAACCCCAGTCATGCAGATTCACACAGAGCATGCAGACCAGCATGAGAATGTGAAAGTGAAGGGAACCACAGGATCTACGGGGACCAATCCAACATGGTAACAGGCAACAGATGCTTTGATGTGGGAAGCACCACTTTTGCATCCTGCGGACACTTAGGTGCTTTCCTGAGAAGCTGAAAAGGCAAAGGTGTAAAAGACTAGTGTGGTGTGCCAGAAACAGAGAAAAGGAAAGCCTGAGGTCACACAACTCCATCCACCATGTGCTGAGAAGATTATTTGTGGTGCTTTTCAGACAAGCACATATCAGCTGTCATGGTGGCAACCCTCTTCTCCATTAGCAGTCTGATCAACTGCATGAGGTTGCACTGATTGCCCTGGGGGAAAAGCTTAAAGGCAGAGCAGAGGAAAAGGAGATCATGACAAGAGGCAACAGTGACATAAAAGTGTAGTTAAATGCTGATCTGGGAAGGATTTTGACTCCTGCCTTCACCTTACTCACCCTGAGGGTACTCCTTTGAAACGGATGCACAACCTATCTGCATCTGAAAGGCGTGCACAAATTGTAACACTTGAGAGCCATCCCTACAAGGGGGAAAAAGCTGAATTTGCCCTCAGAATTTCAACTTTTGCTTAAAAAAACCCTGAAGAAGTCTATCTGTGGTTGCAAGCAGTGATGAGGGAACTTAGGGCAATCTTGTCCCCAGATTTGCAAGCCACTCCACAAAGCAGCTAACAGCATTTCTGTCACAACAGGCAATGGGACTATAGGGAGGAGCAGACTTCAAGACTTCACTGATGCACACAGAGCATTACTAGTGCAGTGGAAAAACACTACCCTCAGAAAAGTGTTCATGAGCCATAGCTGCACAAACTCCCCCCTTGGCTTAAGTGGCATATCACTGGCTTCTTCACCTGCAGTGCAAAGTAAAGCAGTAGGCAGGCTACCACCTGAGAGAGGAAGGGGACCCCACAATCATTCTTCTTATTCCTCCCTGGGAGAAGATAACATCTTGGGAAATAACACTGGCTCCACTCTTTCTCCTCCAGCAGCTCAAAATAGACTCTAGTGGTGCTGAGCAGTACGTCTACTTTGCCAGTTTTATGCCTTCCTGCTCTTCTTTGCAGTCAGGCTTCCCGAGACACAGTATAGGAGAATACACACAACACTTAGAAAACTTGAGGGTTTGCAAATGTGGCAGAAATTTGTGTGAAAATGAAGAGCTTTGTGTAGAGCTACTTCATCTCCTCTGTTATTTGAGTTAAAGAATTGTCTTGGGGTGACAACACCCACAGCTAAAACAAGGAACATTGATAGAGATTGCATTATTTTGGGGACAATAAAATAATACAATGCACTGCTTGTCACCCTTAGATGTTGCAAAGTAAATTGTTCATCCTCAGGGACCTCAAAATCTTTCTCAAGACTTCATCACATTTACTTTTGTCTTAGAATCTCCCACATGTAGGCAAAAAAAGGTATTTTTTTCCCAACTATCTAACCTCAGGGACTGCCAAGATACCCTCACATGGCACTGTGTAACCTTCTCCAGCTTCTAAATAAGACAGGTAATTCATCAGGGCGGATGGCACCTCCAAAGCCATGGGCAGGGCTAGGCTCTGAGGCCTGTTTGCATCAATTAACAGCACAGTGTTGAAAGATCCTCCAGCTCAAAGTAGAACAGCTGTGTCCTGAGCTGGATGCTGTGCAGGTGTAAGACCCTGCATCCCATCTAACCCCAGCTGGCTCACCAGCCAGGGTCCAGCCCCCAGTGCTTATGTGACTGTGCTGTGTTTAGGGGCTCAGATTAATGTCTGCTGGGCAAAAGGCCCCACCACCACCATATCAACCTGCTCAGAGCTGCCTCAAGGACCTGCTGTTACCCAGAGCAGACATGGCCTTCACGGGGTACCAAAGGAGAGAACAAACAAACACAAAACCCCATTGCCGAGTTTTGTAGCAAAACTGAGAAAAGCAGCCTCTACCATGGCTTCCCATTTCCCTTTCTAGCCCCAAAGCCATCGTTGTTCCTAAATTCTGTGGTGCTTTATGCCTCTTGAAGCCACTCATGCCTAAGTAAACAGCAACTTCAACCTCTTGCGGGCGCCTCAAGCTGTTTTGTAGGAAATGCATGTTTATGCCTCACAGAAGGCACATTACAATCACTGTGCTAAGTGATACAAACTGGGGAATTTAAAAGTTACGTTTGGCAACCTGCCCTCACTGTGCTCTAATTATTCCTTAATATCCCAATTTAAGGGCAGCATATTGGCCCCATTTATAAATTGTCTGGCTTTTATGAGTTTCTGTCACAGAATTAATGTTCAACAGTTTTCAGATTCTTTATTGAAAACTGCTGATTGTGTATTGCCTGACAAAGCAAAATGTCTCCATTAGAATAATGATTTATTGTAAATATGGTTGTATTAAGGCTGACTATTCTGGGTATTAAAAAATGCATGGAAAAAAAAACAATGTAAAAAGTGTTATGTGAGCTATCATAATTTGTCAGTTTAATATCTTTTTCATTTGCATTTCTTTTTAAAATGCCAAGAGCAATTAAACCTTATCTCACCAGTAGAAGTAGCCAAATTTCACTGGAAATTAAACCAGAATAGTTATTTCATGTCATGTTAGTTATTTTAATAATACTAAACAATAAAAACAGAGACAGAAAAGAGAAGAAAAAGGAGACATATAACAACTACAGCTACAAAAAAAGCAGCTAAAATATATAGCCTGTTTCTGTGATAAAATCAGTCATGAACTCCATTGGCTTCTTCCATCAACAAACCATTTTCCCTAACAGTAAGGCCATAACAAAGTCTTGCTGAACTATGATTTAAATGTCAATAAACAGCTCCCAGCAGCACAAATTTTATGCCTGAGATCTCCATATTTTCAGTTCATCTCTCCACATGGTTTCCAGGCAAGCCTCCATAATGAAATACCCCTTGTTTTTTGGACTGACTCAAGTCCCAGTGAGAAAGACAGAAGGGACTTGTGAGTCAGCAGGAGCTGGAGCTAGGACAAATCGATCACAACTTGTCTCCTGTGGAAATACCAGCTGCCGTCATATTTGTGTTGGAACTACATTGTGCATGCCTTCTAGCAATGGTCAAGCCATGGGTGAAAAAATTGTTTCTGGGATTGTCTCCCACTGTGCCTGCTTCTCTACAGAGACATAGGGTTGCCTTTATCATTGCCATGAAATATTCTGTTGCTTTTCAGAAGTACACTTAAAGGGGAATTCTCATACAATAAATTGTAAAATAAGCAATCTCTGATAGTTACATTATAGGAAAGGTGCTGCGGAGAAAACTAAGATTAAGCAAATATTTGGCCCTGGCCAATTCATTTTCTTCTAGCCTTTTGCTTTATTTGAATATTGGATGTTAAGAGGGACCTAAATCTTCACTCAAGTCCGCTATTTGACTCATATTTCCAGCAACTCAATACCTCATTGCTGACAAGTCTGGGTTAAGTTTGTCTCCTCTGGGAGGAAAACAGACAATTCACCCCTTCTTGTCTTCTTTGCAAGAAGTCCTTATGCTGGTACCACTGCCCCTGTGGGGTGCTTGGAGAGGATGCTTCTGTACAGGTACCAATGCAAACCACAGTAGCCTCAGTCTTCCAGTATCTGCAGTAAAGGTGATAGATCTGCTCAAATGGATATGGCTACTTCCTTCTTCTTTCATCTCCAGCAGCAAATGGGACATCCCTTCTGGTGTGGAGCTGTGCCCAGAGTCAGGCACACCCAGCTCCGTGGGTGTAGGATAACAAACCCAGTGGCCCAGTCTCCTCCAACGCCCTGCCACTCCACAGGGCACCGGGTGGGGACACTCACTTTGGCCTTGAGGCCTTCACCCTCACCCAGGGACTGCCGGGCCCCACTTGCCAGCAAGAGTGATTAGAGACAAACCCAGCAGTGTTATTCAGGGTTTACTTCTGTCTGCTGGGAGAAGGTTGCTAGGTATTCTTATAGTCCTAAGCTACTTATATTTTCTGATTATACTTCAGGAAGAAATCTCATAAAGGTTTTATGGGAAAATATAAAAAAATGCGTAAATAGTGAGACAAAGGGGGAAAAAATAGAGAAAGTGAGGATTTTTTTGGTAAAATTCCATCCAGTCTACTTTTTGAGCCCGAAGAAATACCCCTGCAAGTCACCCCACAATTAAGCATCACATTTCATAAAAGACTCACTGTTAGAGACAATGAATGATGATGAAACAGCAACAGACTAGATCTTTATTATCATCCACCAGCTCTTTGGTCATGCAGTCTTGCTTTCCCCCTTGCCACTCACTTCCAGCCCCCTCAGTTTGGGGTATTTGAAGCCCCTGGAACACAGGCTGGTTTTCTTGGAACGATTTGTGCCAGTGCCCCTTAACACACCCTTTCCTTGTCTGGACTGATTTCTTGTACTGTCAAAATAATTTCCTCCTGCAATTTTGGTTTCATCCTTGCTAGAAACATATGGGGAAATGCTGCTTCTCAAACTTGGATTACTACTTCTGTACACAACACTTGCTTCTTCACCATAGGTGGCAGTGATGATCCAGAGCTCAGAACAGAGGTCTGAAGGCAGCTGGCCAAAAATGCCACACAACCAGCAGATGTAAACATAAGGCATGAACTCAGAGCCTCATGGTTTGATGCTTGCCAGCTTTTACCAGAAAAAAAGAATCAGAAATTATTAGTAAGTAAAATCAGTGTTACAGCATCTCTCCAAACCAGATAGAGCTCATGCTGCTTCTCCATAAGAAGCACTGCAGCAACTGGAATCATTGCTTAAAATATCATGAGTGTGTGTCAGCACAGTGGAACCACAGCTTTTCTAGCTAAAGAGAGCCATTTGAAGCAGGGTGGGTGGACTATATCCACTTTAGAAGATGCTCCATCATTTTAGTGCTACATGGTATTTGGCCACCTCTAGTGCAAGTTCCTATACAGTCATTCTATGTGCTATGTGTATAGAGACTTGAAAATAACACGAGGAGCAGCAGCATCACAAGGAAGTTTAATCCTCACAGAAATGTTTTCCAAGGTCATGGGTTTATAAGCAGACTGTTCCAACTTCTGGGTAAAGGGGCATAAGCCATGAATATTATTCTAAAATTACAACAAGAAGAAATTCAACTTTCTAGCAAACAGTGACCTGTGATACACTAGTGTTCACTTCAGCTGGGGGCATGGGTGAAAATAGGAGGCAAATTAGCATACACAATGTAGTACAAAGGAGTTGCTTATTGCTTTTTATTTTATTGTTCATGAGCAAACTATTCTGTGATCTATAGAACATGGCAAATGGATCCAATAAAAGAACCATGGCATGGGTAGCCCCATTTCCATAGGAGTGGGACAGAGAAAGGAGGTGCTGTTGTCCCCTCTAAAAACACCTTCACACTTGGGGAAAAGGTGGACAAAGTACCATCAAAGATCAAAACAGACACTGCCAAAGGATGTGACTGATTTTGCTGCTGGAGTTGGGAATAGTCTCAAGGGCTCACAAACCTGTGGTGGCACTGCTACCCTGTCCATTGCAAGTGGCTTTGTGTTAATGGGTTTCCAAAGTCATAGGGACAATTCAGACAAGCTTAAGCCTTAGATGGCCAAAGGATTTCAGAGCCCTTTATGGGCAACAAATGAACCTTACAACTCACTGAGATTGTTATCAACCCTAGTTCTGCACACAGATTAGTGCAGCTACATTAAAGGTTTTTGAACACTGTGAATTGATGAGAAATCAGGATCATAAACTGAAATCCTCCCCCCAGTTTTGTTCTTCTGCCTGTTATTTTTCTTTCTCCTCTGTGTTTTAGAAAGATACACCCTGTTTGCCTCGAAATCAGGTAAGACATAACAAAGTATTTTTAAGGTCAAATCCTCCACCAGCATTCAATCCCAGCAGTCTTATATTTAAAGAATGCTAAATAAGTCCTATTGACTTATGGAAAGACAAAAATGGCCAGTTACTTCAAAAGCAAGGGAATTTCCATCCGCAAACAGTTTCCTGTGTCTCTTACCCTTCCTGTGAACACATGATGACACGCAGAAGGCTAAATTGACCACTTGCTATCCTCCCCATCCCACAACATTTCAGGTTTCAAGTCAGTCTCACCTCAATGGAAAGCTCTAAGGTTCACCATATGTCAAATATAATGTTAGATGTTGCTACCAGATATTCCTCAGAATAGGCTACACAACAGACAAGACCTCCAGTCCCTTTAAAACACACTTTTTGCTTGAAGGCATAGCCTGCAGCCACAGCTGCAGAACCTACATAATTCAGGGTAACAATTAACCACAGCTAGCTCATTACTGCTAAAATAATATTTCAAGTGCAAAGAAGTCATATAAATCCCTGAGAAACATGAAACAAGGCCTCCTGGTTTTGTTCACTACTGGTATGGTATGCATGACACTGGACCTCACTATGGTGGCATTCACCCCCATGAGACTCTTCCCCCAGGCCTTTGGCACATCACACTGGCATTCTTCTTGGCAAGAATGAGTGTGTAAGACTTGTCTGTTTTGAGGTGAGATGCCTGTCCAAGCAGGACACAGCTGACTAGGAGCTTTGGGGGAAGGGATGCTGCTGATCTCATTCCTTAAAGGAAATCCCCCCCAAAATGCATCACTTGGGAGCACTTCTGTTTCCACAGCTTCTTCTTGCTACTGCAAGTTTCTTGCTGCTTTTATACTTGCTTTCTCCCCCCGCCCCACGAGTTATATCCAAACCTTCCTATTTTTTAAAAATTAGTTTTGTTACATCACTACTGTCTCTGGGCTTGATGTGTTTGGCACAAAGTAGATGTGTGCAGCAAAGCTGGAGCCCAGGACCTGCCAGTGGAGGCTGCTGGCTGCCCTCCGCTGCCCAGAGCAGTAGGCAGCCTTGCAGCTGAATACCTGCAGACAGCCTGTCACAAACAGCTGATGCCAAAATCAGCAAAAAATACAGCTAGAACTGTCCTGTTGTGCCCTACACAGATGGATGAATATTTTATTGTTATTCCAGAAAAGGCTTTTAAAAGAACACACAAGACAACGATTACGTGGAGCTGCCTCGGTACACAGAATAAAAATAAGAGCAATCTAACACTTAAAGGAAAGGACTTTTGAAATGAAAACATTGTTTATAAACCCCACAAAATGGCATCAACCATAACAGCTAAAAGTGTACACAGGTGACCTATTAGCAACACTGATCTTTTTAAATGACAGTTTTGGCCAGAAAATAATTTTAATGATGGCAGAGGAGAAGAGTGTCCAATTACAGAGATATTTCTGTTATGTGGAGCAGAAGATGGAGTTTTGCCCAACAATTATCCATGGTCTGACTTTGAAAGTCTCTTCAGCAGCATGATGAGTTTAATAACAGAGGCCTGATTCACTGACACTGATACCAAGTTGTTATTTCTAACACTCAGTAGCTAAAACACGCAGCTTTGCTAATATTCTTCAGTTCCGTATTGCCAGAAATAGCATCTCTCCAGGAAGAATTCGGGCAGGTATCCAGTTTATATACATCAGTGTGTTTACATTTCAGTTGGCAGACTGCTGAAGAACAAATTAATCAGGCAGTTGGGCTTAGGGATGCAAATAATCCTGCTGCTCTCTGATCTCGTAAGTGCCCAGATGACACCACAAGGGTTTTCAAAGGTGCTCTCCCATCCCTGCAGATGTCAGAGGGACAGGTCAGATATACAGGGGTATTCAGCTGCACAGCCCCCACACTGGCATCCCAATTAGGGATCATGGGCCCTAAATATTCCTGTACAGACCCGGCTGTGTTTACCCAGCACCCTGTAGGCTCTTTGGAAAGGGATGTATTCCCTATACCACCCAAGAATGGAAGTGGCTGGACTCTTAGAAGGGCTGCCTGGAGAAGGGAGCGTGTCCATACCCCACGTGGGGCTGAAGCCCACTAGGGGTTTGGAGCAAGATAACCACAGGCAGCAGGAAGATCACTGGTAACCATGGAAGAAACTGGATCACAGCCTTACCCTCTGCCATGAGGTCTTCAATATGGCTTAGTTTCATCTGTTGTTGGGTTGGTTTGGGGCTTTTTTTTTTTTTTACAACTAGATTTTAGTTATGGTCTGAAAGGATTGTTTTAACCAATTTCAGTGGTATGTAGGTTGTTTTCTAAAAATGGAAAACATCAGTCACTGTTTCCGTACAAGAGAAAAGAAAATATCTGGTGTTATTCAGCAAACTAATATTATAAGAAGCTTTAAGAATAGCTGGTAAGTTGTGCAGACATCAAGCCTTACTTATTTTAACTTTTGCAGATAGTAACCAAACGGGATTCTTTCTTAGGACAAAAAAAAGCCCAAAACAAAACAAAACAAAAAAACCACAAACAAACAAAACCAAACTTCAGACAAAAAAAAACCCACACAGAGGAAAATCTGTTTCTATGGTTTTCAGACACTAGCTTCCCTCTTCATCCCCCCAAAACTAGCCTTTAAAATAAATTCCAGAACAGATTCGTATAGCTGGATTAAAGTGCTATCTCCATCAAGACTTCAATAGTATTAGTTGTTGATGCTGAAGAGTGTAAAAACCTGGAGGAATTAGCAGCTCTGCCTGCCAAGGTATCTCTTGCCCACAGACATTCTGTGTCAGAGAGCAGGAATCCTTCTCCAGCAGAAAATTCTGCCTTGTCATGCAATATCAAACACAAGTCATTATCATTTTTTATGTTAAGGCTTCTTAAAAGCTAGCCAAAGCACCAAGTGCAAAGAGTATTGCTAATCGTATTTATTTCCAAAAATGAACATTTTACTAGGACCATGCCAGGTTTTTTCGATGCTGGCAATGTAATTTTACGTGATGTTGCATTTTAAATTCTAGAAAAATTATTTTTTTTGTTTTTGGTCTTGGACTTTATAGAAATAAAGGCAGCAAGACCCTTTTATCTGTTTGTCACAGAAGCTGACAATAATATATGTGAGATGAGAATGACCTGGACAGCTTAGCAGGCATAAGCAAGAGTTTTGCTTTTACAATTAAAAAAAAAAAAATCAAACCAAAACACTCGCAACCTCCCGAGAATCACCGAAACCTACTATAGAATAATCTTTGCCACACACTGGAGAGGTGATTGTCACTTTTAAGGTCAACATTAGACAAATCTGATGATCTGAGCAGGTTTCAAAGGGCACTGAATCTACTGCAGATATGTACTGCACTAGTACCAATAAATCTGTGAGATCTTAAAATGTTCAAGTTTCACAGTAGTCAAAGCAGCATGCAAAATACCTGTCCCAAAAAGCTCTCTTTTTCCTCTGCCTTGTGATACAAGGTAATGCAAAAGGGAAATGCAAATAATGCATTTCATCACCAATGGAATTATGTGTGTTCCTCCTTAAGTGCATTATTTGGGATGAAAATGCATGATCTAAAGTTGGAACATCAAAGAAAATAAAAAGTGCAAATATATTCAGTATTTTATGTACCAAATACGAAAGAGAGTAAGGCATTATACAGAGAAAACAGAGCCAGCTTAAAATAAGACAGATGGGCGCTAACCATTATCTACTTTTTGTTAGCTTTATTAGTTACCTATCCACACCTATTTCAAACTGTGAGAGATACTTCTCTCTGAACTACAAGCATTTTCCCTTCCTGCCACATTTCCTGCATATAGCTTCCAAAATAACACTGAATACCTTAAAAAGGCAGATCCTACACTACAGTTTAGGTTCACATTTCCAGGAAACAGAGGAGAAAAAAACAGACTGTTAAGGGGTTAACAACTTAAGTGTGTCACATTTTAGACATAAAAATTTGCTTTAATAAAGGACATTTAAAAGGAAGAAGCCACAGAGGCTAAAGAAACACATCTCCTGCAGCAAGTGAGAGAGGATACAAACGAGCCCCGTAGCTCCACGAAGAATGAAGGTCTGTTTCATTTCACTTACCGGTATTATCCATTATCCCCTCCCGGTATTCCAAAAGCACAGTTCCCCAGAAAAGCAGCCGGTGCGGTCTCGGGCTCGCTAATGAAGCTGGCTGCCCTTCTCCTGGTTATTAGACCTTGCTGGCAGTCAGAGCATACTTCATGTACTGACTGCAGTAGACATCACCAGGAAATTTATATCTCCAAGGATGACAAACAGCCATTAGCTCCATTATAGGCTGATTAAGATTGTGTGAGCCTATCAAGTAGATACTTAAATCCCCCAGGGTTTTACATCTATGGGGGGAAAACAAAAGAACTCCTAGCCTGTAATACTGAATGTTTGTTTCTGAAAAGTAAAAGTAATGCTGATGAGGAGAGGTTTAATGGGTAGGAAGGCAAAACCTTAAATACAAAAGGGATCTATTACCGAGCAAAGGGCTGTTATTTATCAGTGACGCAACAGCAAAAGTTTTAGGGAGGAAAAAAAAGGGGGAGGAATCTCTGGCTGAGAAAGTGTTAGGTTAGGCTACAATTTGAGCCATTGGCTTTGGCTGTGCTTTAAATACTTCAAGTTCTGCACCTGATGTTCTCTACATCAGGTGTTCTCCTTTTTGTGAGAAACACAGTAGATGTGCTTATCTGTGAATGCATATCAATATATTAATTGCCTGGAAACATACATTATTATAGTGATCATAGCTGAATGTAATGAAAGGGTGAAAAGTAACTACAGGGCTTTACTTCTTTAAAGTCAAAGTAAAAAACACTGGATGCTGGAGGGATTGGGCTCAACAAAATCTGAGTCACATGCTGAAATGAAGAGGTATTAATTCTAAATTTTCCATATCACCTGAGACTCTGAAGCACAGGCTTTTCCCCCACAGAAGTAAACAAACACACAAACTCAGTATAGACTCATAAAAATTTCCTTGTACCAGGATATTCCATCCCCCATTTTGGCACTGATTTGCTGTGTAACCCTAAACCAGGCATTTTGTGCCACAGTGTTTGCTCAGTGGTGAAAGGGGCACCATTACACACATGGCCTTTGATAAAAAGGGATGTCACACAGTACTGACACTACATAAATGCTGCAGAGTGTTTTCTTAGTATTTGTACCTTCCATTAGATAATTCACTCCAATCCTCTTTATTGCAATGGAGAAGGAATACAGATTTTGTATGTCTCCATTATATTGACCCTCTGCCTCACAACATCACATGAACAACAAAATATATTTTCAACTCATCACCCCTTCAATGTCCCTTCGGTCTTATTTGTCTTTTTAAAATGTTAAATAAGAAGACGGTTGCAGCACTGATCTATTTACACTGATTAAGAAGTGGAAAGAATCAATGGCTGAGAGCTAAAGTCATCAGTAGGAATGGAGAATATCTAGGGCATACTGGATATATTTTGTATTTCCAGAAAGGAAGCACTTGGAGGGCTAAGGAGAGACTAAAGATTAGAGATCTGTCACACTTCATATTAAGCTTCTATTTATAAGTGGCTTATGAAGAGCTTATAAAAAATAGAAGTTAGCATAAGCATGTTGCATTAGTACACGTCACAGATAGCTACAATCACACTAATACAAAGGGTTAAAGATGACCAATAAGGAGCATATTCATTTGCTAGATCCTGTATCAGTTAATGACAATTGATTAATGTGCCAATTTGGGGAGTTGGTTAATGTGTATTTGGTGAAATGTAGTTGCAGAGGAGCACTAAACTGGAGGCTGTGCGTGACCATCTGATAAAGGCAATCACTTTTCTCCAGCTCCTCTGTGGGAGAGAGCTGCCTGGAGAGTGCTGGGTTCCTGCAGGAAAGAGAAAAAGTGCAGGCTCTTAGTATGTCTTTAAAGCCTCACCTGTCCTGGAGAGAGCTGGGGGATGCACTGCAGTGCTGGCAGACTGCTCAGGAGAGAAGGGCAGAGGATTGTGCCTTTGTGCTAGGATGCTGCTGCTCTACTATGGAGCCAACCAAGGGAAAAGCAAGCTGCCTGAGTGAAAAGAAGAGATGGCTTGGTTTTGAGATGGGACTCTGCAGAAATGCAAATCCTACAGGTGCCTGAGCTCAAACAGCACTGTGGGATGGTGACAAAGCCACTACAGGGCAGAAGGACAGATATCTTAAATCCCACCAAGTATGCAAATATTTTGTGCTGACTAAAACTAAGAGAGATTGGTTTTGAATCCAACTTGTTTGCTTTGAGTTTCACTGGAAGCTGGAAATGGGGAGCTCTGCACTTGAGAGGCCACCAGGCAATGGTACAGCTATAGGAAACCAGTCCTGACCCTTGTGGCTGGGGAATACAGGTGGGCAACTCCCCCTGCCAGAAACCCCAAGGGAAGATGCAAAGCTGCACCTACAGAGACCTCAGGGAAGTGAAGAGCTCCAGACAGTGACTATTTCTATGGGCAGAGCAGTCCTAGTGTGCGTGCCATGGCTGAACCTCAACTGCAGGGCAGGTGGGCTTCATGGTGTCCTTCAGGGTGGTGGTGCCCCAGTCACACAGATGAGAAGACCTACAGGAGCACACCACAGCTCCCTTCCTGCCCACATGCACAGGTTTCCTTCCAAGGATGCCCTGGAAGAGGCTGATGTGTACCCAGGTCCCTGCCTGACACGCAGCTCGGATTCACAGCTTCAAGTCAGCTAAGGATCAGGATTGTGAGGTGCTAGCTAGAGTATGGGAAGTCCCAATTGCAACAGCTTGATAAGCATTGAGTTTGGGTGCTTCATCATGGCTGTGTGACAGGAACTGTTAATGAAATTATTAGCTGTTATTGGAATTTAATAACTCCTGTAAGCTGACTATAAATGGAAATTTCATATGATATGTGATGTAAATCTCCTCCATTTGAACAGAAAATATCTCACCAGGAAACTTCAAAAAAGAGAAAGCTTTACAAAATATGTGAATTGGGGTGGATTTTTTTAAATTGTAGGTAATTAGATTATTGCATAGAAATCAACAGATGTGTATGATCAGATGCCATTTTTACAGGATTAAAGCAATGTTGGCCTGACTGAACATGGGAGAAAAGAAAGATACAGGTAATAGATGGAATTCATCAAGGAGACTGTGATTGTAATTTAGAAGTAAAATATACATATATTCCAGGCATACATTTGCTTGATTTGTGAGTACAGAGCAACCCCATCACAATACAAAGTTTCATGACACCAAAATGACTCAGTCTTTTTAAGGACAATTTTAGGTAAGGGCTAAGAAGATCAGATCTGCACAAGTGCAAAGCTCTCTGTTCGTCTTGCAAAAATCTCATACTCCATCAGACTGTATCCTGGTTTTCTTCACCTATGACGTGATCCTGTCTAACAATCCACTTCAGCCATAGGAACTTAAGACCTGGGCTCGATTCCTTGTTGATCCTGATTTTGTGCAGGCTCCTCCAACATCTGACCTAGGAACGGCTTGTACCGTGCTCGCTTCCCACACCTCAGCTGTGTGAGGATAAACACACTGGAGGTTGTGTGAGACCCCAGAGCAGAGCTAGGAGCCGATGAAGTCGCTAAGCCAGATAATCAGGGCCACCCCCTGAAGAAGAAAGCATTACAGGGTACATTAGTAGCACTGCTAATTACACAGAACCCTGACGATACCGCTCTCCAATACACCTGATGTACACAGCCTGCTGCAGCAATGACATTTCACTCCCAGGAAAATCAATGAGGATTCACGGAGGCACAGAAATCTGCCCAGGTAAGCAGCAAGTAGAGAAATCAGAGTAAATAAACAGCAACCTCAGTGCCCAGCCATCAAAAACACTTAGAGCTGACAAACCTGCAGAATCGATGGACAGCTTCAGCTGTGGTGTTTCCAATCATGACAAAGATGCCTAAGAACACATTTAGAAAATGTGAAATCTGGCTCTGTTCAGTGCACATTTGTCACTGCAAAGATCTGATTTTCTAAGATGCCATTTTGGGCAAAATGTTTCACTTCCCTTTCACTGTGTCTGTTTCTTCCCACACAGAAATCATCAGGCAGGTGTCTCTGGGATAAGCTATATTTGTTTTTAGATGCTGTGGGTTTGAATAGTCATCGTCAATACTCCAAATAGATAACTTCATGCAATTCTTGTAAGCATCCACCAATCCCCAGGACAACGACTGTGCTGAATACAAGGGATTGGTAGCCTTCCAGAAGGTATTTCCTCCTCTGAAGTGCCTTTCCATCCACAAATGGTGAGGTGGTTTCACCAGGAGAGAAGGAAGGACAATGTGAGAAGGTATGGGAATGACAGCAAAAGATCTGCACTCTTCTACAGACATATCCCAGTATTTCAGTCAGTTACAGAGATTGACACTTGTTACAAAGTGGCTTTGTTGCTCATGAACTACACCAAAATCTGGAATTAGTAACGTCTATAAATAAAAAGTTGCTAGATACACATTCTTCAGACTTTATGTACACAAAAACCATCTCTGTGACGTTCTTGAAAATTGCTGGGCAAAAGGGAAAACCTCTTGAGGATGTGCTGGGCAGTATGCATGGAATAAGCTTCCCTGGGTAAGGGCTGAGGATTTGGCAAAGTGCAGAAGCAACCTCTAGCAGAAGCCTTTCCTAAACCTCACTAACAATTCCCAGCATTGTGGGGAAAAAGTTTTGCCAAATGCCTTTTCCCCAGCTTACAGAGGCAGAAGAGTTTGAGAGCAGGACAGTTACAGGGATGCTCTTTCCCTGGGAAGAAGCTCCAGTTCCACCTGGAAATGTTGTTAATACACAGCTGTAAGTGCAGAGAGTTCTTTGTTTTGCTGAGCAAACAGCAGGAGCCTCTTGTTCCCCAGAAAGACTTTATCCTTGAACAGCCCAGGCAGATGCAGTGGTTCTGACTCTTGCTGAAAGCTGCAAGGGGAGAAGCAATACCTCTGAAGTCAACAGATTTAAACTGAGAAAACAAGAAGAGAATGCGATGCAGACAGCAATATGGGGTTGTTGTAGGTGGGGAGTTTCACAGCACAGATGGGTTTTCAGGGGGATCAGGAAGGGGTTGGGCATATGTTGAGTTTGGTGCAGAGGAGAGACAGAGGAAGCGGGAGGGGAAAGCAGGGACATGGGGACAGGTCCACAAAGAGGTTTCAGCATATTGTAAAGAGGGGAGCTTAGCAGGAGATAAAAGCATGGACAAGAAAAATATCTCTAAATGCTTGATTATTTAAGAAAATTGTAACTTTTTTCTGCATCCTGGATTTTAGTGAATTCATATCTACAAAGCAGCATGGTATGTGTTCAGTTTGAAATACCTGGAGAAATAAACACGAGGTTTTCCTCTTTAGCTTTCTCACTGATTCCTTTATGGAGGCTTTGCATGTGCCTAACTGCCTACCCAGCCCTGGAAATCTCCAGAGGATTTCTTGGATTTGGATATGCTTGAATGAATTGTGCCTGGCATGGCCAAAAGTAAATATGTATTAACTATGTGCTGGTGTCACCACGGCTGCACAGCTGGTGATGGGGGCCTCACAAACAAGATATCTAATGGCTTCAAGAATTTTTACTACTATTGAACCAGCTCAGATCTACTGGCAGGCTGTCTGCCTTCAGAAAACAATTAAATCTACTCAGAGTCAGGTCTAATTGACATACTGGTAAAAATGCCTCAAGTCGCAGACTTGTCTGTTCTCCATCCTCCCTCTTAGCCAGCCATTACTTCTGCATCACTTGCCCTTCTTCCCTCATCCTGCCCTCTCATGAGCACAGATCCACACACAACCTAGGCTGTGGTTATTCCTCTGTGTTCTGCCCTTACTGTAAGTCAGACTCTCAGACTGTGCCATGTACCAGCTTGTACAGAGCCAAGGGTGGCTGCTACAGAGGGAAGTTCTATAGATCTGAAACTGCCACACGTCTTCCACCGAACTGCCAAGCATTTGCTGTCAGAATCAAAATATGCCCTTCTGTTTGCTTTTTACAGTCTCCCAAAATTGGAAATTACTTGGAAAAGCAAATGGCTACCAAAGGGATTAGGGCTATGATTTGGGAAGGTCTAGAAGATGTATTTTCCTCTCTGTCACAGAAAACTGGGTAAGTCTTCCAGGTGAAAGGCTACAAGACCTGGGCAGCTATTTACAGTGCCTGGTGTGGGTGTTCATGCATTAATATAACATATTGCTCACATAAATGAATTCTGTCAAGCAAACTTAAATAACCTCTCTCCTTTTCTCTTTAAATATCACAAACAAATGCTTTGAAACAAGTTACTATTCCTATGGAAACAGATGAGCTCCAATCAAAACCTTACCTCATGGCATGGCCTTTGCTACCCAGAGTGCTAAGCTAAATAAGGTATAGAAAACAGGGAAAAGTAGTTCAAAATAAGACTTTTAAAGTGTAATTTTAAGGAATCAGGCTGCTGTAATCCTCAGTATTATATGATTATAACAAGGAATAAAAAATTTGCTTCCACGTGTCCACTGAAATAAAGTTCCAGACTCAAACTCCATTTTATGGGCCGTGGGCTTTTCACACCTGAGCCAGACAGTAAAAGAGCCTGTTACAAAATGTTCTGAGTTTGGAAATCTAATAACATCTTTAAATGTTCTGAAACCATTATGATATTTGACCAGATCGAGTAATTGTCTTAGAACAGATTTTCTACAAAGTGGCCAAACTGAAGCTCTGCATACAGGGACAGCCACTTTTGGATCCCAGTTTGTCTCAGTCATACTGAGGCTGGTGCAGCGACACCTCCATCTCAGCATTTGGCTTCATCAGGATGGTAAAACAAGCAAAAATGCTTCAGTCTTTTATTGTAATGTGAAAAGTGAGCACACTCTGCGAGCCATAGGGGCCAGGGCACCAAGAAGAAACAAAATGCCTTTTACTCTGTCAGTGAAAGTTACAATAAAAAACAATGGTTGAAAACTGAGACTAAGCACGTTCAAGTAAAAACATGTATCTATTGCAACAGCAAATGTGATTAAGCTACCAAGGCTATCAGAGGATTTTGTGTCTCTGGAGGTCATCACGTCAGGACTAGATGTCTTTCTGGATGACAACACTAACACACAAGTTACTGAGCTCAACAAAAGTGTTAATGGGCATAATTTAAGGGCTTGTATCACACAAGTCAGACCTAATAACCCCTCTGGCATTAGTGCCATGAATCTATGTAAAAAGGTCAATCTTCATTATCCTTGCTGAAGTGTCAGAATTTTATCATGCCTTAATGACTGCATACAATAGATTTACAGAACATTTTACCCTGCTCCTTATCTTGGGACCTTATTCTTACCTTCTGCCCCCTACTTTTCCTCTTGTCTCTTCTGCTGATTTTTCTCTTGCAATCTTATGTACAATAAAAAGAGAGGGAATTTAACCTCTCTGAGAAGCATAAACATAGTTCTATTTCTATTTTCCCTTAAAATCAGCTAGGAGGTAATCCAGTAAAGAAAAAAACAAGGAAAGACAATAGATCCTGGTCTCGGGATCTGAAGTGATACCAGCTTACAGTGAAGCCAACAGCAAAACTTCCACTTCAGTCAGGCCAGGACTTTGGACATAAAAACATGGGGCCACATTTATGTTCAGGATAGGGGAGATTCTGGGTGTTTCAGTTTGGTTTTTGTAGTGCGAGTGAAAATCCATCAATAAAGTCTTAGGCAATGGAATAGAAGACTGCATTTCAGATATTTATTGGCATTTGTCTTAACCCTGTCTCCCAGCTGAAGTAAAATTCAGGCAAGGGAGAGCTAGATAATAATTACTCAAATGTCAAATGCCACCCTTAGGAAAATGAACAGATAAATAACAAGAAAGAAAAAGCTTTTCAAACTCCAAAGGCTGGCATACAACTGCTAGTGTGCAGTCATGTGCTGTACATGATGCACTGTACATTTAGCCAGACAAACTTGACTGCCTCTTTGGAGGTTAATGTTTTGTAACTTGATTTGTGAGACACAAATCTGAGCAGACATAAACTGGAAACAAACAGAGGACACACGTGACAAGATGCACTACAGAGAGGTATAACTTCAGCTTGCTGCCTTGCTGTCTCTTCCCTCCTGGTACTGCTAGTTACCATATAGGTCTTGCCACTAATCTGTATTGCTTTTGAACTCCATAGTGCACATTATTAAAGTAAAATTCATCATCCAGAAGGGATCATCAAATAAAGGACCACTCTTAGGTGCTGACAGATACTCTGCAATAGTTGGAAAGCAGAATGGCAGGACAGCCTAACTACAGCAGAGTGAAAAACACTGCTCGAGCCTGTTTTCTCAAATGACTTTTAAAAATATCTATTTATCTATATTTATCTATTAATTTACTCTATATTTTACTGTATTGGGACTGCATTCTCACTTAATTAATCACAGCTTCTGTTCCACATAGAAAGGACTTGCTTTACATACCCACAGTCCAAGCTACGTTACCCACATGAGCAATTGGTATCTGTACAAGGTCTGGTGGAATTACGTCTCATCTCTTCAAGCTCAGGGTTACTATTACTTCAGTCCTTGGGTTTCCATGGAGTTGCAATGATTGCAATGATTGGAGTTGCAATGATTCCTTCACTGGCAGGAGCTCAAGCTGAATGGGCTGTGTAGCTGTGAAGAGTGCCCAGCATGCCTGAACAGGGTCTGTCTGTGTTCTGCCAGTAGAGACCCCTGAAACAAAACATCTTTTTTTCCTGTATCTATTTCTCCTGCTCTTTCCTGACTCAAAGGGAGAGATCTATGATTGAGAACTTTGTCTGCATGACCAGTCTCCTCAAGGGATCCAGCTGGACTAGAATCACAGCTCCAGATATTGTACAAGGTGCCTCACACTCACACCAAAGGATATTTCTTTTTAATGACTAACAGTCAGAGACTGACTTCACCTATTCAAGTGCAGAAAGCTGGTGTATGTGTAATTTAACTCTCAGCACCCTGGTCAGTTATAGGAATGTCTGATCAATTTGACTTCTGCTCAACTCCTGTCCTATCCTGTGCTTTAGGTGCCACATAGAGGATCACTTTATCTTGTGCAGCTTGATGATATTCTAATACCAGCAACAAAATGGATGTCCAAATGCACCTCAAAGGTACTGAAAGGATGGGTATATTTTAATTATTATAAAACGTATATTTTAATTATTTTAAAACATATATTTTACCTGCAGAAGCTCATTAACAAAACCAGTTATTTTAATCTTATTTGGTAGCTAGTGTGCTTGCCAGAACTTACTGTAAAAGGTGTGTGACAAACACAGAGCCTAGCCTAGCTGATATCAGCAAAGTACATTGGGAAATTGGCAAGCTGGAGATGTGCCACGTGCAGGTCTTGGGAAAACGTGCATTAGAAAGAGTCTGCTTAGGCTGAATGAATAGACAGGGTAAATATTTTCCATTTCAGGATGTTACTGTGTCACCATAGGCTGTACTTTTGTTAGCCAGTATAGCAGAAGTGAAACCCTGGAGTCATTTCAGGTAATAATGCTGATAATTCAGCATCTCAAAGCTTTTTATTCTGAGTCAAAACTCCAAGTGTACTCCACTGAAGCATGGAGCCAGAGGATAAACTAACTGTTTATACAACGACATAAAACTTCCAGTGTTGAGAGGGGTATTACAATGAAATCAACAACATGTTGTAAATCTGGTTCAGATCAGATCAGAAATCTGCTTGGTTGCTTTGCACAGAAGTGTGCATATCTGGGGAAGAAAGGCAGAAAGACCAGAGAGTTTGACCAAAGAGGCAACAAGGAAGCAAGGGGAACTATGGAAATACACCCCAAGGAAAACCTATGACCAAACACAGCTGAAAAAGACTGTGCTGCTGACTGTGAAATGATGCCCTTTTGTTTGACTCCTGCTGTTTTTGGGAAACAGACTTGGTGTATTGACAGATGAAGAAACTGAAGACATTTCTGTTTCTATTATCAGTTTGTCATCCTAAGTGAAACAGCACATAAAGTCGTGTGAAAGTTCAAAAAGGGGTCAAATCCACATGGCAAATTGGTTTTTGCAATTTCTCTCCCTCCTTAGCTGTTACCCAAAATACCCTGTTTATTGTGACATGCCTTTCACCTAGGCATCCCTTCCCAGGGTGTCGTGCAAGGCCGTTTAATCCCTTTTGTGACAAACAAGTCAGTGCTCTTTTCCTGGGGTCGTAATAAGATGTAAAAAGAACTCCAAAGTGACATTTGTATGGCATTGTTCCTTTCCTTTTCCCCTTACAATAGCACCCACTGGCAGTTGCAGTGCCTATTTTATGCACAATCTGGGGTGCTGCAATTAACTTCTGAACACAGGTCTTTCCATAAAAGCATCAACAAAGGGGTAGGAGGGGAAATTATGTATCCTCATTTATTTCTAAAAATAACAACATTTCATCAAGAACATGATGCTTGAATTTGCCTGGAGAGCATATTTAGATAATGCAGGGAGAGGTGCCCTCTTGAGAACAAGAAGAAAAAGCTCACTAAAGCTGTTACAGAAGGTGGTTGAGTATTTCAGAGCTATGTTGTCCTTCTCTTTGCATTGCAGGGTGGTGAGAAGTGTAAGCTTCTTTCCTTCAATAAGAAAGAGACTATTATAGAAGGATGCTGACAAAAAAAGTATTTGAAATATTTTTATTTACCTTATTAATAGTGGTTTGATTATTAAAATATAATGTATTTGAAATAGCTAATTATTATACTATTATTGTATTTTTCTTTTGTTACTGAGGTCAGCCTGGACAATGGGATTACAATGAAGATTGTTTCCTCTTTCACTCCCCATTTTCCGTTGTGGTTTTAAAGCACAGGTGTGCTGTCTTTCAATGATTTCTTTCCTCCAATTTGCATTCAAAAAACAAAACAACAAAAAAACAAACAAAAAAAACCCCAACAAAAAACCAACGAACCAACCAACCAAAAAAAGCCCCAAAACCAAAAAAAACCCAACAAAAAACTAAAAACCAAAACAACTGTGTTTTTCATCCTGACATAAGAATATTATCAATTACACATTTCCAGACATAGATGTAATTACACCATGCTATCTCCCCTAGAGTCCAGGAATGAAGAATTTCTACCACCCTGCTCTAGCAACAGAGCCTGCCCCAAAGCTTTCAGAAAGCCTGCAGCAATCTCAGGTATTCTTGAGCCACTGGGGCTGAAACACACCAAGCATTTCTTGTGGATGCTGTGGAGTGAAGGAGCTTTGTCTCCTTAGCCTTGCAGGTGCTGCAATGGTTGCTCAGGTGTAGCAGGAAGAGTGTGGTAGCTCAAGGCTTGTACTCACCTGGGACCTGGATAAGAAGAGCTATTTAAAGGCTTTTTTTCTTTTTTTAAAGTTTCTCCCTCTCTCTCCTTATTCACCTGCAGGTATATGTGAGAGATGGCCAAGACTTACAGATATAATTTTCTCAATATGGATTACATTCTATAAAATGACACAGTCATTTTTCACTGAGTCACTTTTTATGATCATTTCAGGCAGTATTGAATAAATAACAGAGAAATGTTTTGGTAAGTGAGTAAGGGTGCTCTTTTCATGTTTCATTTGGTGATATGTCATGGGGAAACTGCTTTAGCTTACTTTTAGTCATATATTTACTATCTGTAATTTTTATCATTTCACGTAGAAAAAAATGTCTGTTGCAGATGGACTGGTATACATGAAAACTTTGATGATATCCTTGATACTTATCAATTGTATATGAACCACTCAGCATTACTGTGGGGTTATTTGTCATGAAATACCGTCTAAAAGCAAAAATCTACCAGACCGTCCTCCTCCAAGAATAAAAGAAAAGAAATTTTAAAAAAGAAAAAAGGAAAACCAAAGATTTTTCCTGCCATAAAACTGTTTGGAGGTTGGAAAGAATGAGTGATGCCTCTCTTTTAGGCTTCTGGGGAAAGTCTTTCTAATGCTGGAATTTTCAGGCTGGGAGAAGGGATTACTATTTTCAGTCTCATTCAGTCTAGTCAAGGGATTCTGCATACACCAAATCTAAATGTCTACCAGGCCAGGAAGACATCAGGGTACTTAAGTGCACAATGCTAATCAAGGCCTAGATGTATTTCTGAACACATTTTACATACATCCAACTGAACTTTGATTTAGAAAATAGTACTTCAGGTTCGGCACACACAAAAATTTTAGTCCAATTGTTTTAATGATTTATTTCTCAGAAGACTACGTAATAAAGGTACAACTCAGCCTGAGAGTCTGCCTTTGCAAACTTGCTGTAGACTAGGGTCAAAGCACTGCACAAATACTGGAACACCTGGTACTAATTTAAGCCAGATTCCCTCATAGTGGATCAATATCCACGTGTGCAACAGGCTGCTGGCAAGGAACAAGAGCTTCTGTTAGTTCCCAAACAACACAGACAACAGACCTTGCTCCCCCACTCCTCAGCAGATTCTTTGACAGGTCAATACAGAACCCACAAGCCCTGACCAAAGTACATCAGAATCAATACAAGGAGATCCAATTTCACCAGCACAACTGATATTGCCGAGCTTGCAGCATTACTTTGGCTGAGGGAAGAGCAGTGGCTGATAATAACATTTTGTGTTGTTTAAATATACATTTTATGGATTACAAAAAAAAAGCGGGGGGGAGAAAGGAGCCTTAGGAAATTTAAAATGATGACACACCATCCCTATCCCATCCCACTCCAGCTTTGTGCCTTTAAAGACAATTAAGGCACTGAAACTAATGAGGACCCTGCTGTGACTTTCTCTGGGAAGGAGCAGAAAACAGGCGAAACCAGCTCAGGGCAATCTGCTGCTGATCACTCTGCATAAACAAGCCTGTATTTCAGATCCTGTCTGCCGGCAGGTGCCTGATCCAGGCAAAAATCCAGCACAGAGAGGCAGGTTTTGCAGATCAGCATCACAACCACTCCATCTAGTGTCACTGCCTCACACAGCAGCATCTCCCTGAGACCCAGAAGCTCTCCCCAGCCGAGTTTTCCCCAGCAGCCAGCTGGGCAGCCGGGAGGTTAAGGCACCTAACCAAGCTGTGGAGGTGAGAGAGGATGGGAGGCACAGCAAATGGGTCTGAAGGCAGAGGGGAAATTTGGGAGCACATGGTGTGAGGCATTCAGCGTGTGTGGCTGGGCTCAGGGGAAGCTCTTTGGGTGGTGACAAGGCAAGACGCTGCAGTAATTACATTAAAGATGCTCTGAGTCCTGAAGTCCTATGAAAAATAACTAGAGTAAGGAAGATCTAACAAAACAGGAGGCATAAAGGGGTTAATTCTACTTTGTCACTGTGCAATATATTCTGTTTTGACCATATATTAATGAATGTAAGCATATCCACAAAACCTAAAAAGCTTGGCTTTTCCAAATTTTTCCCATTTCCCTCCTCCTGCAGGAACGTCACTGAAGCTGTTGGGCCTTGTAGGACAGGAAATAGCAAAAACAAGAGCAGAAGAAAGCTCCATCACCTTACACCTTCATTACACAGGGAAAAAAATGAAAAAGATTGCTCACATAAGTGAGGCTTCCTTCAGGCAATTACTATAATGCAAACAAATTGTTTAAAGCCACTTAGTCATTTGCTATATTCTGTCAATATTTTCAGACTCCTCCACAGACCTGTTGGAAAATCTCAGTCTGTGGACAATTCTCCTCGTATCTATAGCAGAGCACAGCTGGAGCTGGTAAGGGTCCAGCACATCATCTCTGCTGGCCACCACAGGCAGATGGACTCTTACAGTAATTGTTGCTAGATGGAGAGCATCTCTACTTTTCCCGTACTTGGTGGGCATCATAGTAGAACAGAGCTGGAGAATAAAGATTTTCCAGTAAACAGGAATCAGAGATGGTGAGCCAAAAGGTCGTTTGCTGGAGATAAAATTAAAGAAGCAGAGCAGAATCAATGGATTTTTCAAGATAAAGAAATAATTTGCTCTGTTTGTGGACATAATGGCAGACTAACATAAAAAAAGGTATCAAAAATTTCAATGAAGTAATTTCTTTTGTTTCTGATGGGGATCTTTTACGTTTTAAACCATTTCAATTTTCCTTTGCTATATGAGTCAGTAGTTTTTCATCTTTGATTTTGCCCTTCCTACTCCTTTTACTACTATAATAAAAGGCCTAGCTGTGTGGAGGGAGATAATACTGCTCACACCAGAGAAGAAGAGCTCATAGACTCCTCTCTCCCACTCACATACAGCAGAGGAAGTGAGTCACAGATAGTCATGGACAATCCCATCCTCTTTCTGTCCTTACCTGAGTAACAAGGAGCCGAAGCAGGGCTCTCCTCCCGTGAGGAGATCCTCTTCTCTGAAGTTTGGCTGTCTGCAGACTCCCACATCATCAAGTGGACCTTCATAGGGCTTTCACAGGATAAAGGCAGAAGCTGCTGTGTATTTTTACCTACTGTGGAATTGCTGTAGATGCTTTGTACTTGCTCTTTGTTTAATTTCCTTTGAAAAACAATCTCACATTTATTTTGATCTTTATTGACCCTGGCCAATCACAAAACCTGTTAATGCATCTCATCCCTGCTTACATCAGGATTTTCTTAAGAGGCTGGAACTGAAAAAAGCCAGTCTGCTCCCAAAGGGACTTTTGTCTTCTACAGGATTGTGATAACTTCAGGTCACCTCATATTTGTAAAGTGTTGTAAAGAATCCTTCCTGGGAAAAAAGCTACAGCAATCTCTTCTAGCCCAAGCCTTTGCTTTGACCCTTTGAAGTCAATAGCAGCACTGCCAACCACAAGTGCACCAAGATCATGAATCAAGCCTCCAGGAACAAGGAATGTGGTAGAAAGCATATTATAACTTCTCTTGGAATAAAAAAAGAACAGTAGTTTTTCTGCTTCTTTCTCCTAACCTCTGAATGCCCGGGCATGGGAGAATTGTGTTTTCGGAAGTTTTCAACACCAAAGAAGTCCAGCAGCCACTGGAGGGAAAAAAAGCCACAACTGAGAATGTGACTGTAAGAGCCAAACCAAAACAATGTTAAGCACTGGAAAGTCACAGTGAAGTCACAAGGCCAGAGACATGGCAGTAGCCTTCACTGGCAGTGCTCTCCTGCATTTCAAAGGGGGTTGCACAGCACATGACGGTGAAGGTTGGGTGGGATGCAGTCACAGTGACGGCTTGGCTGGGCCACTCTGGCTTAGCTTGGGTGGCATCCTCCACTGAAGGATGCTTGGTCTACTGGAATTGCTGCATCTCCTCCCTGTTCTAAAGCCAATGCATTTGCTGAGAGATCAGAAAGTCTGTTATCTACTTACACTACCTCAAATCATAGAAATGGGAGGGGAAAATAACAGCATAGACTCGAGAGGGAAAGGAAAGGGGTGCTCAGCCCCTTCTCCTTCCATGGCAATCTCAAAGTGCAGCAACTGAAGCCTGTTTCCCTGTTCAGAGCAAGGGTCCATGTGGCCTTCAGCATTTCTCCTGGAGATACTCGATAGCTACTGAGCAGTCCCTTCCTTCCCTGTGGCTGTGTACCTGTATTTTCTAGCAGAGAATGTAAGGTCCCACCAGTCTGATGTTTATATTTCAGTGGTTTAGAAAAATGTCACTTAAATGAACTGGACTGAACTGAAGCTGGGTAGCTATTTTTTCATATATACACATGTTATCACACCCAAGAGCTCTTCAATGCCTATGTACAGGGCACCCTTGACATGCTCTTCTTCCTCGTGTGCCGTGAATTCCCAGCACAAGAATCTGTACTGCAGTTTTACAGAAAAAAAATATGCAGCCCTCATAAAAACTGTCCTGCAGTTCTGTGGCAGCATTTATTTGAATGCCTGCTATCCACATGACTCAGCCAATGTTCAGTGCAATTACAGAAATTCCAGGGCTCAGAGAAATCCACTTAGGGGTGTTACATCCCTCAGACCAGCACAGAGCGGAAGTATTTCATTGAAAGAGAAACAAGGAATTTTGGTTCCTTGAACCATACCAGCATTTATCCTACAGCAGCCTTCAACATCAGAGTGAATCCCACAGATATCTGGCATCTGTCAAATGCCATTGAATTTGGCTTCTGATTTTTCCCTGGTATAATAATTAGACTGGCCAATTGCTTTCACAGGAATCCTGAACGGCCACAAAAAAAAGTCACTCTTACAACTCTGCTTCTATGGATTAGGATCACATTAACAAATTGAGTTTAGGACTACTGCAAACTGCACGTATTTTGGTAGCTTTTATTGACATGCAAAATGATTAGAATCAGAACTCACTTGAAGGTATTTTTAAAAATCCAGTCCTTCTTATAAATGTGCATAATTTGAAGCATCTAATTCCAAGTCATATTGTCATTTGCAGAGTTATTTCTGATTTTTTTCCCCTCTCTCCTATTATTATGACAATCAATATTTGTAAAAAAAAATTCGGATCAAATATCACTTCATACATGATATGCATGAAGTTTAGTTTTCTGGGATTTATTTTCTCTGTGGGGCATATATAATTGAGACAAGCTCATTGAAGCAGAAGTATGAAGTTCTAATAAATATTAGAATTCACTTCATTAATTTGTGCCTGAATTAAAATCTCTTTGATATCATTTGTTTAAAGAAGGTGATTGTCTTAGAAAGCAGACTAAGCTTGTTTATTTAAAGAACTTCTCACTGTCGAAAGCCCATTGCCCAGAATTCATCTAAATATTCTAAATATTCACCCCAAATCATCTAAATATATGTTTATCTTAAGCTTAGGATAAAACTTTGTGTAACAAAACTCCTCATCAAAATACTAAGGGCGAGTTTGGCTTTGCCCTTTCATTTCGCTTATCTAATTGTCAGTTATTTATTTGCTGCTTGGGGGAATTCCTTTCCATCTCTTTTGCTTCTGTCTGCTTTTAAAGGAGGTAGAGAGGATACCCTGCCACTGGGGGTGGATCATGGATGTGGCTTTTCCATCCACTAACAAAGCAAGATCCATCTTTATTTCCTTTGCCCAGTGAGTCTGGCAGATGGATGGTTTGTATACTCAGTCCCCTGTCCCTCTGCTGTCATTCCTGACTTGGCCTAAACACTGCAATAAAAATCCAAACCAAAAAAAACCCAAACAAAACACTCACAACTGCAAAAGACCCTGCTCATTGTTGCTGCAAAATGTTTCTTTTCATGTAGTTTTAGTATGTTTCCAAATCTGGTTTTAAGTGCTTCCAGCACTTAAAGGAGAGCAACTTCCACAGTTCCTTCTGGAGGAATATTCCCTAGCCCAATAAATCTCACTCCCAAGAAATCTCTTTTACACATCCCCTCCTGTGCTTACAGCACTTTTCCAATCTTGGCCTATAAGTAGAACAAATTTCTTTTTCCCCACAGAGTTTATATAATAATGCAATAAAGTTGCAAAAGCTGTGTGCTCCACTGAGTTACTTCCACTCACCAGAAATTTATGGGATAACAACTTCTGTGTTGCCAGCAAGACATAATTTCAAATTTCAATAAATTACAAGATTTCTACTGAAATGCAAAGCCATCCATACAGACATTATTACAAACTTCATAGAAGACGTAGGAAAAGAAGCCTGGAAAATCTTTAAACTGCCGAGACCAAGGTAAATTCTAAAGGGTTGCTCTCCCCCTGAATTCAGCAGACTGGTTACAGATATCTTGCCAGCACTCACTCTGTCTGTGATGTTATCTTTCTCTTTTCAAAGGACCAGCAACTGAGTTATTTTAGAAATTACAAAAAGAAGTGCTTTTGCTGCATTTTACTTAACCCAGCTTGAATTAAAAGTGATTTCAAAGTGACACCTTTGCTACTGTTAGGCGATTACCTTGCTATTTGAGGTGGTGTGCCATCTTCCCTCACCCAGGGACAGGCAGCCCTGTGGAGCTGCCTGGCACTGCCTCCACGGCAGGCACTGAGTGGAAAAAAATTCCCAGTGGAAATTGCAAGGGGGGAAACTTTCTTCCAGGGTCTGGTGATCATCAGGACAGCTATTTGATACAGAGCCAAAAAAGGGGCAGCAGCACATCTGAAGTCCTGAAGTCTTTTGCCCCTGTAGCTGAAAGGAAGTCATTCACTCTGCTCATTCCCTCCAGGTCTGGCAAGCGCTGCACTGCAAGGGTGTAGCTTTCAGAGCTTGTTTCAGGTAGACCACTAAGTGCATGAGTGTGTACAATGCTCTCATTTACCACGTGTCCAGTGATAAACATCTGCACCACAGAGCAGCTCGTGGCTTGTGAGCTGAAATGGCCTACAAATTTACACACACATTCACCAGTTCCCCATAGGAAGATCCATTAGACAAATCCCAGGATGACCAGCTAAACATGAGAACGCTCTGAAAATTACTGCATCCATTTTTTGGAAATCTTTTCCCAAAGTGATTTTTGCTATTTGTAGATCAAAAGCCATTGTTTATCTCAGCTTCCAAAGAAAGGCAAAATTCATAGCAGATTTGTCTCCAAATACTTAAATAGCTGGGTGGCAGACTTTTTTATTTGCTATTCACTAAAATAAACATGATGTGAAATTTGCCACTCAGTTTTGTTTGCAGGAAAGCATAATAGGAAGGCACCATGATTTTTTAAAAAATGTTAAGGGCTTAAAAGTCAGACAGCTGGAAGAAAGATGCCATGTCCCTGGGGAGGTGTAATTCTGTCTCTTGGCTCACTCCTAAGGATACAGAGTCGGGAGTCTACTCAGAAACACAGGCAAAGGTACCTCTAAACCTAAGTAAAAAAGGCAGCTTTGCCATGCTTCATCCTTGGGGCTGGAGAAGTTCTTATCGTGGTTTGGGATGTCCACTAGTCTCTGATCAATTACCCTGGATCTGGCTGTGTAAGCAGAATAACATGTTTCAAATCCAACCCTTCTGAGCTTGCCAAAACTGCTTTAAATCAGACTAAAAATCAGGATTATGTCTTGTAGACTCTGCCTTTTTGTGCTATGCCTTGGCACTCATCTTTTTTCAGATAAAAAAGTCACAGTTTCATTGGTGATTCAAACCACTAACATTTACTGGCAGCCCTGACACTGGGCAAGGGAGGAATTACATTAAAAAGTGGCAAGCAGATGACTGCTAATTATCCTTTCACTCATAAAGTTTAAATATAGCTGCCTGTGTTTGAACACAAAGAAGGCCTGCAATTAGGGCACATTCAATTGCAAATGCACCACAACCCCTCTTTACTGTGCTTGTAGATGATGCAAAACAATACCTCAATACCAATTCTACTTAGTGGCTGTAATTTTCCTCAGTAATGTGTGTATTAGTCACAGATGTATCTTAAAAGCTGTGATTCCACCCCCAAAAACAAGAAAATCAAACACACATGTTCTGGAGGGAGAGCTTTGCTCAACATGCTCTTTAGAGTCTGGTTCCATGATATATCCAACATCCTTATTCTGTCAATAAGGCATTTGCACCTTTTGATATCCAATAATTTGTAAAGGAATCTGGCAGTGGTTACCCTTGCCTTGGAAGGGTGTACACTTGATGCACAAGATCTCTTCGGATAGTCACATTTCTGTGGTGGGGAAATTCTGGCACTTCTCTGTTGCTTTAATTCATCTTCCTGATACCCAAACTAGAAGAAAAAAAACCCTAACCCAAATATCTGTATGATGAAAAGTTATAGAAACCTGAGTTAATTTTTTGAAGTGACAATTTACCATTTTCAAATTTTTGTCAGATATTTCTCCTGAAAATTAAGAAATATGCCTGAAATCAGGATCGTTTCTACAAGAAAAAAAGAAAAAGCTGATTTTCACAAAAGTCTTATTTTATCAGGAAAAAACTGTATTCAAAGAAACTTAAGCTAACTTAATAACTTTAAATAAAGTAAGGATGATGCCAGAGTTCGTGTTTCCTGATCCTTGCCACTGTGCCAAGCTTTATCTTAGAAAGGTTCTGAAGCACTTTTCCTTCATTCCTAACTCAGCAACCTTTTCTTTTAGAATTTTTAGATCTTTTACCCTTTCCCAATGAATTCTTAACACTGAAGCACTTAACTCTGCTTGGCCTGTACAAATTCTGACCTTTATCTCTCTGTGACAGACAGAAAATAAACTTACTGTTTATTTACTTGATGTTATTAATTGCAGGTGATTGCATTATTATTTTATAAACTTAATGTCATTAATTGGAGGTTCCTAGTCCCTTCACATCTCAGTGCATTAGACTCAAATGGGCAGGATACAACAACCTCACATGTACCTAACCAGACCTCGACAGAGGATCACCAAAAGTGATGTGTAGGCTATCAACACAATATAAATGACATTAAGTGGAAGCTATGGAGAATGCAGAAAAGAAGTTAATAGGGAAGAAGGCAGTGAAAGCAGAAGGGGCAGAAGGTGAAAGCAAGAAAGAAAAAGATGAAAGGAAGGAAGAAAGAGATGAAAGGAAGAAAGGAAGAGAGACTCTAATTTCCACTATAGTTTGGATAGGAACAGCCTGGTAAAGGTGCCAAAACAGAGCTACCAACTGATGCATCCATCTAGGAGAAATAGTGTGGGGTGCTGTGCAGCTGGGCAAATTCCCCAAGTGGGAGCTACCACAATTTGTGTGTGAGACTGAAATCATGCCTGAAGTTGATGGGAAACAAAAAGCAACTGCTTTTAATGGGAGTCCACTCTCTCTAAACAAATTTTCTTCTGGATACTGTAAATTGTGCAAATGTTAGAAAATGTGGACCAAGCTACAAAGCACGTTTAATTCAAAATAACTGTTAAATGCTACATTGTCTGACAAAAAAAAAAAAGTAAAAATCTTATAATTACTTTGAAAAGAATTCTTTTTATATTTTATCTCGTGTGAAGTGTCACCATGCTACCCTCTGTGGTTGAATGCTTCCTCTTCCACATTTCCCTCCCAGCCCCACACTGTTAGGTCCTGTAGACCCAAGCATGAGAAATGTGAAGGGCAATGCAGGATGTGTCAGAAACATGTAAGAAACGTGAGAGAAATGGGAGAGGGTAAGAAAAGTGTCTCATCACCAAAGGATGCAGGCATTTAAGCTGCTCTTTACCTCCTGTATGGAGCTCCCGAATGGAGCTCCCTCCACCTGAGATCATGGCCAACTTGCAAAGCACAGCAGCTTTGCAGCTTCAGACTGTATTAAAGCAGGGCCAACACTTCTGAGCCATTACACTAAATACTTGATACTGACAAAATTTACTAATATTTCACTGTTTCAAAACTTAAAAATTGTGACAACACCAAAGGCACTAACAGAATTTATACAACACACCATCTTAGGAGTCCAGTTCTGCATTTAAACCTCATGATGGGGAAGAAGTTTTCTCAGCTCACCACCAAGGAAAATATTGACTGCCTACAAACTCCACTTGCATTTCAGGAAGATCACAGTGCTTTCCATGTGAATGAAGAGCAAGGGTACCCCTTGTTGTGGTGGGGTTTAAGACTGACAATTTCAAAGATAATGTGAGAAGTGAATGAACTCAGAACACTGAAGTCAGGATTTTCTATTTTCATCTGGATATTTTTCCTTTTGTGCCACTGAGTTTGTACCTGAGAAAACCTAATTTCTGCATTTGTTAAAAGTAGCAACATGCTAGGTAAAATGCTAGGGGAAAAGGAAGAAAAATAAAAGATTATCACTAAAAAATATATTTGCTTTATGATAAAGCATATTCAACGAGAGTTAGTGAAAATTCAGAAACATAACTAATACTGGTGTTGTTGAAAGCAGAAATCTTACAGGATTTCTGGCACTGGAAAGATTCTGATTTCAAAACGCATAAATAAATAAAAAAATGTAAATTCTTCACGAACCTTTAAAAAACCTGTGAATTCTCCCCAGCCTTTTGAACATAAGCTGTGTCTGCTTTTTCAGGAAACAATGGCAAAAAGAGAAGGACATGCAGGAGTGGAGTGGGGAAGAAAGGCAAACTATTTATGCTAATGATGGATTTGGCTAATGAAACATTTAGATTTTAAAACCAAAACAAAAGCTTCTTTAGAACAAGTTGCTTGCATTCAGTAAGAGAAGAAGAAAAAGTTTTCTTCAGCTACTCTTTGAATCACTTTTTCAGCCTTCATACTTGACATGTGGTCTGATAATAAATGGTTACTTGTTAGGAGGCACAGAGCAGCAGGAAGTGCTAAATGCCAAAGGGCCTTGAGAAACTAAAACACACTCAGCAACAAACCACTGAGCAGATCTCACCATCAGCTACTGGTCTAGCTGCTGCAAAACCTGCATTAAATACTATGCCGCAGTTGTTTGTAGCTACATTTCTACTTAGCCAACCATGAAGATTATCATCACATGTAATTTTTTTTTTTTTTAAAGCCTGAGCCCAAGTCTGAATATATTATTGTAAAGCTTTTGTCTCAGAAACTGTGCCATGTGTAAATGACATGTAGAACACATGGTTTATATTTGTAAACCATGGTATTCCCAGGGTTTCCCCTTTCACGCTTAATCAGGCTGGGCTAATAACAAGAACCTACTCCACTTACTCTGAAGAGTTGGTGGGGGATAATGTCTTTTAGTCCAGTATAAAACAAGCAGGTTCTTATCTTGTGTATATTTTGGTATAAACTCACATTAGAAATGGCTGACTATATTCTGACACATGCTTCTTCTCTACATGCCCATCTATTTTATAAACTGAACTATTTTTCAGGCAGACTTGAACTTTGTCAGTGTATGCAGTACAAATGATTCCTAAATTTTTCCTCAGCATCATTCTGAAACTACAAGTTACATATAAGGTTGACCAGGATGGGATTTAACATTATGAGATGATGGCTTAAATAGATTATTACAAAGTAGCTGCTTCAATTCTATAAGCATAAATTTCATTTGGTTATGCTTGCTGCATATCACTCTTCCTGATAGTTTAAATTTTAAAATTGATGCAAAAATATTAATGTGAACTTAGGACAGGATGCACTAACTCTTGGAAGTGACCTAGTCATGCTGAGTTGAGTTTCTAAATCCCCCCAAATTATTATTTGTCTTAACTTCTACTATAGATTTCTACGAAAAATTGTCTGCTTTGGGCTTCTTGTAAAATTCTGTACTTCAATTTATGTTGCAAACAAGTCGTGCTTAATACGATGGAGAATCATGTTTTCCCATAATTCCCATATTTTCATAAAATATATCAAAATCGGCTGCTTTATTTATCATGTTCTCCCACAGCATGAATATTCTCCCTCATCAACCCCATCTTACAACTAAAAACCAGTATTTTTCTAACTCCCAGAGAGCTTGGTAGGACTCTTGATTTGTGTATATGGAAACTGGAATCTGTAGTTATTTGGGGAAATACGAGTACAAGTGGAGAAGGAAATACAGGCACACATCAACAGCTACCTATCTACCCACCCAAAATTTACCTTTCCCCCTAGATTCCACACTCCCAGATATTGAGGTCAATGTCCAGAGCATATTCTGAGTTTCATCCTTTCTAGAATCTCAAATACCTTCAGCTGTCAAACGTGTCCTTTGCATCAACTAGAGAATTTGTTCAATAAAAAAAGAATCTTATGTTTGTTAAGTTTGCAAAGTGGGGTACCCTAATCGTGAAAAGATTAAATAAGTCCAAAAATCATCAATTTTCTTCTCATATAGCATCAGCCACTTTGATGCTCTGATCACTACAAGAAAGCTTCCCCTGTTCTTCATTTAACTGGGAGATTTTAAGCAATCTTTTCACCCACCCTTCTTTGGAGTCAGCAGCAGATGGCATCATAGATGCCACTCATTATTGTTCTGAATAAATTAACCCACAAAAATGCCCCAAATAATCCTGGGGTGTACAAGTTTTGAGACAGGACTGCCATTTGCATTCAGGCTTTCATTTTCTTCTGCAACCCAACATCTGGGCTATACCCTGAGGTACTGATGAATTGCTGTCTGAATTCTTAGGTAGGTTTTTCTTGTCTGTCGTCAGAAGGGCTCAAAGAACCCCATGAAAGGAATGGAAATATGCAAGAAGCTCACCTCTCCACCTGAAAGGTGCATTTCTTACAAATGGAACAAATTATCTGAAACTTCTTGCTGCCTAAGAGCGAGACCTCAAGAGGAATTGCAACAATACGAGAGCATCAATCCTAGAGCAGAGACATGGGTGGTTTTCTGACTTCTGATCTGAGCAGTAAGGTTCCCCTTTCACCAAGATGTACCTCACCACAGACCTCACCACCCTTGGAACAAAGTGCAAGGCTGTACAACAAAACCCACAACACTAAAAGAGAGAGAACTGGAAACTGTCTGCACGGACATGCAGATAAAGGGCAGGCACCGCAGCAGCAGAGGTTGGTGCCTGAGGGCTGACACACAGAGAACCACTGCCACTGCTTTGCCATCAGATGTGATGTGAAACAGCACCTCTTTCACCCTGCAACCCAGGACCCACAGCTCAAGCTGAGAGCTACCTTCAGTTCCACAACCACCATATCTAGGTTTTGAATGAGTTCTGGGAAAGTATTTGAACAGGGTCTTTTTTTTCAATTGCAGTTCAGTCCCTGTCTGTGTTGGACACATTAAGAAACTCGACTAACTTGATCCACCTTTAAGGTGGGTTTAAATCTAGTCACTAAACATGGAAGACTGCTTAAAGGTATGTAATTCAAGCAGCTTTCTGCAAGTGGTTCTGGTGTTGGCCTTAAATTTTAGAAGAGTATGTTTTTCTTCACTCATCTCTTTCAGATGCTCTGACAAACCAGCCAGTTGTCAGTTGGGCCATACCACAATGTTGAAGTGATGCACAAGCTATGCCTGCCACAGAGGTTTTGAACTTTGCTAACATTACACTTTTTCAGGGTCTAAATCAAAATTCTAGATCATGCTACCCATACTTGTGATGAGTACCACTTTATTCCTCCTAGGGCCTTACCACAAATAAAAAGGCCTGACAAAACAGTGGATGGAGGTGTTAGCCCAGAAAGAGAAATTAAGACATCTTCTACCACTAGCACTAAAAGAAAAGGTCAGCTTTAAGAGGAAAATCCTGGAAATATATTGTCCTCACATACTGGATGGCAGCTAATGAAGCGAGATGCTGTTAAGTGATACCAGGAAGTTGCTTCTGTCAGGGTGTAAGAGCAGTGAGAAATAGGAGTGGGGCTAAGAAAGCACAGGCAGCATAAACATGGGGACCACCCAACCAGCCTCACTGCCCTATCAAGACACATACAGTACTGACCTAGAATAACAAACAGATGCATTTTATGAACCACTGCCAAAGCTTCTTTTAAAAAAGCTATTATATTTCCCCTAGCTAGAAGGGTCTCTAAAAATATTGCCTTTCAATAGATCCTGCATTGAGAATAGTGGATCAGGAAGTGGTAAAATAAATGACAGTGTGAACTTCTACAGGGGCACCAACCCATCACTGAAGGAGTGTGAGGAGACAACATCTTCTCAGCACAACTCATGTCAGGTTCTAGAAAATGGAAACAAGCATGCAACAGAAGCTGCCAACAGTTGCAAGTGACTCAGTCTCGGAACAGGCATAAAGCAAACATTTTGCAGGTTATTTAAAATGCAAATTGTTCTTCTGTACACGCAGCTGTTGCAGCACAGGTAACATCTGATATAAATGAGTCACCTACTTCAACCAAATGATATGGCTAGAGAAAAAGGTTGAAGCAAAAATAATGACTCATATTGTTTCTTCACATTTCTGTCCCCATTACAGTTCTCCAGGTTAGTAGGGGAATGAAAAAGCAGGTTATTTTAATGGCACCTCAGTATAAAACCAATTCTCTAACCACCATATTAAAAATTAAACAGCTTTGCATCTTTAATGCATACTTTCCTTTTTAAAGACAGAATCAACAGGTGTGTGGCCATATGTAAGGGTTTTTGTTCTGTCCAATAAGCAGCTGGAAAAAAGACATGGGAAGCAGCAAGGAAGAAAATACAGAATTAAAGAAAATATGACCAAAAAATAAAAAACAAAGAAAGCAACACTTGTTCCTTACTGGCAGGAAGCACATCCTCAAAATTAAAATAAAAAATCAAGTCAGGCAAGAGGGATGCTAAAATGTCGTGTGTAAGAAACTACAAATAACAACACATCTTTGAAAACACTGTCATTTTACCTCCACTAGATTTGCCAGTCTCTCATAATGAACCCGGCTTGTTGTCAGTAGCCTTTGTACTTAAGCCACCAGCCAACACGCTCTACATCGATACTGTCTCAATCTTGTCAGCCTCTGTGGGGATCCAGGGCTGTACACATCCAGTCACAGGGCATTGTTCGTGCAGCACTCTCCAGGCGGTGCTGAAATACACCTTACACTTAAAAGTAGTCCTTTCTGAAACACTAGAACCTCCTCCCTCCTCCCTGTCCCAAATGTCCTTCACCATAACTTTTAAGTAGACACAGAAAAAGGTAGAACAGAAAATGATACAGAAAATGGTACAGAGCTGTTTTTGCTAGCAGCCTCTGGCCCCATAAGCTGAATCTACTTGCTCCTATGTGACTAAGCAAGTTTTCATTCCCTCTCTCCTCATCAGGCAGGCGTAGCTGTATACTTGATCTTCCCCAAGCAAATGCTCTGCTTCATCTTAAGATTCCCTGAGGAACAAACATAAGAGAACATTGTGGTCCCTTGCAGGCCCAACCACGCACTGCACTGTCTGGTGTTGCTGCAGAGGAGGTCCCTCAGTGCACTCTGGAGCTTCCCTGATGGTGTTTCATGGGTACCTCTGTGCAGCAGTGTGAGTGCATCCAAACTACCAACATCACCAGGGTGCATGTGCCTACAGACTTCTAGTCAACAGAGCAGGGCTGATTTGCAACTGGGCAAGCACACATTTTCAAAATGTGCTCAGCCCTACGGAGACCAGAATTTCATTTTCCTTAGTGCCCTGCCTCAGGAAATAGACTGAGTAAAACACAGCCCAGCCACTTTGGTGACTTTCAAGTATCTGCACTGTAAACTAGGACCCTCACTTCCCCTCATTTTATACAGCAAAGCTTCTCCAAATCCTGCAGGAAGCCTACTCTGTCCCAAAGGGCCAGCTTCCACCCCCAATCATCCTGTGTGCACTGGCAGGGATTGACTCCTGAAGGAAGACAGTGGGATTCTGACTTACACATTGGTTTTTCTCACCTATTAAAATCCCAAAGCAGATACAAGGGCATGAGGTAAAATTCTGACATGCAGTTGAAGTGTAATGTGTGAAGCAACAAGATGGGGAGTTTTGATGTCCTAGCAATACACCCTGAAGCTTTCCTGGGACTTTTCTGCCCTTGCAGTCAGAGGTGCTTTGGCAAATGGGTGCATAAGCACGATGCTATCAGGATTCATTCATTCGTGTGAACATGAGTTTAAAAAGCCTGGAACTCTCCAAACATCTTTATCAAGGAGAAGATCAAGCACCACGTACCCCAGAAATCCACACCACTGGCCACCGAGAGAAGACAAGTCCTACGTCTGGGAGAGCAGGACAGGGTATCGGCGGGGATGTCTTTTCTCAAATTCCCAAATTCAGCTCGGCTCCGAGGTCTCGGACACAAGGACCCTTCCCTCCCTGCCCCTTACCTGAGCCGCCCACGTTGGACCGCAGCAGGCAGGTCCTCCGGGAGGAGGAGAAGGAGGAAATGTCGCTTTGGGAGCGGCCGCGGGGACCGGGCAAGGACCAGACGGGCAGCAGTGCTGTCCCGCTGCTCCCTGGCCTCTCAGCCATCGTCGACGGGGAGCCGAGAAGGGCAGGGAGGAGAGAAGAGGAGGGAGAGAGGCGGCGAGGGAGGGGACAGGGAAAGTTTGCAGAGGAAGAGCCGCCCCTCTCCTCCGACCGCCCCGCCGGGACGCCGACGGCGATTTTGGGTCTCCGGGAACATAAATTTTGTGTTTGCACAAGAGCAAAGCAAAGTGGGGGGTTGGGTGCGTGGATGCAGCCATCCCCCGGGGTGTCTTTCATGCTCCCGCCATTGCCATCTCTCGGGGAGAAAAAGTAAAAAAAAAAAAAAAAGAAAATAGAATCAGTTAAAAAGAGCCGAGCAACCCACACCACCACTTCTGTTTTGTGTAACAGGGTGCCCTCTCCCCCGCAAAGCCGGAAGGTTGCACAAGGCACCGCATCCCTGCAGAAAAGCCGCGAGGGAGACGAGTCAAATATCCTCCCCCCGCCCCAGCCCCCCATCACCTCCCTCCCCATCTTTCTTAAGGATTGGGTTGCATGTAAGAGACTTAACTAACTTCGGCAGGAAGGTACTCTCCTGCCTTTCAGATCAGTCACACAGACCTAGGCAGAAGCAAAATCAAGCTTCATGGTTTCGTTTCCTGGTGTTTTACAGAAACCCTTTTACAACAAGATGCATCTTTAAAAGGAAATTTAATGTTCACACTGCTTCTTACAGGCAAGTCATATTACATTCTACCTTGAATAAAATCCTCACTGCTATGCAGCCACAATGACAAAGACAGAAAAGACTGCACCCTATATTTTTAATGCACCCAGAGTTGCATTATCTAGTTATCCAATGTGAAAGTTGCATTCAGGCTGCATTTTAACAACTACGACTCTCCAGGTCTGAATCAAAACCTATCAAGTCTGAAATTTGTCCATGCGAAATTTAGTTTCTGGTTTCTTCTTCCACCCAGGCAAGCGCCTTCGTCTCAATGCCGAGCCCGTGCAGCTCCCCAGGCACAGGGGTTTTGTGATCCTCCCAGCAGTCACCCTCCGCATTTGTCGAAGCAATTGATCCATCACAGGAGTCTCGTATGTCAGCCATTAGTCAGGTCAAAAGGTCTTTTCTGCTCAGCTTCTCTCAGGGAATTGCCTTCATTATTTCCTCTCCTTCCCTCTGCTGACAGAGCAGCCTGCTCCTTCCCCAGCCGCAGCGCTTTCCCAGCGGGACTGTGCTGTGAGAGGGAGAGGCAGGGGCTTCTCGCAGGGCACGGCAGTGAGCTCCATGCTTACAGCCCCTCTCACGTCGAGAGCCCAGAGGCTCCGTGGTCACACAGGCAGGAATGTTGTACCCATGCTTAGAGAGCTTTTTGCAGCTGCACACACCAGTCCCGTGTTATTCACAAAATCTGACAATGTGCTATTTTTATTATTTATCCTTTGCAGCTTGCATCATTACAAATGTGATCGTACATCAAGGGCCTTTTTCCCCACCAGGGATTTCAGTACCTGGGCGTGTGTGGGCTGGTGACATTTTCTGGACCCATTTATGCCTTAATCAGAAGTGTACTCATCACTGCTATTTACTGAAATGTTTGCCACTACTCTTTTCCCTTCCTTTTTTTTTTTTTTTTTTTTTTTTTTTTTTTTTTTTTTAAGAGGTGTGATCAGCTTCTTTATTGAAATACACAGTCCCTGCTCCAAGCCTTACCAAAGTTTATGGCAGGTCAGCGAGCTTTGGGTCAGACCTGGACTTTTTTTAAAATAATTTTTTCTTCCAAACATTTTGAGCTACGGAGCAATTGTAACTTTGTCGTGCTGTACAGAATGTATGCTTCAAAATTCCCACATTAAGGAGCTGCTCGGCGTCTGCAATCCTTTGGTGTGATCAAAAAGGAGAACATGAAGAAATCGAAAGATAAACTAGAAAGGATACCATAGCAAGAGGTCAAAGGCATCTAAGGATTCCTTTTGAGAAGCAAAGTGACACCTAAAGGGGAGAAGGAAAAAGAAGACATAAAGTAGGTCAACGGTGAATGTAAAAGAGATATGGAGAGGCTCCTGTCCTAATATGAAAGTGCTTTGGTAAATCAGAGTAATGTGAACAGTCAGTCAGAAAGAATAATATGCTGGAAATCACAATGGTTTTTGTCTGCCTATAACTTATGGTATTAATCAAGGTATAGAAATGAAAATATTACAAAATCATGTACATCTTGTTTTCACAGCCCTTTAAATATTTTTTGAATTAGATGTTATCAGCTGTGGTTAATGGCTCTGGAAACTGAAGCTACATTTCCATAGAACAGCAGCAGAGTATGTATCCTTCCCAGTTGGAGAGAGATTAATTCAGTTGCTTGCTCATTCATTTTCGACTGTTCTGATGAGATCGCCAAAGAAATTTCCATTTGTGGTGCTGATATGGAAAGTTACTATTTGCTGATTAAACCAAATTATTTCACAAAGTCTGTCCCATGGGGGCTGAAGTAAAAACACAAAATTTGAGCATCAGGAAAGACTAGAGAAGCACCAGATAGGGCAACAAATTGCTGGAAGATGTATCTTTTGAAGCATGTGCCTGCCACCCGTGATCCGCAGCACAAACGCCAAGTGTTATCTACTGAATTGAGGCAGCTTCGGCACAGGCCATTCTAATGATCGAAGAGAGAAATGTTTCCTTGACAGGCTTTGGGCCACCTCTCTGCCTGGGAAGCCTCCACTACATGTCGGCTGGAAGGAGCTGCAGAGCGATGTTACACTCTCTCCTTCTTGGGAGGGCGAGGGAAGCTGAGCCTGTGGTCGGAAGCAGGCGGGAAGGACAAATCCAGCAGGCTGCCGAGGCCGCCTCTGGAGCGGAGCGGCTGCAGATCCAAGGCTCAGAGCCGGGTCCCCCTGTAGATCCCGCAGACACCGTCAGGCCGCTCTCAGCCGAGGCTGACGGGGCGGTCGGGGGAGGAGCCGGCGGCGCCCGGGGCGAGGGAAAGCACGGCGGGATGTCGGCCGAGGCATCAGCCAGTTACTTCATTTTCTTAAAATCCTTAAAATCCAGGGGGCAGCTTGTGGCAGCTTGGGGAGCAGCCAGATGGAGCGGCACCAATGGGGAAGAGCCCCCGGGCGGCGGGCGGGGCGAGGGAGGAGCGAAGGGGCAGCGGTGCCGGCTGGACGCCGCGGGGCGCGCCCTGCCCGTGCCCCCCTTCTTTTCCCTTCCCTTCGCAGGCCTAGCCCAGCNGCTGCAGGCCCGGCCGTGCTACGAGCCCACCTGGAGCTCGCTGGACGCCCGGCCGCTGCCCGCCTGGTTTGACGAGGCGAAGTTCGGCGTCTTCATCCACTGGGGCGTGTTCTCGGTGCCCAGCTTCGGCAGCGAGTGGTTCTGGTGAGCTGCAGCCAGAGCGTTCTGGTCGCACCGGAAGAGCTGCGGCGGACGGGCCGAGGGCTCTGCTTGGAAAGCAGCGCTCGGGGCAGGCGGGGACGGTGTGGTGTCCCCCCGTACAGCGGTGGTTTGGGTTGGAGCCCCTGTGCTGGCTGACCATGCAGCTCAGATGTGTGGGAAGAGCTCTGTGTCCACCCGAGGCCACGGACTCCATGGCGCCCTTTGCAGAGGACGTGCAGTTTGAGGTGTTTCTGGTGTGTTTGAGCACCTGTCTGCCCAGCCCCCAAACTCCTGAATACCTAGGCTGAAATGACTAAATTAAGAAGAGAGCTGGTAAAGCTGACAGAAGTGCTTTGCAGCACAGCAGTGTTGGTGAGAGGTGGTTGGTGGAGTGGCCGAAAGAGACCTCTCCAGGACCACCATGAAGGGATGGGTGAAGGGGTTCTCCCTTGTGGGAGGAGGCGTTTGGGATCTTGCAGCCTCCGGAGCAGCCGTGTACACCTGCTGCAGCCGTGTACACCTGCTGGAGCACTGGGGAGCGCAGGAGCCCATCGCTGCCCTTACTTGGCAAGCAGCCTTGCTGTTTCCTTGTGTGCATTTTGTGCTGCTGATGGTTTTCTTCTCTTTTATACCGTTATTACTATTATTCAAGAGTGCTTTGTACTTCAGAGAACCTAAAGCTCTGATCCTTCAGATAATTTTAGTTCAGAGACTCAATGAAATCTTTGTTCTGTGAGTGTTCACTGGTTCAGGCCCTTTGGCTGTAAGCATGTTTTTGCTGTCACCTTTCTATGCTCTACCAAGTACTTCCTGTGAGACTTAAAGCATGAGACACATTATTATTTACAATATGAAGATAAGGGTAGCTTTGTGGCAGAGCTATGGTGAACCTTAATTACAATATTTGCAAAACAAGCCAACATGTATCTAATCAAACCAATGTTTTGACACCTGTTCTTTTCAGAATTAAGTTCAAGCGTTTCAGCAGGTTTTTAATGCAGACTACATTTACTAATAAATTACTTTTAGAGGGGAGGGACAGAACTAGGTTTGGGTTCAAGCCTCACTCAGAGTGCTGTACTCTGATAGTAGTGTACAGACTCAGGATCGAGCATTTGGTTTTTAACCCCAAAATTCTAATTGCTTTTTATATTCCTGTAATCTCCTATCCCATGGCAGGTGCGGGTACAGAGCTGCTTCAGGGCCTTCTGACAGCATGTGTAGTCAGATGACTGAGGTCCTGTCTTAGCAGCTTCAAATGGAAGGTCACAAACTATTATCACCCATCCTGTGTGCCTTCCCTCAGAGCTCCACAGCCTTGCTAAGGATGTTTCTAGAATCTAATCGTGTCAGCATGGAAGTGTTCATATTAGCAAACCATGTGACTACAGGAGAGAAGCAAAGCTGTTACTTTTTAATTTAAGAAATTACATACTTTGAAATCAGAGGGTTTTTTTTGTTTGTTTTTATTTTTAAAAATTTGTTTGTTTTGCTTTATTGTTGTTATTTCCTCTGCCCCTGGTTCTTTCAATGAGGAAAGCTGTCTCAGCCTCTTTCTTCTAAGTTTCTTTTCCCTGTTTGCTGCCAGAGATTGTATTGGTTTATGCTAAAGTGGTTTTGGGAAGGCTACAACAATATTCACACTATGGTCTTGGAGAACTGAGGTCAGAGCCCAGCTCAGGACAGGAGAGAGAACTTAATTTCAAACATTCAAATTCTGGCCTGTTTTATTCCTTCACTTACAATCCATTTTCATATATGTCTAAATTTGACAAGAGGACTTTTGCTGCTTGGTTTCATTCATGGAAAGGTGACAGAGGTGCATTTGTGAATGTGTGGCATTCTTGCAGGGGCAGGTTTTGGTTGGGGGACGTGCCTTTTTCTAGCAGGGCACCTTTACTTGCAAGCCTCAGGTGTGCAGAGTCTGCAGTGACCTGGTCACAGCTCTCTCTGGCCCGTGGGCTGTGGACATAGGGTCACTCAGCTGCAGTTTGTGTAGAGGACTTGGGACTGTCAGAGAGGTAAAGCTGATGATCCCCATATTTGTGGGTGGCAGGGATTGCAATGTCAGGGGCAGAGCAGAGATGCCTGATGGCTGAGGTGTGAGACTTGAGGAGGTGAGTCGTGCAAGTCCAGGATAAAAGCATTTCTCGTGCCACCTGAGCTGCTTACACAGACTGTGGTCTCTAGTACAGTTTTGAGATTTGGGTATTGACCAAGACTGTCATTTTTTCCATTCTCAAAGTGTAGCTGCTTTTTTCACTGCCTCAAATGAAATCCTGAGACCTTTCCAAAGTGGAGTGCAAAGATGTAGAACATGGACAAATGAGATAGAAAAAAGGAAATCTTTGCTAATCAATACTCTTCTGGAGCAATTTTGTCGTACTGCCAGTGTCTTGTACCTCCAATGCCTCTACCTCTCAGTGTTAAATAGGAGCTGATCATTTCAATTCTCTTTTCTTTGTCTAAAAATACATCAGCAGATATGCTTTGTTCTGTATTTTGTAGGTGGTACTGGCAGAAGGAAAAGAGACAGCCCTATGTGAAATTTATGGACACAAATTACCCACCTGGATTCAGCTATGAAGATTTTGGTCCTCTGTTTACAGCAGAATTCTTTGATCCCAACCAGTGGGCAGATATTCTGAAGGCTTCAGGTGCAAAATACGTTGTCTTAACTTCAAAACATCATGAGGGTAAGTGGAAGCTTTGTGAATGTTAGTAATTGCTGCATTTCTGTCAACAGATAAAAAAACCAGGTGATTTTTCTACCATCTAAGAGACATAGAGAAAGCCAGGCAGGCTTACCTGCCCCACCACAGCCAAAGAGGAAACAAAAACCACCCAAGAAATGTGCAGGTGTTTTCCTGACTCTTACACAAAAGCTGTGGCCATGGAGTTTGCATAGGAGGAGCAATAGATTATGCTGCTGTTCTCTTGCTGTAGATAAGAGAGCCTGAAGTGGTGGTGGCAGCTGAGCTTCCTGCAGTGGCCATAGCTTATTTTTTATTTCTGTGCCATTTATTGCTGAAGGAACCATAAAAGTGAGTTCTGCACCATTTAACATTTGGAGAGCTGCTGTGAGCAGGCAGTTAACAAACTCCCTTGGTTTCTCCAAGGAATTTAGGAACATGTTCCAGGAGTCAGCTTCTGATTTAGGAAGGGATAGCTCTTCCTGATGTAGTGCACAGAAGCCAAAACCTTGAACCAGATCTGTAGCTTTACAGGCACATTTTTTTGTTAGCACTGTAATTGTAAGGTGCTTTGCAGAGAAAAGTAAAGAAAAAGAAAGCTTCTGGAAGGGAATACAGTAGCAAAGAAAGTATAAAATATTAAGATATACTACAATACATCTAATGAATGTTGTTGGTCTTTGTGAGATGTGGGTTCAAGGCTGGCAGCTTGTGATGTGTCAGTTTTAATCTTAGCCCTGACACACATAATTCTTGATCTTGATGATGCTTGTGATGAAATTCCCAGTGACTTCAAAAGAACCAGGATTCATTTAGTCTGTCCAATAGCCTTGTGCATGAATTTTTAGGTTGTTTAGTCACTACAATTGCATGTATCCAGTTCACAAAAATAGCACAAAATTTATTAGACAGTGAGTATAAAGGGGTTAGAAGGTGAGAGTGGAGCTCCTCTGGCAGTGGTCTGAGTCTGCAGTGCAGTAGTATTTGTAAGTGCTTGTGCTGGACTGATGGATCTCTGAAAGGTCAAATCCCTCCTGATATTTAATCTTGATGTTTTAAAAGCTGTTTCATGAGTTTTTGCCCTCTCCTTATACATGTACAGAGTAGTTGATTGAGCTGTGATGATATCAAGGCAAGCAAAAAGTGAACATTTGCATAAGATGGAAACAGAAAAGAGAACAGTCTTTGAATGCAAATGATAGCTTGGGCTTTCTGCAGCTGAGAAACAATTCTATCTATCTTCCACTTGCTGGTTGTGTATTTACAGTTCACATTAGATGCAGATGCCTCAAAAGCTGCTGTTTTTTTTGTTAATTTCAGAGTCGTAGAGTTAGAGAATGCCTTGTGTTGGAAGGGACCTTACAAGTCATCTAGTTAATTTAATTGGGACATATGAATAGGCTGAATAATTAAAGAGAAGGAATAATTATCCTAAGCAGTACAGAACTGGAAAATATAAATGTATATGCGTAAATATAAAAAAATACATTGTGTTCTGATGTTGGAACTACTACCATTGCACATAAACAGGTTATAGGCATATTTTATACCATGACAACAATATTATTACATATATAATTTTTATTATTTTATTTTTTGCAACACTTCCAACCGCTTTCCAGAAAGAAAAACTGTAATGTTCTCTCTTCTTCTTTTCTTTTCTTATCCTCTGATTTTTTTCTTTTTTCAGGCTTTACTTTGTGGGGGTCCAAATATTCTTGGAACTGGAATGCTGTCGATGTGGGACCAAAGCGAGATCTTGTTGCTGAACTAGCAACATCTGTTAGAAACAGGACTGACTTGCATTTTGGGTTATACCATTCCCTGTTTGAATGGTTCAATCCTCTCTTTCTTGAGGATGCCACCAATGCCTTTAAGACAAGAAAGTTTCCAACCAGCAAATCATTACCAGAACTCTATGAAATTGTGACCAAGTACCAGCCAGAAATAATTTGGTCTGATGGGGATGGAGATGCTCCAGATACTTACTGGAACAGCACTGGTTTCCTGGCTTGGCTGTATAATGACAGGTACATAAGGATGCTGGTTTAGCTCCTTATCTGAAATTCTGCTCTGTGTCTAGTTTGTTTCATTTTCTGTTTGTTTTGTGGAACCTGCTACTTCTACTTAAGAGGACTTAAAATATTAATTCTCCTGAAATACAGAATCCAGATCTTTCCTAGAACTATCAAAGCTGGCTTTAGAAAAAGACTGTTTTGTCTTTTTTAAACACATTTGCAAATTAATAAATTAAGATTGTATTGGCTATTCTGCTTAATCATGGTCTTTCCTAAGTATTTGCTATTGCACAGAAACACAGGATAGCAGGACAATTTGAGAATATGGATACATTGTTGTCATTGCAGACTGAACATCTGGCAGTGGATATGAAGTGCAGAGTGATTTCTGGCAGAGCTCCTGCAAAAGTCTGGAGCTCATTTCCCTAAGAAATTCTGATCTGGATCTTTTATTAGCAAAGCATGAGAATAGAACTCCTGACATTGCACTTAATCTTATTGTAATAAATTAATAGTACAGAAGTCATCCAAAATGTTAGTTCCTGGGAGGGATGTGTGTGGGAAGGGATTACACTGGCTGTGACCGCGTTTTATAGAATAAAAACAATAAACTCCTCTGTTCGCAGCCCAGTCCGGGACACAGTAGTGACCAATGACCGCTGGGGAGCTGGCAGCATCTGTGCCCATGGCGGCTTCTACACGTGCAGCGACCGCTACAGCCCCGGGCACCTCCTGCCCCGCAAGTGGGAGAACTGCATGACCATCGACCGCAGCTCCTGGGGGTACCGCAGGGACGCGCGGCTCCGAGACTACCTGGCCATCGAGGACCTGCTGAAGGTACCGTGGGCAGCTGCTGCCACTCCCCATCCTCGCTCCTGATGGCTGTATCGTGCTGCTTAACAGTTCGATTATGTATCTGTTTTCTTGAATAAGATGATTTTAATTCAGTGGTGAATCCATGAAATAATAAATCATTTTGTTAATTTCCAGCCTAACGCTGGCAGGATGGAAAATCCGTGTAATTTTTAATCTTTCTCTTAGTTGTTTATATAGAATGAATTTCTAGTAAAAGTTCAGTCAGTTTCTTAGAAGCCGTTTTCCCTGTGAGTAACCGGCCAAGGACTGATCTGGACAGTCTCATCATTACCTTTTGAACTAAGTTTCTCTGGTAACTGCATATGCAAGCTGATGAGAAGCAGTTGCAGTTTCACAGCTGCTGTTTAGGAACTTCTGCTGGAAGGCTACATATTTTCCCCTTTACAGATAGAAACAGTTTATGACTCAGCAGTAGTTTTACTTTGTAGCGAGAAACTTTCCTTACAGACAAACAGGTAAACACTACCAGAAGCAGACAGCTGGTGTTGTTAGAACATTGATTCCCTTACTAGTCTGAGGTATTAAAAAAGATTTGAGGCTTAGGAAACCTGAATGAAAGAAAGACTGATCAGTCTTTCAGAATAATGCATTTAATTGCAAAATTCAGCTAGTGAGGGAACGATTGATTGTTATTGTTGTTTAATCCAAATCTGTTGCTAGTGCTGTCCTCGCAAAAGACAATTTCAAATTGAAGTAAAACTCTTTTCAGAGGCAGAAGGTTTGAATTAATTCAGCAGCTTGTCTCCAGCTGTCTGTTTCTCAGACTTACGCATCTCAGTCCATGATCTCTGGAGGGCAGTGTGGATGTGAACACAAATTTTATAGGCTTTGTAGGAGGCTTCCTTGTGTTTTACAGATATTTCTGTAAAACAGGAAAAGCATCAAACAGGAGGAAGGAGGAAGTTGCTTTTCTAAGATTCAATAAAGATGAAGTAGCATCTATTTGCCTTATTCTACTCTGGTGCAGAGAAATCATCTGTCCTCATGATATTCTTGCAGAAGTTGAAATGATAAAGAGTTGCAGGATCCGATTCTAATGTAGATTCAGGCAGACATATTGGTGCAAGAAGGTATTTGGGGCTGTTTTCAGATGTAAAAATTGACAGCAGAGCTTTGTTTTATGGGAGCTTAAATTTTGTATTAACTTTTAGGATGAACCCCAAAGTCTCAGCATGCAGCAGTAGCATGACTCATTTGGTTCATCATTCTGAAGCAGTACAGCAGACTTTAGAAAGTACTTCAAATATGTGATTTCATTACTCGTAACCATATGCTCTGTGTGTTTAAAAACACTTCAGCAACTTGCAGAAACGGTGTCTTGTGGAGGAAATCTCCTGATGAATATCGGGCCCACTCACGATGGTCGCATCGCTGTTGTGTTTGAGGAGCGCCTGAGGCAGGTGGGCGCTTGGCTGAAGGTCAATGGAGACGCCATCTATGGAACGAAACCGTGGAGAGCACAGAACGACACAGTCACATCTGGAGTCTGGTAAGTCTGCTGAACCAAAATGCAGGCTCTGGAAAGCAGCACCAATGTTATGTGACGCTTTGAACTCCCTAATGACTTGATGCTACAGAAATCACTGTCTTAGTTTGTATGTGGTGAAGGAATTAATGCCTTTGTTAGTGTAAGTAACTGCATCTAAAATGTGTGTAAAGCTGTAGGTAGAGACTAGGTTTGGGATGATGCTGAGGCTGAAAGGAAAAATGCAAGCATATGGTGATCTTTTGTGTCTTGGTGTAGGTTAATCTGTTAGGTAATTCTGTTTGCTACTAGTGGGCAACAGAAATGAAAGAAAATCTGGAAACACAAGATTGCTATGAAGTATTTATCTGAACAAAGGAATACTCAATGTCACTTGATGTTTAGAAAGAAAGTGGGAAGACAACAGCAATTATTGGATTGCTAAATACAGCCAGTCTCCTCTCTGCCCTTGTTACTTGCAGCTTCTCTAACACCTTCATGATCGATCAGGGTTTTGGTCTTGAACCCTCATCTCAGTGGGTGTTTTTACTCCCATTCCCAGTAAGATTTGGCCATCTGGCTTTAGCCTGGAGATGCTGAACTGTCGACTGTTTAGTAAAATTCCTTTCAAGAGCAATAAAAAATTGTAACTAAATGAAGGAAGGAGAGAGGAATGTTTCAGGGGTATGCCACAATGGCATAGTGATGAAAATAGTATTTTTAAAAACTAGCTATGCGAGGTGGAAACTCTCTCACTCATACTATTTTAAAATTCTTTTAGTCTGCATGTTAGTATATATATGGAAATTACCAGGATTTTCTGAATATAACCTACAATTATCTGTTGATGATTCCCCGTCCTGCAAGTATCTCCTTCCTATATGGCTGAGTTGTTACAGTGTGCTAAAGTTACTACAGATGTTGACCTCTGAATTCAGTTCTTTAATAGTTTTCATAATCTCCAGTTTGTTGAAACAAATTTTCAAGGAAAAGTACATTATTAAAGGGCATAATTCATCTGACCAGGTGGTTATGTGTGTGAAAATGTAATTAATCCTGACTTTCCTAATCCATTTTTCCAGTCTTGAAAGCACTCCTATGTATCACTTCTAAAAATTTATAAGGAAAAGCTGACATGCCTTTTTGGTCCCCATTTCCAACCAGGTACACTTTCAGCCCTAAAGAAGGGAAAGTCAGTGCTATCTTCCTTAACTGGCCAGTCTCTGGGATTCTGGAACTTGGTGAGCCACGGGCTAAGCTTGGAGAAACACAGGTAAAAGACAGTGCACACACACACCCCTCCCCTCCTCCTAGGATGTGTCATGTTCCATCTTGTTTATTTAAGTTTCTAGCATCTTTGGGAATGCATAGCTCTTAGGACACAGTACTTTGGAAGAGACCCAGCGAAATGTTTGTTTTCTTTCTGGGACCTCCTTGTCGTAGTCCTCTCAGTGGGATGTTTCTTCTCCAACAAAGTTAGACTGAGATGTTGCTGGGATATGTTTTAGCTTGCAAACTAAGAATCACTAAGAGGCCAAGGAGCAGGGGAAAAAACTGTGCCACTCCTCCTGTTTCCCGTGTAGACTCCTAACTCAGCATGACTTTTCTTTAGAAGTAGCTGTCCTCATGACTTTGGTGATACTGGAGTTGCTGTAGTGGTGCAGTTGTTTGAAGTCAAAGCCTTGGAGGAAGGGACTGTACACAGAGGTTTTTGTTGCCCAGGGAGGTTGAAGAGCAATCACTGTGATCCTAGATGTGCATCTTGGACCAAGTGGAGGTCAGAAGTTGAGGGCAGTGATGGACACCTACACTGGCAAGTAGCAAGTAAGCCAATGGAAGCAGAAGTTGGTACCAACTGTGTGTTTAAGGGGAGATTCATTTTGGCCTAGTTCTGCTCTGGTCTCACACACTGCATATCCATTAGCTGCTGAAATGCATTAGGAGTGTTTCTGGACTGCCCCTTCTGGTCTAGTTCCATATGAAAGTAGTCTGTCTGGTGCCAAGACAGCTCCGTGATAGGGCAGAAAGAGTCATTTCAGAAGTGATGGAGGTGCCTCTGGAATTCTGGAGGGGCAGCTAGACTCTATGTGCACTAGAAAGTACTGTTCCTCAGCAGCAGAGACTGGTCTGTAGCTGCTCCAGCAGGTCACCAGCTGCTGTAAGTGACAACATCAACCTGTTTGTGGTTTTTAGTTCTTCAGATCAGCTTTCTCTGAGATACCTGGCTGCACTCTGTAAGAAACAGTCATGCTTATTCAAGACTACAAGTTTCACCATGGGAAGCGGGCAGTTTGGAAACAGGGGATGCAAAGCTCTGTACTGTGGCTTCTAGATCTCTGCTTAGACCTAAATCCCACTCCAAATGCTTCCAAAAGGTGTTTATGTAGTTTCTACAGCCCTAAGTACTTCTCAAGACCCAACATGACTACCTTTTTTACTTGCATATCTACTTGCAAATGTTTTTTTTCCATTACCTTTAATAATTATCACTCATTTGGTTGGTAAGTGGCATTTTAGGATACTTAGTGAGTAAGGTAGCTATGGATCAATATTTATTTTGTCAATATTGCACTTATCTGTACTTTGAAAAAGTGCTGTTCTAAATGTAGCATGTTTCTATTTTAGGTGAAGCTGGCTGGGTACAAGGAACTGCTGAAATGGGTTGCCCTGGGAGAAAAGGGAATGGTTATTGCTCTACCTCAATTGACTCCTCAGCAAATGCCATGTCAGTGGGGCTGGACCTTACAACTGACTGACGTAAACTGAGCCATACTCTGCTGGAGCCCTGGCTAGCAGGGAGTGCTGATGTTTTGCTCTTTCTTATCACTGGTTTTAAACTTGTTTGACTGAGAAAGACCAATAAACTCACTTTTTCTATGAGAAGTGGGCTGTTATTAAAGGATGGAATGAAACAAACCTCACAAAGTCTAGCACTAGATAATTGATCCTCTGCACACAGTTTTTTCTCTTAACTTGTGTGAAACACCGAGCAGCTACCTTGACCCCTACACTTGGTTTAGTCAGTTTCTGGCCAAGTTATGTGAAGAATGAGGTGGGGGGAAACAGGCACTAAACTTTGAGAGACAAAAGAAAGAATAAAGCTCAAGCCGGTGTTCAAATGCACATAAGTCAGTTGTACACCCTCTTTAATGCAAGAAATTTACCTTCCAGAAAACTGCACAGTAAAAACTGACAGTTTTAGAGAAAAGAAGACACTTTTTCCAGGTGTGTTTAACTAGTGCTAGCTGGCAGTTTCAGCTGAGTAGGGTAATGTCTGCAAGAACAGGCCTGTAAGGGTTAGGAATTCAAAAGAAATGCATACAGGCAAGGCATATGTACATCATCATTTCTCATCATGGAAGTCATTAATTTTACATGTTCCTATTCTTGAGTAACTCCATTCATTATTGGGACGCAAGTAAACAGGGAGACTGGGTTTTTATATTTTGTATAATTTTACATGGGTAAAACTTGCCTCTTGTTTACAGCCTTTGTTTATACACAGCCACCTATACCAGGATGCCTTCTGGACTATTAGACAAAACATATACTTCAGTGACTAACTCTTGAAAAAAGAGAAATAATCAAGAGTTGCTAGGGATCTTCAACTTTGCCAAAGACACAACATTTTAAGCAGAGAGTAGACTGCCTCCAACTTGAAAAATTTCCTAACTCCTCATGTGTCATGATTTGTAGGGATAGACACACAAGGTGAAACTTGCAAAGTGGAGGAGATAAAGGACAACAAAAAGCATGAATTATTTCTGTTTCAGTGTAGAGATTGAAGGCTTATTTTCCCTGAGTAATGTTCGTGAGTGCAAAACTAGTACTGTATAAGATAAATTTATTCTTACAACTCCGTCAGGATTTTGAGTTGATTGGCCAGGTCAGGTTATTCTCTTCCCTGCTAGTAATGTTAATACACACACAAATTATACATTAAAATATTTTATTACAATACAGACAATTGGGCTCAAAATTAATACAAATTAAGATAAAATATTTACAAGGTAATGTGTACAGTGTAGCTGTTTGAACAGCATAAACAAGAGTATGTCTAAAAAACCACATTCCTTTAGTATTAAGTAACAGCAGACCATCAGCTTGTTCAAGGGGAACATGCATCGATTGGCAAAGGCTTGCTGAAGAATGAGAGACTTTGGAACAAGATTGGTAAAGTTAAGGGGGAAAAGATTTACTTTAGAGAAAGAAAAATCTGGGGGAAGAAGAAGAAAAAGCATTACTTCATTCTGCTGCTCTGTGCTATTCTTAGATCAGTATCATTAGTTCTTCCCCAAACTTACACACCCCAGGCAAAAAAAATGGGTTTTTTAGTAACTTGCTGTAATACTGCCAGCAGATGCCTTTTAGATGCAATAAAAGCAACCCAAGGAATTATAGCAGAGTTTAACCACTTTTTAAACAGGAAAATCCTCACTTACAATGTTTCTTTCTACAGGAATATTTTTAACGGGTGAAACATAATTCAGTTGGAAGAAAATATGGGCTCACTCCCACTTTACTCAAAGTGCTCTCTCTGCTGGTCTGCCACTCCTACCTACACCATTATAAAATTAACCCAAGTCTCATCAGTAGTCACCAGGGATTTGTTATAAATACACCATCCATTCGTAAAAGTGTGCAGGTCATTTCTCTAGTTGCTGAGGGGTACTAAAAGCTTCATAAACATTAGCAGCAAAATCTTTCACTTGTTCCATCATCAACAGGTCCTGGAAGAAATGTATAAAATAAACTTCCTTAATCAAACACATTCCCCACTATTCTGCCTTTTCTGTAGTACAGAATTCCTAAGAAAAGCATCTGGCCCTCCCACAGGCCCTCAAACTTCTTGCTCTAGAAAGGTCTAGGAGCAGACCTGCAAGTAGAACCAAGGCAAGAAGGTTGTGCTTCTGCACGGTTCAGCAGAAGAAAGAAATTCCAGAAAAACAGTGTATTTTTGGAAGACACCAATTGGCAAAAAGTTTGTTATGGCAATTGTTTTCCATTTATTTTTAAAGCTACTGAAATAAAAAAAATTATTAAAAATAAATATACAACATTGATTTCAAGATTTTACATGGGATATTGTAAATAAGGCAAATTCTTACCTGAACAAAGTGACTGGGTGTTTCACTGCATACTGAATGGATCTGTCCATTTATTATTGGAATTATCTTGGCTAAAGGAAGACTGACACTGGAAAGACTAGGAAAGAACAAAAAATAGTGACTTGCTCTGACACAAATGAAGCCACTAAACTGTGATTATAGAATTCTAAGTAATTACCACTTAAAAAGTAAGAATTGAAAGACTGCAAACTAAAATGCATGGATGAAGGATTTTTTCTCCATAGCAAGACTTTCCTTTAATATAGAGAAGTACCAATTTAATTCTAGTTCATGTTCCTATTGCACAGTTTCACACTTGCTTCTCATGCAAAAGAATTATGGTTTAGTCAGTGTCTTTACATGTGTATGTAAGTAGACAGGTCATAGAAGTGCCTGTCTACAATTTCATGCTATTTCAAACTAAACCAGGCTTGGGTAGATAGCCAAACTATAGACTTTGGGGTATTTTAAGAGATGTAAATAGTATATATTTAAATTAAAACATAACTCTCTGAAAGCTAATCGTCACTAAAATAAACATACATAAACCCAGTTATCATTCCAGGTTTTAATTTTAATATTTGAGAAATAATATTTCAAGGATTTGAACTCAGCTTTTGGATTTGTAATGCTCTCACCACACTGCTTAAAACCAAAGTTAACTTCAAAATAAAAGCTATTTTTAAACATTCTGCTAGGACGATGTAGAAAATCCTGAATGTTACTGCATTTTATCATCATACCAGTGAAACCTAAAGCTCCATGGCAGCTTTGGCTCCCTGTCACTGGAGGGTCAGGGTCAGGCCCACCCCCCTTCCTTGAGAGCCACAGTAACTGATGGGGGCTGGGGCGCTCGGGGCTCACGGGCAGCAGGGGAGGGAGGGCTCTCCTCACAGCCTCACTGGGCACATCTGTCAGGAGTCACCCCCAGAAGGTAAACCCTGCCCAGCCCAAAAGGCACTGCCTGTACCGTGCTCACGCAGGAAGTGGAAGGTATGGGTCACCTGATCTCTGCTTCTAGGTCTGCAAGTAATGGTGGGAAAGAACCTCACCTCATTCTAGTCATTTCAAAGGTGGGAGGAAACATGAATCCTCCTAGCTGCCTACTTGGCCAAAGTGAGGAGAACCCAGTGATCCCTGAAGAGCAAGAAGCAGAGTAATATTTCCAGCACAAGAAATCCAAGAAGGCAGGAAAATCAAGAGCCTTTTTGGAATTCACTATGAATCCAAAGCATAACTGACATAAGAACCACAACAAAAGAAAACATTTACCTATTTACAGAGCTGTTTTGAGAAAGGTCCTTTTCAGTAGGTCTAAAAAATTCTGCCATATTGTCCAGCAGTCGACTGAATCCTCTATTTAAACATGTGCTCAAAACTGTACTGAAGTCTGGACTGAAAAGGAAGAATAATAGAAAAAAAGGTTTTATTCCTGGGTTTGATTTTTTTCAAACTAAAAAGCCCTGAAAGTATTCAGTGCTACAGGTGTGCCTCTCCTCAATGGTGATGTGTGAGCCAGACAAATGCCACTAGCATTGCCACCTCATGAAACACCAGCTCCCTCAACAACCTGAACTCTACCCTAGGATTACTAAAACCCAGATAAACCTGAAGCATTCCTCACTTCTATTTCTTACTACGTAATAATATAGAAGGCACTTAACCTTAAAGTGTCCCACATCCCCAGCAGCTAAACTGTAAGAATAGTTTGGCATTTGTCTCAGTTCCCTCATATCTTATGCATATTATAGGAGCCTCACTCTTACCAGCTCTCCAATAAAAGGACACATCCAACCACCCTCAAAACCATGCATTAAAAATAAATTCCAATAAGCCAAAACTGGTGTTCACTTTATAAAAGCAAATAAATCCAATAAAATTACTCCCAATTTACCCTGCTTTAGCAGAAGAGAAGTACTCCTCTGTTCCTACATAACTAGAGTGGCTAAAGAAGAGATAATAGGTCTGATTGCCAAGAACATGCTGGGTATCTTATAAAGGCAGCATTATTTCTTTAAAAGTTTCAGAGCTCACAAATTTTGAAATCCTAGCCTACAACTGATAAATATAAACATTCAATGCAGAATGGTCACATTTCTCAAATGAAAAGTTGTCAGTTTTTTGTATGAAAGTAATTGTCTTAGACAAACAATAGTTTTGAGGAGGAGTTTAATGTGAATACAGCATATTTCTCTATACCTTTCTAGCATATCTCTAGTTTCATTCAGCAATTTAATTGTAGCAATGTCTCTTTCTGTGAGTCCACAGGCCTAGAAAAATCAAAGATAGACACTATTAGCAAGTGCCATCAGCAACTGTAAGAGTAAGAGTAGGAATAGAAAAGTTGAGTATCATGGAATTAAGTCAAGATGTACAAGTCAAATATAAAAGAAAATATTGTTGTAAATCAGATTCTTTATAATTTGTGTTTTAAATGGTCACTGTAGGATTTTTAACTTAAAACAATACTAGCAGGAAATACCAGACAATTTGAGGAAGTAATTTTTCCAATTCTGATCTTTGATACTGAAATCAACCCAGCGCATCAGATAAAGTTAAAGCAGTTAGTGCACGTAATCACATGCTGAAGCCCAGGTTTCCTCATTACATCAGTGTAACACCAAGTGAAGAACGAGTTTTCTCCAGCCTATAGTGTGTATGGAGACAAACACCTTCATAAAATTTAAGAAATTAATGTTGCAACTGAGATTAGATAGACTTTTCTCTTGACTCCTGTTAATTTTTCAGCCCAAAGCATCAAAGGACTCCAGCACACCATTCTCTTGTGCACCAGCCAAGATGCTCCAACACTCCATGAATATTGCCGGTACACAGTGCAGAAGACACAATTTATCTTAGGGCTGAGTTAAGCTGTGCTGTGTCACAGCTTCTTTCACGGGCTTAAGGCAGTAATCAGGCTGCATTTCTGAGCACTAAGCTGACATTCTGAGGGTGACACTTGTTTTCTATCAAATGTGAAGAAAAAGCTGTGCCTAGATTAAAGAGATAAGGACATTTGATTTATGACGAAGAGGCTTCGCCATTTATTAAAGACACATATGCCATGGTACACTAGACAACTGTTATGCACCCTTCCTTCTCCAAACGAGCCCCNAGAATGAAAAAAGGTGGATGAAAGGAACTGAATCAAATACCTGGCTAGCCAAGGGGTTTTCTTCATCTGGCATCAGATAATGACATAAGGGAGAATAAGATGCAATCTGATCCAAATCTTTATGTTCCACTACTTCCCTGATGTCTTTAAGTTTCTGTTCCAGCTCCAGAAGAGACAGGGTCTGCTTAAGGGAAATACTGGAAAGGAGAAAGACTACAGTGTTGATTGCAAAATGAGTAATGCTGCTTTCTCTTTCTACCAATAATATGTTTACAAGTAACAACATTCCAATCAGCTACATGTGTTTGCACTGGCAGACACAGCCTGCTATAATAAAAACATTGTTTTGAAAAAGTCAGTATGCCTGCTTTTTTTCCCCCCCAATTCTTATAAAACTCTTTATTTTGGGAACAGTCATCACAATAAAACTTAAAAGCTAACCACAGAGAAATACAGGCTCTTACCTCCCAAAAACTTTATGCACAGCTTGTTTAACAATAGTTATTAACTCAGTCAGTCCTAAAAGGAAAAAAGTAAAAATTATTCTAATGATTTGTTCAAGTCCCCAAAAAAGCAGAATTTTATACGTGTAGTTAGCTCATAATAAGTGCCATACCATCTCCTAAAAGGTGCTGAATGCTTGATAAATATTGCTGCTGGACTTCAGGGGGAGCTAGTGGTGTCTGTGGGGGGAAAAAACCCAACAGTTCTGTAACATGTCAACAGTAGTGAACAATGCAAAAATAATTTCAAAAATAATTTCCTTAATCTTTGTAATACTCTTCAGCAAACAGATTGCCCCACTCTCTTCAACTTTGTACTGACTCTTCCTGCCCATCAACCCCTGGATCTGTCGTAAGTCTTCTGGCATTCTTTTCTTCAAACCTACACAGATGTCTCTTCCATGTTCAGTGGCACAGAAAAATCTTTCACTTTTCATTCACCTAAAGGAAAGTCTCTTAAAAACCTTCATTGCAGGTGAAACTAGACCCTCCACTACCCCAGAAATTAAACCTAGTGGAGTAAGTTATTTATGCTGAAACCTAATAAAAGCTTATCTGGCAGAAAAGAAGCTTTTGGAAACCAAGACAGGATTCCAGTTTGTCCTAACGGAACGCTCCAGAGTTGGCCCTGTCAACCCACTTCTCTATTGAGAAACTAACAGAAAGGAAACATGTTTCTTTTCTTTCCCTTCTAAAACAGCTCTTTCAGGCTTTACAAAATGAAGCACTACCTCAGTCAACTCTGGCCTTCCTATTGAAAGCTTTTCTCCACCCTGCACTGACATGCTGTTCCTTGACTCCCAGCAGGAGCTACCACAGGGGGGCAGATGAGAACTAATCAGCTTGTGTACATTATTTTTAGATAAGCCATCCAGCAATTTGCATGTCCCACTCTCTACAACGGGTATTTGCTTACTGTGGGAGTGATATATTTTCACTGAGCAGTGATAGACTGTATCAACAAAAAACAGCTCTTCTACCTTGCCTGTCCCCACCAACAGATATTTAGGTAGATGGCCTTTTGGAGTTAAACCAAATAGTCAAAATTCCAAAGACAACATTTTTCTTCTTTCATCTCAGAAAAAAATAAGTGGAGGAATTAATGTACGTACTAGAAAGACCTATTATATATACCTTTGCTTACATATCTTGAATCATTCACATGGTATTACCATTTCACAAAAAATCAAAGCAAAGAGATAATTTCATGCTGGTGTTCAGATAGAAAGCAGCCTTATTTAATCCAGACAAATGCAGACAAAAGGCATAATCTCCAATATTGCTGGTATTCAGGTAAGCAACAGTATCACCACATCATCCAAATTTAGATGCTATTAAAGGAGATCAAAATATCATACTGCCAGTAATGTTTCCACGTAGCCGACTCTTGTAAGGACCCTTGGTTTCATTGCAATAGTCCTAAGCTATGCCCTTTTCACCTCACCAAATGATCCTTTCCCTTCCAAGGAAGTGCAAGTCCTGCCTTTGAAACAAAGCGAGACACTTACCGTGCCGTTCTTGCCGAGCGCGGCGTTGTCCAGGTAGATGTAACCGCCGATGATGTTTAACTGGACCCGCAAGAGAACCACAAGCATACAGGTGCTGTACACAGCGACAATACTGCGTGTGAAACCTTGGGAAGGCAAAACAGAGTGACTGCTAACTCAGGGAAATAAGGATGAGTCAGGGGCAGAGAGTGCTCTCCAAGACTCAGAAGTGCTGATTACTTTTAAATATGCAGTCACATTTCTCTCACTGGTAGTCATAACACGTTTTCACAACACATACCCAAGATGGTCATGAGTCTAATGTGCTGGATCTACCTCTAAAGCACCCCATTTGAAGTCCTATATTAATATCATTTTACAACTTACACAAGTTATTTTGAGAAAATAAAAATCACACAAGTTGTTCCAGAAGGAAAATGTTTAGTGTCAAATCATTTTTCTTCATTAGGCTAGGAAATACACAGTCTATGTTGGCCCTCATCATGCAATTCAGACATAACTGCAGCTTGTCAAAAGAGTTACCTAAGACAGGAGCAGCTAATATCTAAAGAAGGAAAATTAAAATGAGCATCAGCTACCAGCCAATAGGCAATGAGGGTGTGTAGAAGAAGCATCATGAATAGATACAGAAGGGAAGAAAGGAGTCAGATCAAAAGTAGGATCTGTAAAGGTGTTATGAAAAGGAGAAAAAATGAAAAGGAAGCAAAGACGTAATGGTAGAATTTCACTGCATAATTATCTGAGTTTACTTTTTTCTTCCCTTCCACTGCTTCCATCAGCCAATAATAAGATGATAATCCAAAGGCTTCATGATCACTGCTACAGTGGTTCTCTCCAACAGGCTCAAAAAGAGGGAACTGCTGGCCTTGTAAGGGCTGACCTACATTTCTGATTGAATTTCCATTACATCCAGCACAGAATTTCTGAAACTAGTTTCATTTTATTGTGATGGCACAGAAAGATCTCACAAAAGTTTACTGAATAGAGTAGCAGGAAGGCCAATAAAATTCTTCACCTAGGTCTCTGAGCTTCCAACTTCCCATAGGGCTAAGAAAAATTCGTTCATGAAAAGCCTTTGGGGGTGCAGGGGCAGGGAGAAAGTTTGCCATGTGTGTTACAGTATCTTCATATCTACTGAAACAACCCAGTGCAAAGTTTGTTTTAAATGGTGTGAAAGACATTATAAATCTACACTAAATAATTATGCAGATGTAATCTTTCATTTCCACTTACTTATTATCTTTAAATCCTCCCAGATTTCTAATTTGTTTGCTGGCCTGTGGGAAAAATAAATGGAAATATTAAGAATTATATTTTACTTGGAAATTAACAAGTATGTTAAATTACATAGCAGTGCTCTAAGGCGAACTTATTTAGCTACCATAATTATTCAAATCATACCCAGGTCTATATCTCATTTAAGGGCCTTGTTCAGGAAAGCAGTATATAAACAACACACTATAAAGGCACAGAAAAGATATTCAAGCTTTAATGTATCACTGTAGTGTTTAGCGATGTCAATTACACATTTACATGATCAATTTTGAGTTACTACAGTATGCAGTCAAAAAAAGCCACTGATAGTACAAAGTGGTCTTTTCTGGAGCCTTGAGTCTCTATATATTTAATGTTGACTCAGTTCAGCAGGACTTTCTGTGTGTAATAAATGCAGGATCAGAATTTCATTGTCCTGCTTTCTTGCAAGATTTACCACTGCCTGATGTGTTTAAAGTTCATATTTCATCATCAAAAACCAAACAGATCACAACCATCCATGGAAAGGAAGTCTTGCACCATCCACACCAATACATGTTGATCTTTTTTCTTTTGTTGAGGCGTGTTCACTTTTCTGACCTGACCAATTCCTACAACTTTATATTCTGCAGTCAACAAAGCAAGACTGTAGATTGCATAGATACACCTGAACTGCCTGAAGTACACTGCATATTTATAACTGCTATCCAGAGGTAATCTTAGCAATACAGCAGCAGTAGCAGGAATAAGAGCAAGCTAACCATTCAAAATCTTCACCAGCCATTCTCACTCGTTAAGCACTGTCAGTAAAGAATGGCTACTGTATGCCTATTGTGGAAGATTGATATTGTAAGTCACTTAGGGAAACATTTAGTAATTCCTTAGGATGAGAATTAACAAATATTTAGAGCAAAGAGTTCAAATTAACCTATACTTTACAGTAACCTAGTTTATTTTAAAAAACCCACCCAAACCCCAGCACTTCTCACCAGAAATAATTTCTCTTTACAGGCACAACATGTACACTTTGGCATTAGTTTGAACATTCTATAACTTACCTAAACAAAAATGTTTATGTTCATCACCATCAAATAATGCAAAAAACCTGATACAATAAACTATTAAGTCTAGAACTCTGAAAACTAAAGAGACATTAAATAAACAATAGCTGAAAGTGATACATAGATCCATAGGAAACATATAACCAATTCACACACTTTTCACAAGCTACTCTATGCAAGTTCTTAAAGCTTTGCTAAAACAAAACAAAGGAAGGACTTTGTAAAAAAATACTGTAATATTTCTGTACATAAAACATATAACAGGACTCAAAGCTATAGTTGCTAGCTATCAGGGGTAAGTTCTTCATGCAGAATGAAGAGATATAGAGAAACCAATACATCATCAGTCAACTACACTTGCACCTTTTTCTAGAGCTCAAGCTTACAGAGCTTTTCCTTACATCATAAGGCAGCAGCCAAATAACAGTTAAAGTCTGCAAAGCATTAAGCTTAACAGTGGAAATTAAGTTTTCAGTCTTCATCTCCTGCATTTACTAAGACTCAGCTGCTACTCAAAACTCAACTTTTACTTCACAGTTATTTATTTGGAAGGCTGTTCTTGCTATGGAAGCAAAGGGCAATGCAAACAGAAACCAGAGGTTTGGAATAAAGCTAAGTGCTGAAGAGGCAGGAGATGTGCAACATCTGCAAAGCTGCAGAAGCAGGGACTTTGCCTTATCCAATCACTAGGCTTTAAAAAGAGGAGGACAGATTGAGCAAGAACATCTGTGGTCTTGGGTGCTGTTCCCTCTTCAAAAATTTCTCTGGAGGTCTGAAGACTTCAGCCTCCTTACAACCCCAATGTACCACTGGCCACCTCAAATTTAAGGAAGTGGGTGGATTTTAAGTTAAAGGAGATTACTTAAGGCATAATTGATCTGTACCATATGATAACATATCCATAATATGTTAAGCCACAACACAGATTATGTGAGAAAAATAATACATCTTCAGGGATGTGAAAGAAAGGCAAATCTCCACATTTGTCTTTTGCATATTCAACAATAGCACTCAAGGGTCTGGAGCTGTTTGATCTTCTCAAATGGAAGTGGAAAGCAAAGAAATCTATACCTCCATGCATAGCAGAGTTTTTTCAAAGAATCACTTCCAAGTGGAGTGAGCTTTGATGGCTGATTCCATTATCTGTGCCTTCACAACCCCTTCCCTACATTTCAGCTCAAAACGTTAAAACTTCCTCAGTGTAAGTAAAATAAGAAGTATTAAGACACAAATTCCACTGTAAGATACACTCTAAATGGCCATCCGTGCTTACAGAATGTTGCATATAGCAAGCACTAAAAAAAAATTTCGTTTTCATAAGTGCATACCAATAACAACAAAAAAGCCTGTCTATATTTTCACTAGGATTGTTGGAACTCAGAGGTGCATCAATGTAGCCCTACACTGTTTCAACTGGTCAAACAATTTAGAGACAGCAGGTGTATCTTGATGAAAGAATGCTTGCTACAGAGAAAAAAAGCTAAGGTATTATATGTCTTCACCACTGAACAAAGGATTACAAACTGTTGCAGACTATTTGCTGCACAGTTCAGATGACATATCTGGTGATCCACAAACTCTTGTGCTCATTCAGTTTAATTTTTTCATTGAATAAGACTTCTATTATGAGAAATACATTTATTCCATTAAAATTAACTTTTCCCAATTTCTTGTTGTTTGGGGTAAATAATAGTCAATAACAGTTGCAAATACTCAGAGTTTATTATAAAAACATCATTCAGGCTGCAATTCCCCCTTTAAATCAGGCTGCTCTGTTGTGGAAGTTTTAGGACTGAAAAAAGCAGTGACTGAATAGGTAACCTATTAAATGCTGGACAGCTGAAGTTAGAGCTGTATAAACTAACTAGTGGGAGGTAAACTAAAAAGGCAGTCTAGAGTGATTGAGAAAGCCTGTGGTTGATTGGGTACATAACATTTTTACTCTGTGCCATATGCCAAGCAATTTATGTTTAAGATATGCTATTATGCATTTAAAAACAGGCTATTTCTTCCTGCAGTTGTAAGGATGTCCAAGGTGTTTTCTGACAGGGAAGCATTTCTGTTAATGTATGACATGTCTCTATTTGTTCTACTTCAAAAATAAAATTTAAAAAATTACTTCTCATCACTTACATACATTTGCAATCTCATCTTGGATACTTTTCACTACTACTCATGTCTCAACTTAGTAAGATTACATAAGCATTTTTACAAATACAACATCAACAACTCAGTCATACTAAGTCATAATATTCTGTTTAAGAGAGGACTTGATCCTCCAAGTACTTTTATCTACCGATCATATAACCATTTCAACAAAAACATGGCTCTCACTGTAGGACCTTAAAGGAAGTATTATTTCCTGTAATTTTTGGGAAATGCCATACCTATCAAAATATATGTAACATGATAAAACATTTATAGTGATTCCAAAATACCTTAACACTAATGATTCAATGGGACACTAAACCAAAATTCTGCACACTCTCTACATCATATAATTTGAAAAAAACTTGTCATCAAAACAAGTGTAGTTCAACACATTTAAGACAGTCTTACCTATTTTTAAGAAGACATGTGAGACTCTCAGAGTTTAACTGGTGCATTAAGGCATCCCTCAATGTTGGAAGCATTGACAATACTGTTATTAAAAGGAAAAAACCAAACAACAAAACCTGTCAACATCAACAAAAAAAACTCCATTATAAACCCATCCTCAGCTCACACTCAATAGCTGCTATAGGACGTACATCCCATTGCTCAACAGGCAAAGCTGGGAGGACAAGCAAAATAGGAAACCCAGGGAGTACTCAGAAGGGCAATAACCTGTGTGCCTCTCAGCAGCTGGGGCACAATGCTGCCCTTATGTGACCATGTGGTTTTACTGGCTCCAGCTGCAGATGTGTATTCACATCCTGCATATACTTGCCTCCAACTCCCCAGAAGAAAATCTGGCAAAAGCCTACACTGCTGCATTTCTCCCAGTGAGAAGAAAAAGATCTGAGGTTTGTTTTTTTCCAGCAAGAGAACCGGAGAAAGGTATGTTATAAATGAGAGAAAGCTAATGGGGAAAAAACTCCTTTACTTTCAGAACAATATCTGATCTGCCGTTACATGACGGGAACAGGAAATGGAAAACATGATAAATACTAAGAACAAGTATGAAAAATCTTGTCAGGAATGCATGCCGCCAAACATAAGATATTTTGTACAAAGAAGGGCAAAGAAAAACCTAGTTCTTGCAGCAAGATCACTCCCAGCAGTACAGAAAGGAGAAGATGAAAATTAAATACCAATTGGTCAGGGTAAACAGGTTGGACTTACAGCCACCCAAGAAGCCATTACAAATTTCAACAGAAAAATAAAATACTGCCTAATTTGTTTGATAAAAATAGTTTTTAATGGCCTGTATTTACAATGGCAAAGAATTTGTTAAAATTCTTCTCTGTCATCTCCTTTCCAAAAATCCTAAGACTGGTGCTGTAAGAAAAAGTACTCTAGATTTTTGCTCTCCAGCTAGTCAGGTACCTTCCAACTGCGTAGGAAACTGACGGGCTGATGTGCTTCTTATTAAAAATTACCCACCAAGTTCTCCACGCAGCTTACTAACAACGTACTATAATGAATAAAATAATCCTGCTGTAAATTCAGTATTGTTTGAATCTAAATTCTGTTTCACACCTCAATACCACATGCAGTTTAAGGCAAAAGAGTCCTGGAGTGACAAAAAATGTAACCTGCATGTATACTTGTACGTTTGTTGATAGTAAGGGTTTAGATGCCCCCCAAAAATCCCTTTAATCCTCTGCTCTTCAGACTCTCTTTATTTGCAAAACAACTCTATTGATGCACCAGTATTTAATTAAGATTTTGAATTTACCTCCATTTCTTATTCCTCTTCCATCCTGACAATATGTAGCATAAATCCCCGAATACCTCCCCTTATCTAAAACAGGAGCTATTTCCTTATCTTACCTGTCATATTGCACGTCCTCTGATTACTCTCAAAATGGTACTGCCTTCGTGCTTGGGCAATGTACTCAGCTGCCTCTCGTTCCTGGATTTCTCTGATTTTCTTCTGCCCGTATTTTCCCAGTAAATAGACTCCTACAGATAAATATACATATTAGAAGGTGCTTTTAAAAAGTGAGAAAGGTCCCTTAACCTCTTTACTTGATTTTAAGGCATAAGGGTGCATAGTGGGTTTTTTTATATGGGGGCCTTGAGTATTTTAATAATTATTGGCAAAGCAATACTCAGAAATAATGTTTTCAAAATTAATTAAAATGTCAAGGTTTATGACTTGAATCAGTAGAAGAAACTTTCCTGAAAAGAGGTATCTTGCCATTCACAGAAAACATTTTTGGTACTACTGCAATGTGAACAACTAGTACTGAAGAGACTGAAACAAAAAAGAGAAGCAATGCAGAGTAAGAAAAACAAAGAATAGAGAAAACAAACAGAAACGCTAAGTCTAGAAATGGCTGAAAAATTAAAGTTTTTAAAATATATATTTCTAAAATTAGCAGAAGTTAGAAATAACACTCAAGTACTAAAGATCACATATGAGAAAAATGTTATAGATCAACACTTCCTTCATTTGGTCCTGAATCTTCCATAGGAAGAACCTTAGTTTCAGTGGTGCTTGACTGTACCTCTTCTTTTTTTACCCCACCTGGTTCCTACCTTCCAGCCACATCCTTCTCCTGAGAGTCTGACCATCCCTCATTACTCTCACTATGAACCCTCATTTCCATAAAGACATACCAAAAATCTTTGTTTTGCATTTTCACCTCTTCCAACATACATTCCTCTGAAGTTTCCCCCAACTGCTTGTCCCACATCACCAGGGGTTCAGATATCTATCCAGGCTGCCCACAGCCTTCTTCCCATCTTTCCTCATCTCTGCCCCCTTTTCTAAGCCATTCCTCAAGATACCACTACACCTGCTACGCTTATCCTCAGCACCTTTGCCCACTGTAGGCTGCTTTCCATGAATTTCTCCCCCTCCACCCAGGCCTTCTTATAGCACCTACCATGTGTGAGGCTCCTCTGCTGCCTCCTGTATGCACTGGCAGCAGCAGTTTCCTACTTAGGTGTGTAACCAGTGCTTCCCGTGTTCTCTCATGAAAGATTTCAAGGGGGCAAAGAGATAAGGGAGGAACAAACCCATGCAAGACAAGACTAGTTGTAAGTACAAGTGCAAGTTAATCATCTGCTGTCTGGGTGGACTAATATTCTAATTACTGAAGCTCCTCTACAGAGAGCCAGCTCCAAATCTGGCAGGTCAATAACAGCACACAGAAGAAATCCAAAAAACAAATCAAGTATTTTTAATTTTTTTTCCTCAAAGTACTTTCTAAAGTTGTAAACACAAAGTTTTCTTCAAAGTCTGATTTTCACATTTAGAAGCCAATATTGGAACAAATGAGGCATTTAACAGTTGTTGAAAGCTGAAAGTTTCAAAACTAATTTTATGAACCAAATCTACAAAAACTAAAATAGAAAAATAAAAAACAAAAAAAACCCCAACCGAAAACAAACACACAAACCCCATAAACAAACCCAAACTTCCCAAGATTTTGGAATCAGTTACATTTTTTAGGTTATTAAACCTTTCCAAAATATTCCCCAAAACTATCATCAGTGTTTGAAAAGCCTTGTCAACTTTGTGCTCCAATGTCCATGACTGCAAAAAAGTCCAGCTATTCATACTGGCATTATGTTTGCTCATAGGCAAAGCCAGACAGACCAGTCTGAACCAACCACAGTCACTTCCATTTCCCAAAAGCCTCATAAAAAAGAAATGGCAAGTCTCTCCCTCACTTCAGCCTTTAGGCAGACTGCCCATTTGCCATATGGAATATTCACTCCATTAGATGCAAACTTTAATATTATGGGTCCATATACAAAAAATGTGATTTCACCATTAAATAGTTAACCAAAAATGAGACTTCACAATCAAGATTATTTTAATCTAAAATGTTACCAATTCCTGCCTAGAATACCTATTTAGAATACAACTGTCAGGTTACTGATTTTTTTTTTTCAGCTAACATACTGAAATAGAAACAATTTTTTTAGCATTAGTGATCAGTTCTTGAACACAAGATTTTCCCAATCATTTTACCCCACTACATTTTTCACATTACAGTAACATATAGTCATTTGTGCAAATGACTGCTTTTGTTTACTTTCCCTGCACCCCCAAAAAAAATCCTTTTAACTCCAGGTTTTGTAGCAGAAAAGTCGTAAGTATAAAAAAAGACTCTTCCTGAATGTAGACAGGTCATAGCAGACAAGCAAACAGTTCCAGAAGAATCATGTGCATGCCCTGGAGTGATGTACAGGAGCAGCAGCTTTGAGATTGAGACAGCTAATTGCTTAACGCCCGCTTGTTAAGGCTGTGCGCTGACTCTGTACTAAGAGCTGTGACCTGCGAGGGTACAAAGTTGCAGTAGCTGTCATCCAGGTTTAACAAGGAGTCTCCAGAAAAAAACACTTGTCTAAAACAATGCAACACCAGCTACTAGGTGTCATTTCTGCCTCCCTTTCCTGAACTAAAGTATAAGTTTGACCCACTGTTAACAGACGTTGTTTAATCCAGGATTATCGTTTTCTCTGGAATGTGATGCATTAGAAGTTAGCCAAAGTAAAAGCTGCACCACCCACCCGCCCACCATGAGCAAACCCAGCACACAACAGTGAGCTTGAGGTTTGGTTGCCAGCAGCAGAGACTGTTACCAACTGCAGGGCTTGTAAGCGCCTCTAAGCCCCTGGAGGACACCGCACTTCACTTGTGAAACTCCAGTCTCGGCTGTTACAATGAACTTCTGCCCACTGCACTCATTCCTGAGAACAGCAGTGGAGCCTCTGCAAGTCTGGTTTATGAGACATTTCAAGGAGCTGCCAGCCAGGGGGTTGGCTTGCAGGGGTGTTTGCATTTTTCTTCAGGACAACCATGTGTATCTATATTAATATGTTGCATTAATTCAGAGGACTTGACAATAATACAGACTTCTTAGAAGTCCAGAATGAATACATCACACAAAATCATCCTGTGGAGTTGGAAGCAGGACCAGAGAAAGCCACATCCAAAAACTGCCATGATGTCAAGTCAGCTAACAAACCTGTAAAAAACTAAGCTGACATTTTGAAAGTCTCTTGTTATAAACATGCAAAGCCAATATAAGCTTTTTATAATAACTAATATAACTTAGTTTTACCGCTCAGTATGGGATAGGAGGTCTGCAAAAAGCTGAAGCAGCAAGATTTACTCATGTCTAATTAGCTAAACTGTTGTATAGATGGAACTTCATGCTGAATCTTCCCATATGTTTCACATAAAACCAGGAATTAAGAAAATTCAGAAATAGTGTGGCTGTCCAGGAGATAATTCCTGTGGAAACTTTTTTCCATCTTCATCAAAATCTGAACTATAGAAAATACTATAGACCCAACACATCTGATTTGGAGGGTTCAGAAACAAATGAGTGATAAAAAACCATCACCTAATGTCAGACCCTTCAAGAACAGGAACCCCAGTAAGGATCTCAAACTACAATTCATACTGTTTTACAACTGATCTAGAAAGTGAAACCTATTTACATATGTACTGGCTGTCTGTGCTGGATTTGGCTAGGATAGAGTTAATTTTCTTTGCAGTAGCTGGGAACAGTGTTGGTACTAGAGAGATGTTTTTGTGGTTGCTGAGCAGGGCTAACACAAAGTCAAGGCCTTTTCTGCCTATCACACCACCCCACCAGCAAGGGGGCTGGGGGTCACAAGGAGCTGGGAGGAGACACAGCCAGGACAGCTGATCCCAGAAGATCAAAGGGACATGTCACATCATAGGATGTCATCTCAGCAGTAAAATTAGGGGGAATACAGGGGGAGGGGGGAGCACTGTTCAGGGGCTGCTGGGCATTGGTCAGGCCTGATTCTCTCCCTCATCCCACTGGAGAAGGTGTGCGTGTGTGTGAGTGGCTCTGTGGTGCTGGCTGGGAAGCACCCTGGGGTCTCCAGCACCTATATCCTGTGGAAGCAACACTCTGATTTGAGATAAATATGCTCTAATTTGTCCCCATATCCCTCTTTGGCTGTAGCACTTTATAGTCTCTTCCCACCTAAATGTAAGTAATACAAGAAGTTTACAAAGTCTGCAGGCTCTTACATGTTCACTCTAGTAGCCTCCAAGAGATAGGGTATTTCTCACATCACATAAGCTATGGCTTCCCTCTCCCTCAACCCTTTCTGTTCTTCACAGGTGGAATGGAGGGCTGAGCAGAAGAATGGGATAGCTAATTAGGAGGCATCAAGTTTTCAGGAAACCTCTTTTACAACCCAAAGTAACCTTTGCCCTCACTGCCATACTTACCTCAGGAAAAAAAAGGGAAAATTTCAGATTTAAGAATTTTATTTTGTAGAAATTGTGCTGACACACAGAAGCCTGCATCCTTCCAGGACACAAACAGCTCCATAAGTTGTGGTTTGTCCTTATGTTCAAGCAATACATACAGTTGTCCTGTTCTGGTTGAAAACCATCTTTAAAACATGCAGGCACTAAAGCCTTATTCTCTTGGTAACACTGAGTCCCACCAGAACATATTTAATGCCCCTGTGCTTCCTCACAAACTAAGCAACTTTCTCTGCTAAGCAGAGATTTCTGAACTCTTTCTGCAAGCCAAAGGTTGCAACAGATGAAATTCAGCAATAATTAATGCACCACTGAAATCAGAACCATACATTGCAGACACACCCTGAGCTTGTTCTTCCACTACAGCAACAGAATTTCAGTGGTGAATAATTTTGTAATATCTACTGAAATCTACCTTGAATGCTGAGCACTGAGATAAATTACTTTAATCAAACTATCCAATAAACACGTGAACCTAATGTGTCCTTGCAGCTCCATCATGCTCTCTCTCTCTACTTTCCATATTCCTAGTGGATTTGATCCCAGACCACTAGATTTTGCTTGCTAGAAGAGATTTAACCATTTTCAGTATGCAACATATTTTTATATTGTTAAAGAAACAACTTCTAAAGAAAGGGTTTGTACAAGGTCTTTGCTAAGGTGAGGCCTTCTCAACCCTGCTCTGTGGTTAAGGGGGAGTTACACATTTTTCAGTTGCTTTTCCCCTCAATTTGAGCTCTTATTTAATGAGATTTGTATCTTCATAAGCAGTAAAATCTGTTGTAGTGTTGGGATGGAGAGAAATTGCACGAAGAATGACAGCCACTGATAACACACATGGAATCCACTTCAGTAAAGAGGGGAAAAGTTACCAACCAACTCTGATTTTGGTGCAGTAATTCAGTAACACAACATTGATACAATACTGTACCAGTAATAATGTAGAAACTCTTCTGTACTAACGAATCATCAAATATTCACATTAATCTCTGACCATGTGCCAGTTAAGGACTTAAAATCATTAAATTTTGTGATGTCCCATTTTCCTTGCTATACCCTCCTTCCTGGAAAATGCACCTGTAGCTCTTAAAAAAATACCACAGAAATGTAGATTCCAGGCTCTGCTATTAAATCAGCAGATTTGGATGCTTTCCTTAAATCATTCAGCTACTTCCAAATATTCTGTCTTCATTTAAAAGCAGTGTGTAAAGTTGCACTCCATCTTCCAAGATTTGGCAGTATTTTCTGGAGAGTCCACCACATATCTGAAGAGTTCTGATTTGCTGGTGGTGGCATTACCATAGCTCGTGGAGTTTTTTTACGGTCTGATCCATAACTATATAGATGACCAAAGCACTCAAGATTCAGCTGCTGAACAGCTATAAAAGAGCACTCTGCAGTAATTCACTCCACCTCCCCGCCTCCCTTAAAACACCACCGTGCAAAGTTGCTGCTGATGGCAGCTAATGATGTCCACCTGCTTGTGGAAGCCCAGATTTGCTTCAGTCTCAAATACATAAAAAGCAATTCTCTGCAGTCCTCAAATACTACATGGCCTGAAGAAATACATAATTGATCCATGCTGCAGAAAATTACAGCACAGTTCAATATTTTCAGTCAGAATTTGAAGTGCTTATTAGAGGAAAAGCATCTTGGGTTTTTTTTTTTTTTTGTTTGTTTGGTAATTCTTTAAATGACATTATTTTAGTCTATAATTATTATTTTAAGTGCACTTAATCCAGTCAGTAGCATTTTAGAAAAAACTACAAACTCAGTTATGTTAGGTCAGTTTGCAGGCTGGCAGAAGGCTGCTTATACATGAGGAATTTAAGATTTCAGGCTATGAGAGCTGCAGGTTCCCAGATACCTGCTTTCCCACTTGGGAATTGATCCACCCATTGAAACTGGGAGAAGTGATTTTTTACTATTCCCATTTGTCCACCCACCATTCTCACACAGCCAGTTGAAGGGGAGGGAGAACATCTTCCAGGTGACAGCCTGGTGTGTAAAAGTAAACCTGTTTACTTAACATGGTGGGCTGCAAGTGTGGTGGTAAACACGACAGTGTGCTGCACTTGCAGAGCCACAAAACCTGCAGGTGAGGGGGTGAATGGGAGGAGCAGTCTGACCAGTACTGCAGTAACCATCACCCAGTCTATTATCATGGATTAGTTGGCACTCTTGGGAAAACCACAGAAGGAATTAATGATGAAAGAATGCAGATGACACAAGAACCAAGGCAAGCTGGAAGTAAATACAATTCACCTTCACAGGGAACTTCACCTGAATATACAACAAAATATACTACAAAAGCCCTGTAGCCCTCAGAATATTCAACTCTTCAGGCAAGTTCCAGTTCTGTGTCATTTACACTGGATAGAAGAACATTTGATGCCTGAGTGCACAAAGACACGGCCGTGCCTTTTGAGGAGTATCTAATCTCCAGCTGCACAGCTATGCACTTCATCGTTAAACAGAGAGACAGATCCAATGTGCTCTTTTAAATCCATTTCCAACTAAAAACAACTCAATAATAACTTCAAGGGAAGGAGGAGCTTACTAGACCATAACCACCCTACAGGTTCAACAAGAGCTTTAAGGGAGAAAGTGCTTGAATGATTAATGCAAATCCTCTCTGTGAAAGTTTTGTATCTGCAACTAATCTATATTTGTTGCCAGAGAAGGGCAACAAAGCTGGTGAAGGGTCTTGAGCATATGTCCTATAAAGAGTGGCTGGCTGAGGGAGCTGGGGGTATTTAGCCTAGAGAAAAGGAGGCTTAGGAGGAGCTTTATGACTCTCTACAAATACCTGAAAGGAGATTGTAGCCGGGTGGGGTTGGTCTCTTCCCCCAGGTAACAAGTGACAGAACAAGAGCACATAGTCTTAACATGCGCCAGGGGAGATTCAGGCATGACATTAGAAGGAATTTCTTCACAAAACGGGTGATTAGACATTGGAATGGGCTGCCCAGGGAGGTGGTGGAGTCACCGTCCCTGGAGGTGTTTAAGGAAAGACTGGATGCGGCACTGAGTGCCATGGACTAGTTGACAAGGTGGTTTTCGGTCATAGGTTGGACTCCGTCATCTTTTTTCCAAGCTAATTGATTCTGCGATACTTGACAATTCACCTCAATGCACAAGTCACGTACTAAAGCGGAGGTTTTCAGCCTCCATCCCAAAACCAACACAAGCGTCACCCACGCTTTGCGCGCTTCAACGTTGTTTCAAAGTAACGCGATCACCCG
>VZSE01005044.1:226611-389834 GCA_013398275.1 Promerops cafer
AGGCGGCGGCGGCACCGCCCGCGGTGCCCCGGAAACAGCGCCCGGGCCCGGCATGGCGGAGGCGGGGGAGGCGGCCGTGCTGGCCTGGATGGACCAGGCGCTCGACGTGGTCAGTGCGGGCCGGGGCTCCCGCTGTGCCGCGGGGGAAACCTCGGGGGGCCCCGGGGCCCCTCACGGCAGCGGTGAAGGCGGGGAGTGGGGCCCGGCAGAAGCTCTTCCCGCTGCTGTAAGGCTGTCCTGTGCCTCTCGCGAGTCTGTCTGTCTGTCTGTCCCGCAGGCTAAAGAGGCGCTGGAGAAAGGGGAGGTTCCCGTGGGCTGCCTGCTGGTCTACAACGGCGAGGTCATAGGCAGGGGCAGGAACGAGGTGAACGAGACGAAGAACGTGAGTTGAGCTCAGCCCGGGGACACCGTGGCTTTGCCGCCCCTGCCCTGCGCCGCGCTTGTCCCGTTGCTGGGTCTCAAACGTGCTCTCTTAAAGTCACCTGGGGGCTAAGAGTGAGAAATGAATGCGCAGCCTTTCCTGATGAAGCTCTGTCCACAGGCCAGAACAAAAAGCTATTTCCTGTACATTTTAGACGTGTTGCAATTTTAACCATCAAATTAGCTGTACGATCTGGTGCTGAGAGAGCCATTAATGCCAACAGGGGTTTTGTACAACTGGAAGTTGTGTATAAATTAATCTGACTGCGGGATCTGGCTGTAATTTGTATTAGAGGTCTCAAATCTGAAAACAAAATAAAAAGTTAAAATGAGCCTTTTAAGCTCAAAAATGTAAGAGTAAAGATTAATCATTATAGTAATTGTTTTGCTGGACAATCTGTAATGTATTAAGAGGATTCTAATACAGCTTTTAAGAAAGCCAGATGACAGAGAAGTTAGGTATCTCATGTTACACCGTTGTAAACACTGTGGGGAAGCAGACACTTCTTAGGAAAATCATGCCAGAGATATTAATATTGTGTAGAAATCACATGTTAATAAACAGACAGAACATAACTGACAAGACTGATAACAAAACCAAAATCAACTTAAAAATGTCAGGGAAGCTTTCAGGTATTTTTGGTGTCAAGGCTGTCTGAAGGTACATACTAAAATGCAAGTAGCCTGATCTAAAAAAAATCAGCTGGATTTTGGAAACTAATCTGTTAATATCTTTGAAAGCCAGGCTTTTTTGGAATTGCTGCTCAGCTCAAGTTTCAGCTATTTTGTGGCTCAATTTTCATAAATGTTTATATTATAGTGATTGGAAATGCTGGGTACTTAGTGCTTCTAAATTTTTTATCAGATATGTAATTGCTCCATGTAGTCTAAAAAAAAAAAGTAAGCTTGAAAGCGGTATTTGTTATGAAATGTGAATGTAGGAAATTGTTTTCAGTTTTCTCCTAACGATTTCTGGCATTATTTAGGGACCATCCTGGGGGAAAAAAACAATCCTCTTGAACCATTGAGGCAGTTCCAGCAGACATCATAAATGTCAAGGTCTGTTTTAAAACTAATTTCTTGTCCTGCCTTATATTGAAGGACTTCTCCAGAACATTGTTCCTCAGATGGCTAAAAAATGTCTGATTTCCAGTTTCAAACTTTTTATGTTCTGTTTATATCTCCCTATTCTTGTGCCAGCATCATCCATTATGTTACATAGGTTGGATGTATTTAAAGTCTTATTCCTTTTCAGCTTTTGTTTTTCCCAAGCCAACTGTTTAATTTCCTCTCAGAAGACAGACTTGCTTTCTGTGTTCATTATAATAATTCTTTTACATAGCCATTCCAACTTTTATTCGTTTTTTCTTGAATTCACTTAACCAGAACTCTGTATTTTATTCCAGATGGACTTATGCTTTGTTTGATAACAAGTACATCACATTCTCCCTGGAAGAAAGTCTACCCATCTTTTCTGGAGCTTCCTTGGTCTTTTATGCTGTTATGTTATTCTTCATTCGTTATTTTGAAATTTTTTTTACTCCCATCTAGAAGGCCATCCACCTCCTGAATGATACTCTCATCCTGTCACTTCTTGTGATGTCTTTCATCATACAAAAGGCATCACATCATCAGCTGTTTTCTGTAGAGTTTTTTCCAGTTAATGCCAATGACACAACTGAAAACATTTAAGCCAAACAATCTTTGAGTGTCTATGGTAAAGAGTTCCCTCTGGACAAGTATTTCCCCTGTCAATGCAGTGTCTCTTCTTTTCTTGCTCACATTACATTTCTTGCATTAGGCTGATTTCCCCACTCACTATAATTTCACAGGTTGTGCTGTGCCAGGTGTACTGGAGATGTTCAGAGAGACTGGTGTTTCTCTTGCCTAGAAGAAACATTTGTCAAAGAAAGTTACTAGGTTAATTTAGTGTCAGCTCTCTTCCTGTTTTTTTGTTTGATTTACCTTTTATAAGGACTAGTCCTTATAAGACTACTTTCCAAGGTTTGTTACCTTGTCTGTTTTACTATTGAGACCCTCCTGGATCTATGGGTGTCAGGATTGTATGACACTGGTCCTTCCTGGTTTTTATTACAGTGACTGTTTGCTCTGAAGGTTTCACTCATGTAGTACTGCCTTGATGCATTAAAACATTGCTGTGAGACTGGCAGCTTTCTGGCCTCCAAAATGCAGCTTTATAACAAACTGACTTTTTTAACATCGTGAAAACTTTGTTCCTGCTTTGAAAAAGTGATCATTTATCCAATTAGAATTCAGTTCTTCCCTGCAATTCTGCCTTTGGTCAGGAATCAGCTTGCCTCTGAGCCTTGTGTCAAATACATTGTCTTCTCCTTAATCAGGTCCCTGCATCCTCTGATGAAACGTGCTGAAGTTAGGAGCAGGTAGTGTCCTCTTTAGGCCCTCTTTCATAATGTTCCTAAACTGCTCATTTTGGCAAAAAGATTTAGTTGCCAAAGACTCCAGTGTTTTCAGGCTGTCTCCTGTCACCCTGCATCGTTTTTTTTTTTTGCCTGCAATGTCCACAGCAGACCACATTAATGTCAGAAATACTGCTGCTTACTCTGGGGAAGTTATTTGCAAAATTACTGATCATTGCATTCTTCTGGGAAAAGTTGCTTTTAGGAGAAGGGAGTTTGTATACAGCTGTGTTTGGTTTATTTTATTTTTTTTAGGAGCATGGCTGTGGCATCAGCATTTCAAAATAGTTAGACATGACACTACTTGTCTTCATTAGGCAACAGTGCAGCAAATGTCTGTGTAAGACGTTGGGTTTAGACAACCTGGAATTCATTCACAGGTTTGTGCCAGTGCTTTGTTCCTTCTGGCAGCTCCCACACTTGCTTGTTCACAGTCTTGTCCCAGATGAACCTGAAAATTTTCTCCCGTACACGTATGTGACCCTTCCCAGGTAGAAATGATTTTTTGGCATATTTATTCTCACATGTGATGCAATCATTCACTTCCCGGTAAAATGCTCTCTGTCTTAGGTCCTTTGTTGATACACACAGACATCTCCTCTCTGTTCTGTCCTGTTGGGTCACTGTAGCAAGTGTCTTGCAGGCACAGTATGGGATAATTGAAAATGAAGTATCGTTTGTGTAGTGAAGCCACAAGATAACACAGAACTTTGAGTTTGGCCGCCTTTACTCTCACTTGTTAATTATGGTTTGAAATTTAGAAAGTAAGCTTTTTAGGGCAGTGGTGATATCTTTGTCTGTGAAACGCTTGCCACAGTTGGGGCACTGTCAAGGCTTTTACCCCACTGAGTCAGCTTTTTTTCCTTGTTACACTATCTGCCACTCTGTAACGAATCTCATTTTCCCTTGCTACTCTTAACCTGGTTTTACTTTCTTGGCTTTAAAAAAGTATGTAATATTTGGCAAGTTAAGCTTATGAATTGAGTCAGTGATTCAAAATTAAAATAATCCCTCTTGTATGTTATTTTATATACATCAAGTCAAAAAAAGGCTATCTAGTCATAGCTTAATACAATACAAAATCTTAAGACAGACCTAGAAGGTTTTTCCCTTATATCTTGTCTTTTAAGATGGACCTTTAATAGATGTGTAAGGAGGGAGCTCAAGAAACAAGAAAGGAGTAGTGTAAACCTTCCTCTTGCACATCCTTTCCACTTCTGAAAGTGAATAGCTTAGGGACTTCCAGAGTCCAAGACTATATTTGGATCATTGCTTCTGATAGCTGTCTGTGCACATATCCTCCATGAATTTGTCTAAACCTTTTTTGAACTCATTTATGTTTTTGGCTTCCATAGCATCCTGTGGCAATGAGTTTCACAATATAATTAAGTAATTTGTGAAAGAGTACTTCCTTTTGTTTGTTTTATATCTGCTGCCTGATAATTTCGTTGGGTGCTCACTTGTCATGAGAAATAATAAATCACAGTTATAACTGTGATTTTTCCATATTTTTCTTGATTATTTTAGAAACCTCTACTGTAGTCCTCTTAACTAGGAAAACTAATGACTGTATCTGTTAAGAACCACAGTCTAATTAGTCTCTAAATGGAAACTGTTCTGCAACTTGGATAATCCTTTCTCACCCTGAGGTGAATTTGTCCTGATGTTCCTGTGTTTTCAAGACAGGAGATGACCAAAACAGTGTGTTTTACTTAAGGTATGGGTACACTGGTGTGTAGTAATGTTCTATATTAGTGTAATCTCACTTGTGTAGCTGTCTTCCATTACTGTAGAAGCTGGTAGGACCTGCAACAGCTGCATGGCCTTTCTAGGAGTTTTAAAATGTTTTTGCACGGTATTAAACATAGCAGTAAGTTATGAGTACTTTGCCGTGTATTGCAGAGCATCTCCGTGTTACCACCACAGATCTTCACAGTGCTAAAACATTAACCCAAGTTCATGTTTTGAGAGGAAGCTATCGGGGGTCATATAAGGACATGTGAAACAGAAGTACAAGTATAATCTGGATTAAGTCTTACTCTAATGCTTGTGTCAAAAACATCCTTTTTTTCCAGAATAGATAGAAAAAGAAGGAAAATACTAATAGTCTTAATTCAAATAAGCATCAGGCTCTAACTGAAGAGTCCTTTCAAAACTAGTACTTCCTGAAATTTTTGCTGTGACATTTCATTGGCGTAACACAGTGCTGCAGACATTTCAGAGCAGTACTGGGACATCACTGAGGTTTTGGTCTCTCTGCAATTCAAGTCAACACTTCTGTTCAGGTTTTTGTGCCATAATACTAATCATTCAGTTATCATGGATAAAAACTGAGAAATTAATATTCCTTTGTCTTTTTGTAATCAGTCATATGCTGAAATCCCTGCCGGTTACTTGAGGGACTTACTGTACTTGTATGCTTCCCCAGGCAGCATTAAACCTGAGAGAAACTGAAAATGTTGTGTGTCCAGAGCACACCAGGCAGTTTCAAACTGAAATTGTTGCATGTTCACAGTGTATTCATTTCTTTCGAGCACAGTAACATTGTCAGAGGGAGGAAAAGGTACCAGCGAGGAGTACTTTGTTAATATTTCAGAGAAAGTAATCCAGCCTGTACTCTTGCTTTTGGAAGTAGAGTGGGCTATGGGCTACATCAGTTGTGCCAGTGCTCTTTGTGTGTCCCTCAAGCCTCAAGTAGAGCTTTCATGTCTTTCCTCACTGTGCTGGCATGACTGAGAGAGGAGAGCATCTGAGCATGCTCCTAAGCCTTGGAAAAAGCAGAAGGAAAAACTGGCACTTGTAGATCTTGTGTGCTACACACAAGAGGTTGGGGTTGGATATTTTCTTTCTTGGGCTGAGTATTTTTTTCTGCAGTCTGGGTGGTATCAAATTTCTTTTGCAACTTAAACCAGCAAAGAGCATTACATTACTTTTATAACAAAAGTGAATAAATGCAAACTTTTAAGAAAATACTTATTTTTTATCTTCTAGGCTACTCGACATGCAGAAATGGTGGCAATCGACCGGGTCCTTGACTGGTGCAAGCAACACAAGAGGGATTATAGGGAGGTGTTTCCACAGCTGGTGTTGTATGTAACTGTAGAGCCCTGTATCATGTGTGCAGCTGCTGTGCGCTTGATGAGTATCCTTTCATGCTGACTCACACTGGGAAACTCTGTGTCAAACCATCACTCCTTTGGCAGTGAGCCCCCAAAGAAAGGCTTGACAGTGTCAGGGAAAGCCATGAGGGGTGGTTTGAGGGTCTGCACCCACCTCCATGATGAGTAGTTAGAGACTCAAGAGTGAAAGAGAGATGGTGCAGTTACGACAAGCAACTGTTAGAGATTAAAAATACATTTTAGAGATGTTTGTTAGCATGTAAAATGAGCTAAGTGCAGTTCAGTGTTCAGTTTTGAATGTTGTATCAATCAGTAAACCATGTCTTTGTATGCTTCTGCTTTGGGGATTCATGCTTCCCCTTCTCTGAGAAAGGCTGAATGTGCATCTTCAGCAATACATCTTACATCAAAAGTAAGTTCTGATTTTATGAGGGAGGAATTGTAGCTCAAACTAATTTAGTTTGAAGAGCACAAGCACATTTTAGGAAATTTGATGACTGCCTAGATCAGGCTTCTGTACTTCCTGCTTGTTTTTCACTTAATACCTTGACTCACTCCCATAAATTCCACGGGTCGTGTATGGCTGTCGAAATGAGCGATTTGGAGGCTGTGGCTCCGTTTTGAGTATCTCATCTGATGATATGGTGGACTCAGGAGACCCATTTGAAGTAGGCTATAAAATGTTTCCCTTTGTTTTCCAGCTAGGGTACTGTGCCTGGCTTTGTTACCAGGCTTTGAGAATGTTATGCATCACTTTAAGAGGACACAGACAGAAAATGATCAAAGTCAAATAAACTTGGCCTAATAAGAAAATAATATAAAGTAGGTCCTTAAAGAAAAGAAAACTGAGGAAAACCCTGATGACAGTGTTAAATTATTTAAAAGGATGTATCAAAGGGTAAGGCAAAGAATATGTTTGTGGAACAAGGTAAGAATTAAATATATCTAAAATACGTGTAATACTTAGAACAGTAAGTATATGCTGCAGGAAGAGATGAGGGAAAATTATTTTAAGCTGCAGAATGTACAAACACATAATCAATAAATATTGAGTAACAGCAACTTACAAAATTACTGGGTTTTAGCTGAGCCACTGGAAATTATTGTATTTTTGTTTTCTGTCTGTGTGTTTATGAGGTAAAATGTACTAGCTTAGACTTACTTCATGTGTAGTTCAAATCCCAAAATAAAGCTGAACTGCAACAGTAGCAGAGGAAATTCAGTTTAGGTATCAAGAAACTTTCTGAATAGTAGGGATACTGAAAGACTGAACAGTGTCTGGGGTGATTTAGGCATCTTTGTCATGTGAGAAAGGCTGGACAAGCATTCAGTGGAGGTAGAGTATAAATAAATCTAGTGCTTTACAGCGTGATACTACCTATGTGCCCATACATATACATAGAGAGTATTTATAGCATTTTATTTATTACATTATTCACAGTTGCACATGATCTTGCTTTATACAGTGATGCTGATTCCTGGAGTTCTTTTCCACATTTCACATTAATGATTTAATGAATGTAAAAGACAAGTAATGTATTTCAGCACTGTAAATAAGCAGTAAAGGCTCAAGGCTCAAAGAATTTCAGTCAGTAAGACAATAGTGTTTGGCACTCCAGTGTAAACATATTAGGCATCTTTCTGTCAGTGTGTCAGTGAGACTAACATCTGAATTAATTGTTGTAATCAGTACTGGAAGAGTGTTCATTTGCTAACATTGGCATGTGGTATTTATTTTTTTTATACATTCAGAATACAGAAAGGAGAAGGTTCTTGATACTATGAATCCTTTGTTTCTGTAGGCAACTGCAGTGGAATGTATAGGAGTAACTACTTGTTTTCTAGCATGTGTGGAGATTTTTTTAGTGTGAGTGACATTTAAATGCTTTGTCATTAGTGCTCATGGCCTGGAAAAGTATTTTAGAAGGACCAAAAAGATCTGAAAGGTGACTGTTAGGAATAAAGAATAGGTATGTGGATGAGTGTTTTCTGTCAGGAATCTTACCTGCAAATACCTAGGTGTATGTCTCTTATTGAGTGTCACTTCTTGAGTGCTTGAGGAGTATGGGAGGTCAGAAACACATTAATAAGAAAAATTGTAGATTGCATAAATATTTTACATAATTTACTAAGAAAGTTTGTTTTGCCTAATATTAAGTTATTAGGGAAATTACTTACTCTACTAAGCCTCAACGTAGTGTTTTTCAAATGTATTAGGTATTAAACCTGAAAAGGAGATTTTTTTGACCCCTACGTTGACCATACAGTTGTTTAAAATTATTCTGTACTCAAGGCATTATTGTGAAGCATGGAATACGTTATTCCCAGATGTGCTCACTAACATCATTCTAATTTGGACAGTGCTCTTCTGGCTATCGTGCTGAAGAAGCAGTGGAATTGTTAAAAGCTTTTTACAGACAAGAAAATCCCAATGGTAGGTTTTATATTAATGCATCCATTTTGATCCCAACCTAATTTAAAAGAATGTTGGCACTGGAATTACTGTAATTCACTTCTGATGATTCTTCTGCTTTCCTGTTTCTTGGCAGCACCAAAATCAAAAGTACGGAAGAAGGATCGTCGTCAGTAGCCCTACACTGGTGGGACACAGAAACTTACCAAAAAATATTATGAGAAGGTTTCTTCAGCATGCTGCTGTTTTGAAATGTGCAGTTCAATCAAACTATGTTTAATTTTCTCTACAGAGTTTTTACTAATAGGATACTTAGTACCTGCTCCTGTATTTCTGTATTTATGAATTCTTGTTATCACAACAAAACAAAAGAATAAATGGCTGTTTTTAGAAAGAGGAAAACTGGTGGTTCAAGTCCACTCATTTACAGACAGATCCATTAAAATGGTGTTTTTGTACAGTACATTCTAGAATATTTTTTTCCTTCTGTTTGTGGAGAAGCATCTTGCTTTTCAATAGCAAATGTTTGCTTAGGCTAGCAAGTAACTCTTTTGGAAGGCTACATTTGTAAGTCCTTTACAGTCTGTGTGTATATTTATTCAAAAGGCATATAAAGGAATTGTACAGTCCTCTAAGACTTACGACCATTGCAAATGTTTCCTCATTTTTTTCTACCTTAGCACAAGCCAGATTTTCAGAGGTAATTTCTGAAAGTCACATACCTGTGTAGACGGGTTCATACACACAATCACGTCTGTTTGTGTGTGCTGTGCTTAATAAGGATAAGCAAATATCACTTGGCTGCACAGCACCTTCATACAAAGTAGTGGAGAAACTCTCCACAATTGTCTTTAGACTGTCCACTCCTCTTGTGAATATCAGTATAGGAAATACTTTATTTTTAAGAATCCACTAAGAAGTTGTTCTCAGCTCCCAAATTAACCAAGTAACCAAGATGGGCAGATACAAGTGAAAACCAGGAAATCAAGTTGGAAATAATATGAATAAAATATATTTAAGATATTTATCTTTTCACAGTGTTGGTTGGCTTTGTCATTTCTGTGTACTTTGCTTGGCCATGCAGTAATTTATAATCCAGAAGAGGGCCTTCAAGTTCCACTAATGAATTAAGAATACAAGTACGGTTCAATCTTGGTTGTATACCTCTTAGTGGATACTTGCATGAAGGATGAAATAGTTTGTAGTTTATTTGGCTGTTATTCAGAAATTTGAGAAATGCCATAGCTTATTTTATTTTATGCAGAAGAGTGTTCAAAATTTTATAACTATAAAAACTGAATACAATTAAACTTTCTAGATATTTCAAATAAATACTTTAAAAAGTGTTTTTAAAAATAATATTAAAAGCATTACTTGTGACCATGGCTCTTAGTAACTTAGAATTTGTATTTTATGTATTTACTTAATGTTTACAAAGTGACATGGGAAAGAAGCATTTTTACCATAATAGCTATTTTCAGAGTTTAGAAATAATATTTCTTTGACTTAAGCCCTTTCACTTATGTCAGTAGCCTATCCTATTCTCCTGACTATTACTTAGAGCCCTCTTTGAGTCTTTCCCATTCCAGAAACAAAAGTTATGACTGTATTTGTAGATTTAATCTGCTTCAGAGTTCCAAGGGCTTGTGAACCAGACAGCTAAGCTGGAAAAGCTATTTAGGAAAAGACCATTTTTAATGACCGGGATGGGCTTATTGGAAAGAAACAGGAATGCCTGTGTTTATGGTATTTGGCTGATGGTAGAAGATGGCAATTTATTGCTACAGATACATTCACATCTCAGCTGGACCATGATTTTCTTATACCTTGAAGAAATCACTCAAGTCCAAATTAAAGACATTGGACATGTGGCTTGTCACTGACATCAGTGACAGTAGGAATCGGAGGCTTCACACTGTTTTGAACCAGGACCTAAATCTCTCAACATCATTTCTTTTTCAGAGGGGCTATGAACACTTTCCTTTCCCATTGCCTTCTTTCAAAGAAGGATGTTGTTATTGGAACATGTGTGACAGTAGGAGCCATGTAAATAAGTAGAAAGATTACTGGTAGTAGGACAAAACACATTTTAAAAGCTTTGTCCAATTTTTCAACCCTTAAATTGGAGCAGAGTTTTTTTTGTCAGCGGTAACCTGTCACTTAATCAACAGTTCAAGTCTTGTGCAAAGCCAAAAGGGACTGAAGAGGACAAGAAAAATAAAAATTTCTCTTGAGAGTGATCGAGGCTAATAATGTGCATCTTGGAACAGAAGCATGGAAGAAAAATAGTGCGGCACGATAAAAACTATCGTTTTACAGAAAGCTTATAAAATACTTCTGTTTACTGTAATGTGTAAGCAAAAGAACAGTGGTCTAGTGTTGAGGTGAATTGGCATGGGGGGAGGGGTTTTTGGCTTGGTTGGTTGGTTGGTTGGTTGGGTTTGGGGCTTTTTAGCATATTTAGCTTGGGGAACAAACTGCTGAAAGATTACACTGAAAGCAAAAATGCAACCCATGCACCTGAAAATCTTGCTATGTACTCAAGTAAGAACAAGTGCAGATATGCAGGTATTTTTATAAAAATAAAAAATCAATTCCTGTGTGAACAGAAGCCACTCCTCAGAGCCCTGCAGCTGGCTCCTCCTTGCTCCCCCCCAGGCTGGCTCCTCTCCTCCCTCCTTGCAAATGGCCATTGCACACACAGCAGGAGCCCTGGAGGCTGGTCCTGTGCCACTGCCCTCAGAGGTGCCGGTGTCCCAGTCTGCTGTGCCACAGCTCTTCCTAACCAGGAGTTTTGAGCTTGTCAGCATTTTTTAGAGTCAGATTTGCAAACTTGAGAGATCCACAAGAAATTACAGAGATCCTGGGTAGAAGGTTCTAAGTTCAGGCTCAGAGAAGCCTCTCTGTGACTAAGAAACCTCTCTGTGACTAAGGTCACCGCAGGGGCTGGAAAAATGGCAAGAGGAAGCCATGACAATTATAACCTGATGAGCTGACTGGTTTCAGTGCTCTACATCAAAAGGCAAACTTAACAAGAAAGAGAATTAGGGAATACAGAAAGAATTTTAGGAAAAGAAACAAACCATTCTTGGAGGCTTATTCAATGAGAAGATGCTTGCTCATGGCTGCAGAAGCATAGGCTTGGTTTGGAACTGCTGCTACCAGGTGAAATCCTGCAGCAAAGTGGGTTGCACATCCTGGAAGAAGTATTGCTGTCTGCTGGGGGCCTGATGTCAGGCTCTGGCTCTAGCTTTAGAGGAGTGTCAAGACCAACAACTTTAATTGTACTGACACCTGGAAAACTCAAGAGCAGCAGCATATAAATGGTGCTATTCATTTTCACAGTGCTTTTACTTATTTTTATCTATTTGTTTCTAGGTTGCCACATAGCAGGCCTCAAGAGCAGCAGTAAATATATTTAGCTGGTTTATTTAAAGAAGTTTAAATGCTTCACCATTTTCCCCTTGCTGCTTGATAAATAAGTGTTTGTGCTTCAGGGTTACATTTACCTTGGACTGCATTTTTTGCCAGTTCATCACAGGTAAACGTGATTTTATTTCAGCCTTTGGTTTGCTTGTCAATAGTCTGACATCAAAATATATTGAACCAGCTAGGAGGGCAGGAAGCAAAACAATACGGCTTTGTCTCTGCTAAACCGATTACAATTGACAATCCAAGGCTATAATAAATATGTCTTGTGACTTGCACACTAGAGGAGAGCCTGAATTTAAATTATAGCTTTGGGTTTTGAAATGCTCACTGATCCATTCCATTCCCATTAAGAGTGCCTTCCGCTCTGCAAAATTAAGTGATATCTTTACATGACAGTTTAATTTAATTAATTTGTTTTTCGATATGTACATTTATGGAATTTCTCCATTAAGCTTTTGAAATGTCTGTAGGTCCTATGCATTAATGTAAATGCACCATGGCCCATAATTACCTTTGGCAGGCTTAGGGCACTGATAAAAAGATTATATTTTTAAAAACTAAAGTCTTCAAACTTCCTCGGTGCTTGGCAGGAAATCTATTTCTGTGTTTTATTTGGAGCAAGGCTGTGGAGCCTGCAGCCAACAACTCCAGTGTAGGCAGTAACTGTTACATTTTAGAAGAAAATACATTTGAGGCTAAATGAGAGAAAGGGAGAGGACGACAATTAGTGCAAGAGTACTAGAAGCAGCTGTTTGTGTGTTTTGCCTTGTGGCTGCCAATATATACTCTTATCATTAAAGTGCATCTAGAAACAAGGTATTTTCTATGAAATTACTTCACAAAATATGGATCTTTGTCTTTTTAAGAGGCTGCTCCAAAGTGAGTTTATCTTCCTTTTTCACAATAGCTCTGCGCTAGCCAAGAATACTGGATTCTCCCTTTGCCTCCTCCTCCCTCCTTTCTAAAAATGAACTTTTCAGGAAAATATGGAATTCAGAGAAGTTTGAAGGAGAGCAGATGGCCAACAGTGATCCAATAGGATGTAAAACTTCAGTTAGGTAGTTGCTTGGCAGGCAAGTGCAAGTGAGCCTGTGATGTTTCCATAGTGATGTTTTCACATGGTGCCTTCCTTTTGTCTTTTAAAAATCTAAGTGATTTAAAAAAAGAAACAGGGAGTGTGGGGGTAGGGGAGGAGTGAGGGGTAAGATAAAATGAAGGGCTCTGCCAGGGTCAGAAACTTGGGCTCATCTCTGATTTCTGCCTGAGCACTGATGCACTGTCCTCAGTTGCTGTGGTGCCTGTGTGTGCTGCCTTGCTGGATAAAGCAGGAACAGCTTCTGGAATTATGACTCAGATTGTGGTGTTCTTGGAGGGGTACTGATTTTTCTGCTGTCAGCATTTCACATTTACCTGTGGGGCAAGGTTTGCCATGGCACTTCTCTAACCCTGGGAGCTTTCTCTGCATGCAAGGAGGCAGTGCAATAAAAATTAATGCTTCCCATGACTCGATTCCTGCTTTCTCCTTTCAAGCCTTAGAGGCAGCCATCACAGCCACATTAATTTGGGAGGATATAAACAACAGCCATTATCTGTGCAGCCACATTGCACAAGAGAAACAAGGTTTGTAGGGAGAGGCAGCATCTGCTATAAAGCCAAATGACAGTAGGAAAAAAACAGGCAAGATTTTCAACATCCAGCCATAGGGACACCGAGTTCAAAAGCTTGCCAGCTTTTTCCACACACTTGAAGTAAGTAAAATGAAGACAAGTGGCTATGTTCCATCTCCCTGCAAAACCTGCTTTTCTTGAAAGGAAAAAAAAGGGACAATTTGTTTATCAGCTAGTTTGAGCAGGAAAGGTTTGGTAGGAGGCTGGACTCACGGCAAACTTTCTAACTCTCCAGCAGAACCCTCCACTGCCTATGCACAGATGTGTCAGCACTTGTGCCAGCACTCTGTGAGGATCCAACACAATTTTCCCTTCTCAAAATCTTCCCAGCAAGGTGCTGAATGCAGCAGCTCATTCTCTGAGCCCCTCACCCTTGAGCAAGCGAGGCTCTTCTGAGGAGAAGCAGGTTCCAAGCAGGAATGCTGTGGGAGAGGGGAGAGTGGTTCACAGTACCTGTGGTTTACGAATCCCAGCATGAACTGCCCTGGATGCTGAGGTACAAGCAAACAAAGTCAGTTTATCCTGTGAACAAAGTTATCTAGCTGCCCTTCTGTGCTCTGCCTCACCTGTGCATTCAGAGCTGCTCGGCAAGGGAGCCCACTGTTCCTGTATTGACCAGCCTGTCATTACCTGGCCCTGGAGACAGAAGATAAGTCCTTTCTAAAGAAACTAATTTTCTTGCCCTCTGCAACCCCTTTCCAGTCATGCTGCGCAGCACTTGCACTGGCAGGAGCCTGAATGAATCATTCAAAACTATACCTGTTTAGTGCACTTTTAAATATTTCAATGTGTTCATCCTGTCAGGGTGCTCCGTAAGGATGCTTGAGCTACCAGTGGTAAGGGGGTGGGCTGAAGGCTCTCAGCCACGGTAGCCACAAAACCTTGATTATGTACAAAGCAGGACACTTCAGGAGCATTTCCACTGCACAGGAAATCTGACAACTTTGGTGTGGGCAACTGCAGCTCAGGGAGAGTCAACCTATGGATTGACCTATAGATGCAGAGAGTCTTTGCAGTGCTGCTGTGGCACAGAGGACAGTTTGGAAATGGCACTGGAGTAGGTTGGAGCTGGGCAAAGTGGGACAGCTCAGACTCTTGCCCATCTTTACCTTCACCCTGTGCCACGGCTGTTTCCTCAGCACTCACTCACTTCAGCACATTGTACTGAGAGTTTATCTGCTCGTTCCTGCGAGCCTTTGATCTGCCTTTATACTCTGTGACAGAGCTACAGGGCTCTCCCATTTGGAACCCCCTGCCTGCTCATTTCAGCTTTCAGACCACCCTTGGGCAGTGCTGCTCAGCAGCCACCAGCACTTGCCTGCGTGCCAAGGCTGCAGTTACAGACCTGACTCCAAGACATCTCTGTGCCTTGTCCTGTGACAAGCTTAACTCGGCTGTACCGTGGAACACCCACCCCTTTTGTTCTCCTCTGGCATATTTTCATTTTGTGCCCTCATCTCTCTCCTGCTGCCCCCTGAAAAGCAGGCAGGAGCTGCTCTGCATCACAGTGGCAAGGAGCTTCTTCCCTCCTGCCTTTCTGCTGCTCCAGCTAGAATAATGCCAGCTACCAAGAAGGAATAACCCACAAGGAGCCTAATGAAACAGCAATCTGGCATTAAGATGTGTATATAGTTGCCATTTGTTAAATTGACAGATGACATTTGGAACATGCAGCCCCTATTCATTTTTTGAAGCTAAATACTCTCTTGAAATAAAGTCGTTGCCATTAGTGTTAAAGCTGATTTGCAGCCCAGACAGGGCCAGCTGTGCTTTTACACATTTCTGGGCACCAGGTCAGATTCCTAGCAGCTGTAAAATTTTTTTTTTGCATTGAACTGGACAACTCACAAACAAGATACCCAAATTACCTCACGCTGTACCTTTATTTTTCCCTTCCTACCTTTTCATGTAGAATTCCTTATACAAGGGAAAAAACAGGGTTTTGACAAACAGATTTTAATCAACTTAAATTTCATCATCTGCTACGTAGTCCCACTCGTCTACATTTTTATGTGCCTATAATAACAAAGTGCCAAAGAGAAGTTCCAAACACCTTCAGCAGTAGTTCAAAATTTATTCTTAAGCAAAAAACCTCAGCTTTCTTAGAGACAAATACCTCAGACATTGTATTTTAGGAACAGTTAAGAGTGTGAAGGACTCAGCTCATCCAATTCAAAAATGTAGAAATCATGGTAAAGATGCAGTATTCCTTTACACCTTCAAATTGCTGTCAACACTTTCATGATGACTTCCATTTCCAACTCCAGAAATACTCAGAAGAAATAGGTGCCCAAACTTTATCAAAGTTGTACTTTTAGACAAGAATTTGGCTGTTACCTCATATGCTGCTTCATCAGTTTTATTGATAAAGGCCCAGAGAAGTCATCCAACTTGTTTATTTAATGTCTTTTCAATGTCATTCCATTTTAACACTAGGATGTCATTCCACTACTACCACTTCAGCTTATTTTTGCACATAAAATAGCAAAAATTAAGCCTTCCACTATGCAGAAAAGCTGGTATTTACATGGCTACTCTTGGCTGAAGGGAGTGAAGCACCTTCCATAGGTGTATGCCAGGCAGAAGAGTGTCCAAGATAGCAGAGCTTCACCTCACATCCCTTCAATGACTGACCCAAGGCTGGAAAAAAGGTAAAGTCTCTTGACAGGTGCTTTCTCCAGTTGCTAAGGCAAGAGAAGGTGAGAGCCTAGCCAGCAACCTTCTCACTTTGATTTGCCAGGAAGCACAGAATTCCTAGGAGTCACAGCCACACAGGAGCCACAAGAGGAGCAAGAGCCTGGAGAATGTTTGAGTCACAGGAATGTTTTCTTTCTTTAAGTTAAAAAGAAAAAATCTTAAATGATTTACATATGAATTGCTTCTAATGAGGACACACAAGATCAGTTTTCCAGCAGACTTTCAACAAGGCCAAAATTAAGGATACAATTACATGGCAGAATACTAGACTGAGATCTTCATGGTTTTTCTGTCAACAGTGAAGTCAGCCACTGCTGGTGGGTGGGAAGCAGCTCTCTTTAGGGATGTTGAGCTGGTTGATTTTCTGATTACTTCAGAGAATTTTAAAAATAGCAAATTATAATAACAGGCCTATAAGACTCTCTAGCAGCTTTCTGATTAATGTCAACCTCAAGTTATATGCTGAGTTCTTGTCTATAAGGTATGCTGCTCAGACATTTTCTAGATGCTGTTTTAACCTGTGTCTTCTGAGTCACATTAGTCAGAAGAATTGGCCTGTAATTTAATTATTGAAAATGGTGCATTGGTGAGTTATTTCCTAGGATAGAGAGTTAAGAAAACCCAATACCGCAATTAATGCTGAAATGGAACCCTATTGCTTTGGCCTTTCAAAAATTTTTCCATTTCTCAGAAGCCAAGTGAGACTGAGAGAGTTTAGAAAATTCTATTAGAAAGTCATCTTCACCCAGAGCTTTCCCAGAGACCAGAGGTTTTATGACTCCTTTTTATTTCTTCCTCTGCTTTGGGACTACATAACTCTTCCCTAATTTTCTGCAGAATTAGAGGTATTTCCAGTTTACTTCACAGACCTTGAGTCTGTTCAGCTGTACAAATGACTCAGACTAGTTAAGGGATTTTAGAACTCAAGAGAGATGTCTTTAAGGTCTGCAGTGTTTGTAGCTTGTACAATAGATGACCATCACAGCAATCATATAACACCCTGTACTTGCTTTCCTTCCTGAACTGTATGGCCAGCAGTTCACAGACCTTTCCTCATGGCTCATATTTTCTGTTTTTCCACTATTTTCTAAGAAAAGGATTCTCCACTTTTAATTCTTATAGAATTGGAATTGTGATCTGAGCCCCAATAAGCAAGAGACCCTCACTCTAGTGCTTCTTCATAACCACGCAGCTTGAAAATTTAGAACAGAAACATTTAGGACCTGAGCAGATTGAACAACAAAATCAGCAGTACAAGGGATTCTCAGCGGGGTTCAGAGACTCTCCCAAACTGAAGCAAGAAGCCTGGAAAGGTTTTTAAGCGCTATTAAGTCCAAAAGCACCATGAGGTGAAAAGCACAGCAAGTTCTGTGACCCACCCCTCCAACCTTCCTTCTATACCACCATCTTCCAGCTCCACTGTGCATCTTCTGAGTGCTTTGGGCCATCCACACTCTTCATCCACAGATGAAGAGCAGGCCTTGCTGCCCCTCCTGGTGGGCTGAGATGCGCTCTGACCATGCCTGGCTGATCCAGGCAATCTCAGTCACACACTAAGCTGGTGAGCGTGCCTGGGCTTCTCCCTTTGGAGATCTCCAGGGTGCAGCCATGCAGTGCAGGTGCCCCGAGCTGTGCAGGTGGCAGGTGGAGTTTGAACAGGAATCAACTCGAGACCCCCCTTACAGACACCCGTGTGTGAGGACTCTGCCTCTTAGCAGTGCGGCTGAACTGGGCTACCACTGCCTTAACTCTTTTCAGTTGCTTCTCCCCAGGGAGAGCATGTCATGCAACCCACGGAATATCTAAGTGATGCTTCTTTTTGGCCTGTAGAGTGTGTTTGTCTTCTGCCTGACAAAACAAAAAAGATCAGAAATAGAAGTGAATAGAAAAAAAAATGACAGAATAGAAAAAATTCAAATAAATGCAAAAGATAGGGCAAGTCAGAGTGCCACAATGCAAAATGCTAATATGCAACATCCCTGAAGCCTTGATCCTGTGAAATGTGTAGGACACACGTGGGAGCCTGCTTTACTCACAAGGAAAGAAAACAGTCCCGTTTTCAATACATTCATTTTCTAACTTCCTTTTGCTAAAAACGTATTTGTTTTTGGATTAATTACATTGGGAAAAGGCAAGAGAAATGGGAGAAGTGGATTTGGAGGAAAAATTAATTCCAATTGGAAAAAATGAACTGTGCACCTACAGAACATGGTGGACACCAGGTTTCTGCTCTTCAGATATTTCTGTAGGCTGAAGGAGAACTAATGGGCTGAACTGTTTCTTGCCTTCATAGCTGGTTGCACCAGAAGATCTGCACCCTTTATCCTCCAAAGTACAGAGCAAGACACAAGGAGATGTAAACATAATGAGCCACACAATCTACATATGCCAGGTTTTTTACTTGATCTTTAAAACATGCTGCATTTGGAAGACTTGAAGCCTGGCATGCCAAATCTCGGGGTTGGACTGGAGGCAATCCTTCTGCTGTGGCAGAGCTAGCTGTTCAAAACTATATCCAGAAGGCTCTGGTCTCCACCACTTCTAGCCACTGTCTAGAAACTGCTGAGTTTATGCCTGTGTTGGCAAAGTGGTTTTGCTACTCCTCAAACTCATAGTGGGAAACCCCACCAGCTATAAAAATCCCTTCTTTCTACCCACCCTTCCCTTCTCTCTCCCCCTGGAAGTCTTGCTGGCTCAATGTATCTATATCCTGCTGGAGTCAGACGTATTTCTTTGGTTGCATCCCCCAGCTCCCTCCAGTGAGTGTCCAGCAGCCAGGCTGGGCTTTGGTGGTGCCACTGTGCTTGTTCTGCTCCGTACACACGGCTCGGAGCCTCAAATGTTCTGACCACCACGCGTGTGTTTAGCTTTAAGAGCAATTCAGACTTGTGCTTGACTCATATAGCAGACATACCTTTTGTTTCCAGGGTACATATTTTCAGTGTGTCCTACCTGGCCACAGTTTTCAGATCAGGCTGTTCCTGAGTTGCAGTGTAATAAGCGAAGGCAGATGATCCAGTCCTCAGTGGTTTTGCCTGGAGAGATATAAATCACATTGTTAGTATTATTTCTTCACATGTTGTGTCATCTGCTGAACAATTAAGTGCGTGCTACTGAAGGATTAATAAGTGAGCCAAGGCTACAGAACATAATGCAACTTCACAGGAGGAGATGACAATGCAATTTTTTAATACTGTATTATTATTTAATGTAAAACCAGCTGATGCAAAAATCAATTCCACGCTAAATTGTGTTTTCTTCTTTGATCCTCTTAAACTAATTAAAAGAAAAATGGGAAAGATACCAACAGCCCATAGACAATCTCTAAATAATTTGTTACAGACTGATGCTAAGTGGGACTCTCGCAAACCCATATTTATATTAAAAAACCTCATATGTGTACATTATGTAGGCCATCAATTATAACAGCTGAAAGTAAAATAAATGTCATGACTGTACATCTACTTTGCTGTGCATTATATCTCATCTTGAGAAAATGGTATTGTTACTCCAAGCTATATACCTCATAAAGTTATCACAAACAAACTGTACACTTCAGCAATATCAAAATCTAAATACCTACATCCAAAACATGCACAATTACAAAAAGTGTATTATAAACTATATATAAATTAATAAAACCCATTAGTTTTAGGACTTTTCTCAGTGTAATTCTATTTATTGTGTTTTGGCAGTTAAATTAATAGATCCATCCACACTAAATTGCAGTTCTTTCAACAAGGATGAGTCTCTGGGGTGTGATTTTGGATGGTATGTTTATAATCTAGGGCAGCTCAACATTAAGACCACTGGAACCCAGAGTGGGTAAAAAACCAATCAGACAGTTCAAAGGTTCACACTTTGGCTCTCTTTTCAATAAGTGCATGAGGGCCAAAGGGTGCTGGTCCTTCCCAGCTCCCAGGGTGGTATCACGAGGAGCCCATCTCTGCAGTGAGCACTGGCTGATAGAACTGAGCAAACATCTGTGGAACATTTTGTGGGTGACATGGACAGTGGGATTTAGTGCACCCCCAGCGAGTTTGCCAGTGACACAAAGCCATGCAGTGCAGTTGACACACAGAGGGAAGGGACGGCATCCAGAGGGACCTGGACAGGCTTCAGAGGTGGGACTGTGTGAACCCCATGAAGTTCAATAAGGACAAGTGCAAGGTCCAGCACCTGGGTCAGGGCAATCCCAACAGCTACAGACTGGGCAGAGAGTGGATTGAGAGCAGCCCCGAGGAGAAAGACTTGGGTGTTGGTGGAGGAGAAGCTCAGCAAGACCCAGCAATGGGGACTTGCAGCCCAGAGAGCCAGCCTTGACCTGGGCTGCATCAAAAGCACCGTGGCCAGTAGGGTGAGGGAGGGGATTCTGCCACTCTGCTCTGCTCTGGCGAGACGTCACCAGGGCCCTGCATCATAAGGAGAACATGAGACCTGTAGTGCAAATCCAGAGGTGGGTCACAAAGAAGAGGGTCATCAGAGAGCTGGGCATCTCTCCTGTGAAAACAGGGTGAGAATCTGAGATTGTTCAGCCTAGAGAAGAAAGAGAAGGCTCTGGGGAGACCTTACAGCAGCTTTCCAGTATCTAAAGGGAGCTACACAACACTTGGAGAGGGACATTTTGCAAGGGCATGTAGTGACACGACAATGGAGAATGGCTTAGGGTAGGTTTAGATCAGATATTAGGAAGAAATTCTTTACCATGAGGGTGGTGAAGTCCTGGAACATGTTGTCCAGGGAAATTGTGGACGCCCCATCCCAGGCTGGATGGGGCTCTGAGCAACCTGGTCTAGTGAAATGTGTCCCTGCCCATGGCAGGAGGTTAGAATTAGATGATCTTTAAAGGTGCCTTGCAACCCAAACCATTCTATGATCCTATGAAATCACTGTTCCCTCCTGGCAGAGAGTGTTGCTCCCTTCATCCATGGAATATCCTCAGCTGCTGCTAGCACAATTACACTGCAGGAAGATCCTGTTCCAAATAATTTAGTCTTTATTTACTCAGAAGAAAAAATTAAAAAGCTAGAAAGTAAAGGGTAATGAAATACGGGTATGGGAATTATTTTACAGGAATAAAATTCTTGGCATGTTTCTATGGACACAACAACATACACAGGTCCACAGAGAGTCCTTCACAGCAAAACTTCCTGAGGACCTTGTATGTGTTCACATAACTTTATAGTGGGAAAACTGCTGGTCCCTCATTGCATCCCATCACAATAAGAAGGCAGGGTATAAGTTAATTGAAAAGACTAGACACAGCATGTGCAACTGGGGAAAGCAAGCAGGCAGAGAACACAAATAAGTGCCTTTTGTTTTCATGTTAGGATTACATGCAAAATGAGTTTTGAACCTGAAGTTGAAACTATTCCATATTCCATCTCTGTGGTCCCACTGTTTGTCTAGTTTACAAAGCTCCTTCTCACATATTTGCAATGTTTCTCATTTGGCTGCATTTTGAATTAGTATCTTCATATATAAATAAGCTAAATTAGGATTTGCCTTATCATGTAACTGGCACAGTGAACTGGGGAATAAGCATGCTTGCCAAGTGGTACCAGGAGCATGGATCAGGCTCCTGGCAACATGGAGACTTTGGCTATTCATTGTGATGACACGTAGGAAAGGAATGATGCAATATAGAGCTCGAGGCTTTCATGTGTTCCCTCTGCCACCATCCCTCTCAGACAGGGTGAGAGATACTCAGTGTCTTCATTTGCTCCTCTAAATTACAGCACAGTCAGTAACACATCATCTGAGGGGTTTGAGGCTAAACTCTTGTAAACCAGTTTTGATTCCTTCCATCATGTCTCTCATTAAGTGTAAAGTGCCTCCAGGGAAAGGCAGCTGATTAAACAGATTCCTCAGTGACGTAATGAATTTACAAAGCCCTCTGGTTTTGCTGGGGATGTTTTGGGAAAAATATCTTCAGCCACCGAGGGCGAAGTCCACTGAGAGGGAGAATCACTTTATTTCCTCTGCCTTGGGGCCTGAGAAATATTCCCCACCCAGCCTGGGGGCTGAAAGGAGATCATTGCTGAGCATTGGAAGGGAGGAGAAGGGGCAGGGACGTATCCATCCATCCATCCATCCATCCATCCATCCATCCATCCAGCACACCCCTGTCCTCACATTGAAGGGTGGGGGTCACAGCCTCCTTGCTTTCCTGGGCAGCCCAGCTCTGTCACCTTTCTCCCAGCAAAGTTCTCCAAGGCAAGCTCTGCTCACAGAGAGGTATTGCCTCTCGGCACAGGAAAGAAGTAGGAGGCTTTTTCCAGCATTCAGATCCTGTTTTTAGTGTGACTCAGCTCTGCAGAGTCCATAAGGAAGACACGGGTTGTGCTTTATTAGCACTTAGGTTAATGTTTGGAAATAACAAGACCGATGGTTTTATCTGTTTAATCATTTGGTGCTGCCAAGAGCGACCATAAGCACAGCCCAATGGTGCATGAAGGGAGTACAGCCTGACATTAGTTTCCCACCACTAAAATCCAAATATTAGCACACAAGTTGTGTAGCAGGCTGGCAGGGGCAGACAGCCAGATCACTGCTATTGGAGTGACTCAATGATTGTAATTTTTCTTCATGGAGATTTTCAACCTCCTTGCAATAGAAGGAAATAGGGACAGATTAGGTGTGCTAATTTTTAAGTTTGGCAGTCCATTTGTGTTTGCCCAGCTTTCCAATGCCCTCAGCTGAACTAGTCTAGAGAGCTAAGGACTGAAAGACTTCTCTAGATTTCCCCAATGTTATTGCACGTGCTTTTCAGTCCCCCCCTCTCTTTTTCCTGAACTCTCCTCAGGTACATTCTTTAGCAGGCAGTAGCTGCAATGCAGATTCACCACATGTAACCAGGCAATGCTGCTGAACTGCCACATGCAGCCAGCAGCAGCTGCAGCCATTCATCACTGAAAAGCAATCGGACAGCTGGATCATGCGGTCAGCTGGCACCCAGACAGCACTGGATGTGGCAGATGCCATCAGTGCAGAGAGCAGAATAACAGACAGCAGGAGTCAACAGACACAGGGACGTTCTCTTAACGCAGGATAGCTACCTCAGCTGGTGTTTATCACCATCTATCACTAAAAAAATGCAGCTGTTAGACCCACTGATCCTTTGAAACATATGTGGAGCAGAGTTTGGCAAATTTTGGCAGAGTTACTCAGAACACCTCTCCTTCTGTACACAAAATCAAGGGGGAGAAAAGCTGCTGTAATAATCCCAGTGGAGGTGTGCTCCAAGTAAAGCTTCCTTGGACGTGCAAACACATGCCTCACCCACTCCTGGGGAGGCGTGTGGCTGTACACATCATGGTCCAGCTGCCCAACACTTCCAGCCAGCAAGGGCTGCACTGCTGCAAGAGCACCGCAGAGCTTAGAGCTGGCCACGAAAAGTGATTTTTGTAAAAGCTCCTTAGAAGCCACACAGGTGGGCTGTCATGTAGGGGACTGGCTAAAAGAGACAGAGAGTCTGCAGGGCTGGCAGACGTCAAAGACCTGAGGCTCTTAAAGCTTCCACAATTGCCCTGCATCTAATTTCTTCTGTTTGTATTCTGTTGGTATTTACTCTTTCCAGTAAAAAAGGGCAGTAGCAGCCCATGCCCTTGACCACCTCATATGTCTGAAGACACTGTCAGGAGCTGCCCATGGCTTTAGCATGTCAGATCAACACTTTAAATCCTTTTTCCTCTGCCAGAGCTCTGCTGTTTGCTAGCACAAAAATAAGCAGAGCCTGAGCACTGCCTACTCTCCCTGCTTTTCCTCAAATACGTACCAGAAAAATAGCTGGAGCACAACTCCCACTCACTGTACAAGATCCAGACTTTAGCAGTCCTAAAACAAGCTTTTTCCTGTTCCAAGCCTATGCTAGAACTAGTCAAAATTTAACACTTTCAAGATCGTAACATTTTTTAGAGCAGAGGAGGTAAGGGTGGGAAATCCAATTAAGCCTGAACACACCCAAAACATGCTGCCACTTCCATAACTAACAGAGTCCCACAATACTAAGCTAAAATAAAAACAGAATAGTCTTATCACCTCCTCTTTAACCCTAACCTCAAGGCCACCTCTGCTCCACAAATACGTAGTTACCCCCCAGGGTCACATTTTCAGTCTTGCCATCTTAATGAGAAACTTTTGCCAGCTGGATCCAGCTCCCAAAGCACAATCTGTAATGAGGACAGGCACCTGGGGACCTACCTGCTTATCTCAGGAGAAGAATTTGGTTCATCTTTCCAATCCCCCGCACTGCAGAGCCCTTTGAGGCTGTGATAAGGGAATGCCAGACCACCTGGCAGCAAGAGCAGATGAAAAGGGAGGGGACTGATGAAATTGAGATGTGGGTGGCAGCCAGGATGGAGGAAAGGGTTAGAATTAAGAATTGTTTATCAGAAAGGATGTCTGAAATTATCAAGTTCAGCTGTTCACTGCCAAGTCCACCACTAAACCACATTCCCAAGCACCACATCAACATGTCTTTTAAATACCTCCAGAGAGGGGGACTCAATAATTTCCCTAGACAGCCTGTTCCAATACTTAACAAGCCTTTTAGTGAAGAATTTTTTTCCTAATATCTAATCTAAACCTCTCCTGGTGCAATTTGAAGCCATTTCCTCTCATCCTGTCTCTTGTTACCTGGGAGAAGAGGCTGACTCCTACCTGGCTGCAACCTCATTTACATAGTTGTAGAGAGTGATAAGGTCTCCCCTGAGCTTCCTTTTCTCCAGACTAAACACTCCCAGCTCCCTCAGCTGCTCCTCACAGGACTTGTGCTGCAGACTCTTCACCAGCTCCGTTGCCCTTTCCTGGACATGCTCCAGCCCCTCCATGTCCTTCCTGCAGTGAAGGGCCCAGAACGGATCACAGGATTCGAGGTGTGGCCTCACCAGTGCTGAGTACAGGGGACAATCACTGCCCTGGTCCTGCTGGCCACACTATTGCTGATACAGGCCAGGATGCCATTGGCCTTCTTGGCCACCTGGGCTCAGCTGGCTCATGTTCAGCTGCTGTTGACCAGCACCCCCAGGTCCTTTACGGCCAGGCCACTTTGCAGCTACTCTTCCCCAGCCTGTAGCACTGCCTGGGGTTGTTGTGACCCAAGGGCAGGACCTGGCCCTTGGCCTTATTGAACCCCAAACCACTGGCCTCGGCCCATCGATCCAGCCTGTCCAGATCCCTCTGCAGAGCCTTCCTGCCCTCCAGAAGATCAACACTCCCAGCCAACATGGTGTCTCAATCCCCTCATCCAGATCATCAATGTACATACTAAACTGGCCCCGGCACTGATCCCTGGAGAACACCACAAGTGATGGGTCGCCAGCTGGATGCAGCACCATTCCCCAGCACTCCCTGGACCCTGCCATCCAGCCAGCTTTTAACCCAGTGAACAGTGCACCAGACCAAGGCATGAGCAGCCAATTTCTCCAGGAGAGTGCTGTAAGAAATGGTCTAAATATTTACGAAAGTCCAGGTCGACTTTATTCACAGCTTTCTCCTCATCCACTAACCGGGGTCACCTTATTGTAAATTTAAATCAATTAAATCGGGTTGGTCAAGCAGGACCCACCTTTCATAAACCCACCCTGGCTGGGCCTGATTTCCCAGTTGTCCTGTATGTACCCTGTGATGGCACTCATGATGATCTGCTCTATAACCTCCTCTAGGACCAAGGTCAGACTTACAGGCCTGTAGCTCCCTGGATCTCCTTTCCTTTCATTCAGATGGGTTTCACATTTGGTAACTGGGATCTCCTCAGTTAGCCAGGACTGCTGGTGAATGATGGAAAGTGGATTGGTGAGCACTTCTGCCAGTTCCCTCAGGGTGGAACCCATCCAGCCCTATAAACTTGTGTGTATCTAAATCGTGTTGCAGGTCACTGACCAATTCCCCTTAGATCATGGGGGCTTCATTCTGTTCCCCACCCCTGTCTTCCAGCTCAGGGCACTGGGTGCCCCAACAACCACTGGTTGTATTAAAGACTAAGGCAAAGAAGGCACTAAGTACCTCAGTGTTCTCCTCATCCTTTGTCACTTCCCCCCACATCTAATAAAGGATGGAGATTCTCCTTAGCCCTCCTATTGTTGATGATGCATCCACAGAAACATTTTTTATTGTCTTTTACTGCAGTAGCCAGATTAAGTTCTAGTTGGGCTTTGGCCCTTCTAATTTTCTCCCTGCATAACCTCATATCTTTGCAGTCCTCCTGAGTTGCCTGCCTTTTCTTCCAAAGGTCATAAGTGCTCTTTTCATCCCCAAATTCCAGCCAAAGCTCTTTGTTCAGCCAAGCTGGTCTTCTTTCCCACTGGCTCATCTTTCAGCATGTTGGGACAGCCTACCCCCATGCCTTTAGGATTTCCTTCTTGAAGAATGTTCTGCCTTCCTGGACCCCTTTGTCCTTCAGGACTGACTACCATGGGACTCTGTTAATCCGTTTCCTAGACTGGTCAAAGTCTGCCTTTCAAAAACCCAGTGCCTTGTTGGCCTTTACAGTGATTCTTATCCATAAACACTCAATCTTATTGTCACCATCAGTAAGCTTCAGAAAATCAAAACACTCCCTAACATACAGGGGAACCCAACTGTCTCTTCTTCCTGCCTATTCCTTCTGATCTGTGTCCTCATATGTGAGAATCCAGCTTGCTCCCAAGCCTGAGAAGAGGGTGTAGGGTGCTGGTGCCCATTTTGCAAGACCACTTTCTTTTTTATAGTTCTGTTTCTTCATTATACCTCTGGTTTTTTTCCTCTTTCACTTGCTGCATTTAAGTCACAGGTTGTTGGGAAGGGAAGGCTTCAGTTTCTCATGAAGCAGAGACTGTTCAGTCAAAGCCCAAATTTAAAAATACATTTTCTAAATATGCACTATTCACTGTTGTCCTCAGTGATTTGATTGGCAGAAATAAGAACTGCAAAAGTGGATCTTGTCAGTCATTCTTAAGCCTTCCTTAATATGGAAACAATCACCTGCCATTTCAATCATTTTTTGCAAGGGCCACAGTGGGCTTAATAAAATGCACACACCCGCAGTGTCAACTTCTTTTTATTTTCTGGTAAAAAAATTTTTTGGAGATTGCAGAAGTGCATGGGCAAGGTAAGAGACCCTTCCCTGTGACACCTGAAAACCCATCCTGGCCTATACTCCAACAGTTTCTGGAAATGCTCTGCATATATGCACACTGGCCCAGCTCTGAGTGTCTGTCTCATGAGATCCAAAGGACGAGGGTGACACAACCCCTGTGTTTTGCAACACCTGCTCATTTCAGATTCATCTTTCAGAAGTGGTGAACATCCATGGCACTGTCTGTACTCTGAGAGACACAGAAACCCTCAGCAACTTTAAAAGAAGACCAAGGAGGCCTGATACTGAGGTCCCAAATTAGGTTTAGAGAAGGTTCCAGAACCATCAAAACATTTATTTTTTTCATTAAAAGACCTCCTAAGGAAGAATTAAACTGGTAGTGCTCTATGGTAAATTTAGCTACAGTGTTTTTGGGACAAGATGTCCATAGAACAAGCATCCCTCATTTATACCAGAACATCTCAATTCTGACCTGAAACTCAAATTCGGTGCCGCATGTAGCAATGTGTTTGTGGTCTGTTGCAAATGCCAGCCAGCGAGGGAATGTGTTGGTTTAAGGCACACAAGTAAAAAGCACAGCTTTTAAAAGCTCAGCTTCATTTTCCTTTGCTGGGAGAGGAAATAATTATTCTATTTATTTTGCTTCCAAGATGGGAATAGTAAATGTATTTCTCACCTCACTGAGAGGAAAAAAAATCACACCCAATATGGTTAAGGTGCACTCCCTTTTACAGAGCAATGTGACAACCTTGCAACTTGAACACAATTTTTTTTTCTTTAGCTGCTGCCTTCTGGGTTTTTTCTCTTTAATGTGGTTTATTCTTGAGAGATGCTTCATGCATGAGCATCTTGGATTGTTTCCTACAAAACAGCAGAGCTCCTAAATAAAAGGAACGGGTAGGGCAGAAGTTAAGCTTATTTCAAACATGGCTTTAGAGGAGCTGATTTTGCTGCCATGTGGAGGCAAATATATGACCATGGAGGAAGAACATCTTAAAATGAGCTATGCTCCAGCAGATCAGTCCTTCCTAGAGGCCTGTAGTAATTCATTTCTTGGATGATGTGAGCTGTGATTCCACTGAGGCTGCTGCTTTTGTTTGTTTGCTTCTGCAGTGAACATGCTGCAGTTGAGATCACCTTTTCCAAAGCTCAGATGCACCTTCCGGAAAGCCAGGGCCCAGATGAGCATTTTGATATTTGTGTCCCATGATCAAGGGCAGGGCTTTGGGAGCACAGCAGATGTTCAGACCTGGAATGCACACAGCACTTCTCCTTTTTGGCCCACTGTGTGACCCTTTTAGGGACACTCCTTTGTCTTCCAGCTACTGGATGCTATGACACAAATTTCTGTATGTGTAGTGTCGCTTCCCATGACCGAAAGCCCTGTGAAAGGGGAACCATTTGGGACAACTCCTGCACGAGCTTCCCCCCTCCCCAGCTCCAGTGACAGCAACCTGTGTCCTCACAGTAGTTCTTGGCCTCAGCTCCCTCACAGTAGGGTGATCCACAGAGTGAACATTAGAAGGCATTTTCTGAGCCAAGGGTTTCCCCCCGGCAGGTTGCAGAAAGGCCCATCTGCTCCTCTCAGGGCTGGTGTTGCCTCCATCCAGCCTCCACTGCTGTGTGCAGCTTTTGCTCTGACCACAGTGATGCTGGTGACAGGGGAGGAGACCTGGCTCTAGGTAGAGATGCACAGATAAAAGTTGCATTACACGTAAGTCCTAAAACTTGTCTGACTGGACAAGGACTGCAAGGCACAAAGAGGGGTTGTTGCTCCTGGGGGTGGTGGGACCTCAGTCGAGGTGCAGCCTGTTTCCTCCCTGGAGCAGTGATGGAGTATGGCTTAGCTGGAGGCAGTGGGGCCAACACACTGCCTGAGTGGCCACACTGGGCACGCGGTGGGTGAGTTAAGGACATACTTTCAGCATTAATTCTGAGTTTCCTAGGTTTTGTCAGTTTAAGCCAGATTCCTAATGTTATTTTAATGCAGTTGTTTTGTGTGTGAATAATGTGCTTTCTACGCCAAACCACAAGCCCTGGAACTAATATCTCATAAAAATGCCTAGAGTCCAAAGCTAATAGCTGTAATTCAGCTGATCGAGTGATGCCTAAAAAGTTACGGATTAACACTATTCCCCAAGGGGAAGTAAAATTAAACTCGACTACTGAGGGGCTGGGTGCTATTTTGCACAGTGCCTTAGCCTGGCCTGAGGGATGCAGCATGCTGCAGACCCTGGCCAGCCCATGGCAGGGCTCAGTACCCTGTGGGCAGAGGGTGGGGGGGTGGGGGGGGAGCGTGAGGGATTTCCGTCATTTTTTCCCTTAAAAAAGCTCCCACCCTTCCAGCAACACCCCACCCAGTGCTGGGTCACTACAGCTCATCCTCGCACAGCCCTGATGCTGCGGGCAGTGATTCAGACGACGCCAAAAAGGGGCGGGGGGCCGGTCCCTCACTCCCAGGCTGGTGGTGGCTGGATGAGTGGCAGCTGAGGTGACATCAGGAGCTGTGCCTGCCAGCCACAGTGGGCAGGAGCTGGTGCTGGACCCAGCAAGTGGGCAGGTGCCCCTTCCCCTCCCAAAGGGTTTGGATGAGGCAAGAGTGACTTGCAGTGAGCACAGAGGGGACAGGGAGGGGCAAAGCTGTCCCTTCACACTCTTTCCAGGCGGGGAAGTCATGCCACAGGATGTCAGTGCAGCCTGTGGGAATGCCATGCCTCCTGAAAGAAACGACTGTCTCCTCTTAAGAGCACACAGGAAGATCTCTTTCCCGGAATATCTTGTTTAGGAAACTTGCATCACAGCAGCAAAGCAGAATGCTTATTTGGAATAAGAAAATGAGATGTGGCCCCAAGTCAGCGCTTGCCTGTAGGCTCTGTAGCACAAGGTTGGAAGAGGCACCAGAGGCAGCTGCTGGCTCGCAGCACCAAAGGCAGAGGTGGGTGGGCTGGAGGCCCAGCTGGTGTTTGCTGCCTGGGCCGTGTCCTCCACTACTGGCTGTGGAGCTGTAAGGTATCAGGGATTTTCCTGTTACAACACAAAGGGATCGGCTAGATTAGCTTCTGCAGAGGTGAGAAAGAAATGTGTCACATTGACTGTTTATTTTGCTCTAATTGAATTCAGACACTCTTTCTGAATAAACCTCCATTTATTCCAGCTCCTCTGGTTTTTCGTGGCTGTGAATGCAGAGGAGCTGTTCCAGGGATGGGCAAGTGATTCTTGGCTTCAGTGGGGAAAGCAAGGAGATCACACTGTGGTCACTAGAGGCAGGCAGCCTGCAAACAGCCTGGCTGTTTCAGGAAGCTCTCATGGTCACATCCCAGATGAGGCTTTGTGGTCATGGACAGCTTCTGGCAGCACGAGGTAAAAGCTGCTCTTTGAGCAGGGAATTTAAAGCTTTTCAGTCTTTCAGACATGGCATCTACAGCTGCTCTGGGTAAGCTGCAGCAGTACAACACTGTGACCTGGGGGCAGAGCAATCCTGCCCCTAAAAAAGCAGCATATGCTGGTCCCCTTCAACAGGGAGAGCTGTGCTGTCAGCAAATCTTCTGCACTTCATCATCCTTCTCTAGCTGGTGTGGAACACTGTAGGAAAATTATCTTGGTCTGCTGCTTTTCTTGGCCTGCTCACTCAGAAACACGGAAAGTACCTGCAGCAGGAGAGGCTTCTCAAGTTCGTCCCTTAAATCTCTGGAAACAAAATGAGCTCAGACGGAAAAGAAAGAAGAAAGAGAGTAGTTTAAGAATCCTAGGTCTGGGTAGCTGCAAGCTGCTAATCGAGCTCTCTGTGTTAATCCCTCTAAACCAGCAAATACTTTTCACTTCTGTGTCCCTTGAAATGTGGAAACTTTCTGACATCTCTGTACTGGCCAATGTGGTTTGAATCCCTTCCTCTGAGTCACATGGGTATCAAAATCCTCAGACCAGCTGGACTAAGTAAAGGTCTCTTGATGAGCACAGCAGAAACAAGACATAAAATAAATCATTAAGTCATTGACATTTTTGGGGGATCTAAATTATGCCTGCATATGCCTTACAGAGTCAAGGCTTGATTTTGAAATTCTTCCACTTATTTCTTGTTCTTACAGGTGCAAATGAATGCTACATCAGGAAGACACATTTCTCTGGAGAGCATCTGCTCCTGCAGTTTCCAAAGATGTCCTGTATTTGCAAATGTCTCTTCTTGTACGTGAACCTGTGACTTGTCTGAGAGTTTTGTTGTCTTATTGGAATTTGACATTAAAATTATCTTTTATTGTTCTTTTGTTCATGTTTCTCTCTGAGACATTATTGTGTTTTCTGTTGGCTTTGATATTCTTTAACTGATCACTGAAGGATCAAATCCAGATGCTGGGTACATTCTCTGTTTGAGGTGGGTATTGGAGTACTTTGGTATACAGATTGTCATAGTTTTCAATGGCACCTTTTGCCTTGATCATTTGCTCTTGCAGAACTCATTTGTTCTAGTACTTTTAGAGCCCATGGGAAGTGCTAAACAAACACTTCAAACTATAGAAAAAGTTACTGGCCAACAGTGAGGTTGTAAAATTAAGTAAAATACCCAGTATCACACAGGTAAGCAGAGCAATTGTTTTTCTCTTCCTATGTTGTCCTGATTAATTTACAGCACATCAGATCAGGCTTCTACATTCTGCCGACCTGCAGAGTTTCCTACATCAGTATCCATCCTGATCAAAATTTTAAAAAGAAGAAAAAAGTGCAAGATAAAACCAGTATGATCAACTAATTTGAAGGAACTTTTTTTTTTTTTAATATGGAAATATAGTCTGGTTTTGCTTATCTTCGATTTTGGAGTGCCTGAGCAATTTTAGAAAATTTAGCCTGAATCAGACCTGTAGAATTTCCTAGTGAGGAATATTCCAATCTACAAAATTAAAATTAGATTTAAGGAAAATAGCTGAAAACAGAGACTGCTACCAGAAAATATGATACAACATGGACATTGGGAGACATTGTAATACAGGAATCCCTGGATCTACTGAAGTTTGCCACCTCTGCAACAAAACTGCTTTGCTTCCACAAAGCAGTGCTATACAGGTTTTTAGGGAAGGAAGCAAAACAGAGCATTATTTCTAAGGGAGATCACGGGTACAATAAGGAGACCTATTGGTAAAGACATTCCTTTCCCATTGCAGTACCCACACAGCACACTGGGAATGGCATGATAGCAAAAGCAAGGACAGGATGGGCTTTAAGGGTCACCTGGTGAAAAAATTGGTAGGGGGCACCAACAGGCTGCCAAGTCCCTCTGTCCTGACAGGGGGAAGCATTAGTGAGAACAGGCTACTCCTCTGCAGACTGAAAGTAAAGATAAATTAATTACTCAGTCCAGAACTTTATAAAAACAGCAAGATGACTTTTGGAAATGCAGAAAGACCCATCAGTCTGTTGCCTTCTTAGCAAGATGAAAACTGAAGGACAACTGTATAAGCCGAGGGAAAACCCCAACACTCTCCAGAATAAAATTCAGTTAAATCTCTGGCCTCAGCAGCTTCCAAATCACAAACTTCAGGAATGCTGGAAGGCTGGGGCACAGGGCCTTAAGAGGCCAGGGCAGAAAACAATGTTGTCTCCTTGCAAGAGAAGCTATAAATAGTATTTAGCATCTTCAAGCAGGCAAGTTCATAAGTAAGCCTGCCTGACTGTGAACTGGCTTCTTCGACAACTTAGTATTCAGGAGAGGGAAGAATTGCCATAGCAACATTCCCATCTTCTGACATGTATCATGCAGATCATGTAGTCAAGGCAGCGCAGCACCCTCTCACACATGTGCTCTGTGAACTTTTGTGTTCCTGACAATATTAAAGAGAGAACTGTGTCTCATGATTGACACACTTGCCTGTGTGTCTTTATGATTTCTTAAAAAATATATGGAAATGCTTCCCTTCCCCCATCCTCCTCCTTTGAACTGTTTTCTCTTTCCCATCCCACTGAAATGATGAGAACAGCTCCTGCCCCAGATCTGTAGATATATGTTCCTGACACTAGTCCTACGCTATGCAAATGTGTAAACTGCAAAATGTAGAGGGCTTTAAAATATTAAGTATATCCAGCAGAATCTAAATTCTGAGTGCTGAAAGGAACTAGAAATCTTTCAGTACCTGCATAATTAATGCTCTGTTAAGCAAAGCCTTATATCTCTCTTCTTCTGGGTTTTTAATGTATTTATTGTTTTGCTTTGAGTTAGCGTGAAATCTCCAGACACACACATCAACCATTCCTATGGCACATGCCAGTATATATGCCACCCTCTGTGGGAGCTGAGTTCACAAGCAGAGCAGAATACTTGTTTGCAGGCAGGCTCTGGCTAACCCCTGGGATGGCTTTGGCTGTGTGGACTTCCCACTGTAGGAAAAGCACTACACATCACACAGGGCTAAGCTGTGGGCCACTACAAACGGGATGCTGCAATGCTGTGCAGTGACACCCATGTCTGTAACCCTGACAGCAGTGACAGTAAGGTTCTTGACTTCACAAGTGCTCTTGGTTTAATTGAATGATAGGTCCACCCAGTGGAGCTCTAAGCTTACTGCCTAGTCAGTATTGTGGCACCTTTCAAAAACTCCATAATGCTAGAAAGAGTGGTTCTGACATTAAAAGTACCACAATATACTGTCACGTGCCTACATACTTTCTCCTCAGACCTGGGATTTTACACGCTATGCCATCCTTGGCAGGATGCCTATTGCACCATTTCTGCATACAGGTTGGCCTCAGTTACCCCCTTCTCCAAGGAATGGGCTCAAAATCCTGCATAACTCTAAGGCCTTGGCAGAAAGAGACCAAAACCCACTTTGACTGAGTGCTCTCTCTGGACTGTATGCACCTAGCTGTGGGCTCCACCTGAGTGAGGTAATTTTTCTGACCAGGTTGTTTTATTCTCTCTTGGCTGCCTTCTTACACAACTCCCCAGAGCTGCGTAATAAGCATTCACTGCAAAACATTCCTGTTGGATGGCAAAAGCTCCCATTGCTTGTGCCAAGGGGCTCCTTTATAAAACTGTCTGCTGGAGGCAGGCAACCTTTGGATGGTAACAGCTTCTTCTGTCTTTCCCCACCCACATCCCTGTCCTCTCCACCACTGCTCTCCAGTGTTTAGGGTTACTGTACAAAGCTTTGGTACCTTACCTCGTACCAAAGGAACCAGGACCTCATCACATCTCAGGTGGGGTGAATGTAATTATGTTGTGATCAGTATTGCTTAGTGGTTCAGCTAGGATTACATCTCCAATAAGCCATCTCCTGAGCTTCACCCATGTTTGAAAGCCCTCCCTGCCTTGGGGTACTCCACACCTGTCCATTCCAAGAAATGAAGATTCAAGAAAGTCCCTCTTCATAACTTGTACCATGGTAACTCTTGGCCAGAATACGCACAAGTAGTTGAGGTCGTCCATTATTGTAATTTTTGCTGCCTCACTAAGTATTGTGTGACTAACTGCCTCTTCCTACTCTATGACTAATAGCACTCCTGTTAAGCCACTCCATTCTCTAGAGAGAATGGTTTTGCAGCTTAATACCAGTCATGGAAGAGGGGTGACCTCCCTCTCTTTTATCCCATTACATCTGTCAGGTGTAAACTTCAGAGCCAAAATGAGAACCATTATTATATAAGAACGACTTATTTTATTTTACATAGTAAATAAGCTAAGACAATTATATGTAGACAGCCAGCCAGGCACTGTTCTGCCTGCAGAAATGCAGGAACTGAAGAGTCCTGCAGCCACAGACTGTCCCTGTTGCTATGGGCAGGATGGCCAGCAGCTGACCAGCCTTATTCCCAGGAGAAAAGTAGGAGGACAAGGGGCTGTCAGTTTGGAGTTATGGTGGCATTACTGCCCCTGTCAAGAATGATGCCTTCCACAGTGCCTGATTTCTTTCCATGCTAAGTAACTGCCATTTAACATCCAACTGTCACCATTTGTTTCTGCAGAAGATCCTGTGTGTATACATACATGCATATTTATGTGTCCATGTGTGTGTTTAACTTCTATCTACACAATACACATACAGGGAGGACTATCTGCATAATAGAAAGCAAAGAGATATTCAGTCCTAGAACTAACTGCACTATAGCAATCTCTACATTTAGAATGCACACTGCAGAGATACTTCTCCAGCCTAATGGTAGATGTTTATTTTTTAATACACAAGCTATAAATAAAATGCTGAACTTGAACACCATGGCTAGTTACAATAGTAATAACATGAAAAAGATGTTATTTCATTTCTGTCTCATTTTACACAACTCTAAGGAACAGCAGATACCTTCTCCAGTGGGCCACAAAGTTGTGGCCTACCTTTCAAATTTCTGTACTGGCATTTATTGTGATGAGGTTCAAATTCCTTTACAGCTGTGGTCTGAACAACAAAAGGGCACTTAAGGGAATAAGACTAAAACTTGCTCTTCTGGGTTACATTAAAACCCATTGATTTCCATCTGTTACTTGAACAAAACAGAGTGCATTTTTGATAAAAATAAAATTGCTCATTTTGGAGAATATACGCTAAATATATTTCACGTTTGTGGTCTGCAAATTGGGCAGTTCTGTTCTTCCTAGTTACTTAAATAATACAAGCAAGAGGAAGTAAATATGCTAAAAATGCATACTTTCACTCTAAGCCCAAGCCCCTGTCATTACATCATTACAAGCACTACACAAAATGCCCCACCTGCCAGTCCACTTGTCCCCTCATTCAGCAAAGCCCCTGCAATCAAAAAAGCACCAATGCGTGTGCTGAGAGCTCAGGAGGTGCCCAAGGACTTTTCTAAACAGATCTCAACAGCTACATCCTTTTACTTTCCAGTTTAGTTTAATTTTCCCTGTGTTCTTGCTTTAAAAAAGGAAAGAGAAGATCATTGCCACTGCTGAGAGCTGACCAGCCAAACCTCCAGTTGTCCTTTTCTTCCCTGTGACTTTGGCAGTAGTCAAACTCCCAGGTTTGTCTCCTTCCCAGCAACACCTGTAACCCCAGTTTAACCAGCTGGCCACAGCAGCAGGTGAAGCTCTGAACCACAGGAGCAGCTGGGGTACCCAGTGGAGATGATCTCCTGTAGTAGGACGCACCAGGCTTTGACCAGGAGCTTTCTGATGCTGCTGCAGACAGAAGACACCTGTCACCAACATTTGACCCTGCTCACATGACAACAGAGAGCATTAAAAGATAGGATTAGTAGCTCTTCTCCAAGTCTGCATTCAGAGGTGACCCTACTTTCACCTCTCCTATTGCTTGCTCCTTTACTCCCAGGGCAGGAACACCAAACCTGTCTTGGTGATGCTAGTCTCAGGCTGATGGTCTCTTCAGGACTATACACCAGCTCACGTTTCAGATGATGAACCTTTTCAGTGTTCAGTCTAATGGTATCTGAATCTTCAAGGGCTACTGAAGTGTGAATCAGAGCAGACTGACCAATCCTTATACAAAATAAAAGGCAAAGAATAAATTGTTGTTAGGATTTGAAGTAGTCTTTGAAAAGCAAATTCAATAGGAAAAATGAACTGAGAAGTGCCTGACTTATACACTGCCACTACAAACTGCCCCCTGGAGCCTGTAGAATGGTGAGCCATTTCTCAGTCTACTCAGTGTCCAAGTGGCTTTGATGTGCACTGGTGGTGATTTAACTAATATTACTCCCATGGGCAGAGGGGCAAAGACTAGGGAAAATTAGGGAAAATATTTGTCATTTTCCTTTAAAATAAGGCAATGGTTGCCACACAAAGACAGCAAATTACAGTTTTATCCCACACAAGCCAAATCACAAACTGAAATAATTTAATGTTGAAATTGTGGCCCAAGTTTGCAAATTATGGCAAAGCCTTTGTAACAGTGGTGTGGGAACTATGAATACATGTTTTGGGGCAGCTACATGGAGGCAGAAAGTAAGGATGAGCTTTCTAAAGCCAAACAGGGGACATAGTCACAATGAAATTCATGACAACATGGTGGCTAGACTTTCTAACCAGCCTTTTTCTCTACCCGCCTATTTTGTGTTCTATTACTAAAAAAAGAGATTACTAAGTTTGAAAAGTTGGGTATTGAAGAGTGAGGTAATGTCAGCATTTAGGCCGTCTGTTCAACCCTAATTTGGCCCCTTGTGAGTATGAATTACGATATTGCCTTTAATTAGATGATCACACAATATTTTTTCCTGTGCCTCATTCATAACACTTGATGGATGGTGCTCACTGAATGATGAAGCTGTATTTTGCTTTTTCCTCGTGGTTCAAGGTGTGGCAGCCTTCCTTGTTTATTGCACACTGTGCTCTTCTCTGACAACAAAACTAATGATTCCTTCGCAGAGTTTTCTATGTGGTTTATCATTACAGCCACAACATAACAAACTGCTACAAACTACTAATTTCATTTTATTGCAGTCCTCAAGGGAAAAGCTAGGTTTTTTGCTTAGTTCATCCATCTAGAACCTATTCTCATTGCTCAGGTTGTCATCAAAGCTTTGCTTTCCTCACACTTGTATGCAGCTTTATTTGCATCAGCACTGAGGAGGTGCTGATAATATATGGGAAGCAAAGTGGCTTCCCCGTTCTGGTCTGTGTTTTGGGTAATCAAGGAATGGAGAGGATCAACAGATCAGGGATGGCAGGGAAAATCCTACTCAGCCACAAGATGGATTATTCTCAAAGCTGATAAGCACTCTGGAGAATTACCTGTGCACTCCAGGGAAATGCAGGCTTATTTTTTTCCTAAAAGTTTGGACAAATAGATATTCTCCATAAATTCAGAAATGCTACAATCATAAATGTTGTCCTCAGACTGAGTTCCACAGCAAAAGTAGAGAAAAGTTTTCCAGACTTTTTTTTTTCCCCACAGACTTACACTTGGAAATAAATTACTTGTTCTGACAAAAAGGTTTCCACCAAAAAAATAGTTCCCCCAAGAGAAATACCTTTCAGGGACAATTTCAGCCAAGATGGTTGAAATTTGGCAAGTTTACAAGTGACTTTTATTTTAGTCATCATTCATCCATCATCTTTCTTAAGACTGATGGATTGTGTAATCCTAAAGGGAATGAACACAGTCCAGAAGAGTGCTCTCTGGGTACACAGGCCCCCAAGTTATTTATATCATGGTTCATACATCAGAGGCTGGATTTAATGCTCTAAAATGTTTTTGACTTTAAGTACGATGATTCAAAGCTCACAGGAGGTGGAGAACTTTTTGAGATGTGAGAAGACAAATTGAGTTCAAGCCTTCTTGGAATACTATAAATTTTCTTAAACCAAATGGAACCCACCACATTTTGTGTCACATATATTGCCTTTGGTTAACATTGCCAACCTCAGGGGCTTAACTGAGATCTAAGCTTGGTGTCTATTTTTTTGAGGTGCTGAATATTCACAAATTCACAGATATGAGGGATGACAGCTTTAAGCATGCTTATGCTATACCTCTGAAAGGGAGCATTCTTTCACTTGGACACCTACCTATGGATTCATCTATGCAATTTTGATCTCTGACATTTCTGTTCTCTTTATATTCTTACTACATTTCCTATATTGCATATAATGACATGGTACTAGAAGAAAAACCTATCTTGAGCAGGTGCAAAACTTGCCGAGAAGGAGGAATCTTTCCATCAATGTCAGTTTCTGAGATCTCAGACATTCAGTACTCAGTGGTGCCATATATACAGCTGACACGATCAGACTGTGCTCTAGCAGAATGGCTACAGCTGTGTGGCATTTTGGCACTTCTTATTTTTATTTAACACATTCTTCCCATCAGAATGAATTCTCGAATTCTGTGAAGGAAACAATACCCATGAAATAAAATCTTTTAAAAAATGTCCTAGACTTAACAGCAGAGCATAGGTTATGCAAATTCTTCATATGAGAAAAAGTCAACAGGATTTGTGCTTTGGGCTTCCCGCCCTAAGCCACAGTTGCTGCTGTTGCAAAGTACAGCCAGATCCCCCAGAACATTCATTGTCCACCACTACTTTCATGTGCTACCACAGCTTTCAGAAGCAGTGACTTTAAACAGTTTCCAGCTCACTAAACATGACTGAATCCATGCCTTCTTTCCTTCCTGAGTTTTAAAAGCCTGTTGCAAGTAACATTGTGCACATGTAATGGGGAGTTCAGGAACCGCAGAACATAATATCCCTAATGCAAGGCCACATGACTATGGCCATTTGCTTTCAAATTCTACTGGTTTTGTGTGTCCTGTCCTCTCCCTCTGTAGGATCATTAGAGGAGCTCCTTCTTTATCTGGCCATTTATTTCCATGACGTTTCTAGTAATTTGCTTAGCTTCAAAATCTTTGCAACTCTTGATCAGCAAGTTAAAAATAGTCTAGCGAATGGACAGACAAAGGCAATATCATTACCAAGTCTCGTTTTTGAAGGAAACAAACCAAAAAGCACTTTGTTGAACTTGTACTGTTTTGTATGATAGTGTGGACATAAATACATTTAAAAAGTACTGTGGAGGCATGTAATTGAGTTGCACGAGATCAGTTTTGCCCAGAGTTATTCCAGAGCAGAAACATTGTTAAACTGTATTAAAACTCTGTAGAAATCCTGTTACTAAAAACAACACATTATACATGCTCAAAGTGCTCTGCATGTGTTAAAATAAATGACTAAATACACTAATGAACAAATATGTGATATGAATGCCAATATTTGGATCATAAAGCTACTTTTTAATAAATTCTCTTGCCAAAAATTATTCTGTTCACTTTATTTTAGTTCTAGACATTTTTTTCTGCCTACTAGAGTTACTTCTTGATTGTCTAATAATTAAACAGAATCATGTCAAACAATCACTAGTATTTTGCAATTGAATTCCTTACACAAACAGGCATATGCTTAACTTCAAACATTTGCTTATGTGCCTTCCTAAAGTAAGACTTAAATGCTCTCTCTTGTACCACACAAACATCCCAGCCCCCCTATTGAGAAATTACAACTTGAAAATGCAGGATTTGTTAATTTACTATGAAAATAAGAAGAAAAATCCTCATGTAGAAATTATATAATCCACAGCTGACACTGGAAAACCTGAAAATGTATTGTTCAAATGCCATCAATCTATCTAGAATTTCAAGAATCAGCATGACGAAACAGAAATGCAAGGATAATTTCATCTTTATTTCGGTCTTAAGATCTTAACACTGCAAGTAAGATTTCACTGGACTGGTAAAATTATTAACATAACAAATTTAAGGCAGCTGAAACATAGTGTTACATTAATATTTCAGTCAGACTGAACTCTTCTTTAGATACATTCATGCAATTAACTTCTATGCTGTAATTTGAAATATATAGGATTGCTTTGTTTCCCTGTAATAGACCTATCTGGTTAAGCTTTTCTCCAACAGTACAGAGAATGGACTCATTGTTTTTCTTGGCAGAAGTAAAAAGATCTAATGACTTAATGGTTTAATGACTTATTTGATTCAAGAAATGCATGTTGAGAATGCCTTGGAGATAAATATACATCTTATATGTGTATGTCACATGCAAACATGGAGAAATTGAAGGTTGAAACATTAATATTATTCTTAGCTAAAATCATTTTCCCCCCATATAAAATCCAAAAATATCCTTGCACTGAGAAGTGGACCCATGAAACTTCCTCCTTTTCAAAAGATTCCTCTCCAGGCTAAGCTCTGTTGGGGATGAGAAATCTTCCATGGAGCCATAAACAATCCTCTGTGTTGCCTCTTATTGTTCACTCCAATTTTGGCTTTTCTTTTCCTTCCTCAATACCTGAAAACATACGGAGAGCAGCTTTTAAAAATCTCTCAATGAATACAACTGAAGGGTTTGCTTAGAGAGGTTCCTCTAATGCATTAATCTTTCTTTTCCCTTTATTGATGTTGTTTCTCCTGAACTTGCTTGCATGTGTTACCTCACCTGCTGTGAAGGAAAAGAGCATCTGCACACCTGATGGCAGTGGTTGTCCAGTAATGAACTGCACAATCCCCCCTCCCTCACTCCCATTTTCAGATCAGCCTGGCCCCCTGCCGCACTCCCAGCCTTTGATGGCTGCAGGGGTCTGGGAACACTTAGTTCCCTCACCTGCTCTGCTTACCTACTAGCAAACTAAAATAGATGTTACTAGAGCTGAATCTAAGCAATCAACTTTGTTTGAAGGAAAATTTTAATAATTGTGTTTCAGAATTCTATAATTCGAAGCCCCTCTCCATTTCAACATTGGATTTTTAAGTATTTGCAGGTATATCTCCCTTTTTTGAAAGTACAAGAATGAAGAAACAATTACTGCTGAGAGAGTGCCTCTTTATTCTTGTAATGGCCATTTCTTTCAGTAATATCAGGAGGGCTGAACTGAATGTAGGGCTCCTTAAAGAACTTATTCTAGCTGCAGGACTCGTCTCTTTTCTATGCTGAGCAAAGCCTGGGCCAGGCAGCAGACTGTGTTTTTTCTGGCAATGGAAACATTCAGCTATTTCATATGCCTGTTCCTGAACAATGAATTACTACTGGTATCTGACGAAAGTATTGTTCTTCTGACTAAGCCCTCCATGCCAGACATCTCAAATACAAATATTTCTTTTGGAGGTTTTCAGGCCTGCTGCATGGTGGAAAAGAAAGACTTATGATAATGAAGGCAAAAAAAGAAGCAATGTTTGTGAATGCTGAGAGGAAAATCCAGTCACAAGTAAGATCACCTGCTAGTGCAATATATACATAGGCGGTAAGTACACTGTATATCACTTCAAAAACATAGTTCATGAATTCCAATATGGGAAACAGTAAGACTCATCTGCAGTTAGAAAGCACAACTGCAGAGCTGCCTTGCTGAAAGAAACGACACCAAGACTAATGGGCCTGCATGTTGCCAGCAGCCCAAGTACAATGGCCCTGGGTGTTGCTGGCACACCGGTGTAATGGGAGAGCCATAGCTGAAGGTTTAGCAACCAAAACAAGAGACAGAGACCAAAAGATTATAGACAGTTTACAATGTTGCTCCAGAGCCAATCTTCTGCTTTCTTCTAGAAGGAACTTTTCCAGTAATTTTAAAAGCTGTTTTATTTGCCTTTTTAAAAGCACCTCTTTCCTTTCTTCTTAAGCACTCTAGTGCAGATGTATCAAATAGTTTGGCAGGAATGCAGATATCCTCAAAATTGTGGACAGACACTGGCTTGTACAAAGGGCAAATTTTTCCTTCCCTACCATGTTTGTGGTTTAACTTGGAAAAACTAACTGCAAATCATTTTGTCAGTAGTGAGGTTCTATTAAATGCATCCCCAGAGGCAAATAAAAAAACTCCAAACCCAAAACAACCCCTTCTCACCCTAGAAATCTTCTCATGGCAGACTGTTTTGATTTGCAGTCTTACTGCTCAAAAGCCCCTTTTAAGTGTACAGTTTTCAAGTCCTATTTTCCCTGGTCTCGCATTGTGACAGAGCGGGATAATTTTATATCTCTGCTGTTTGTGGTGTTCCTGCCACACGCTTCGGGTTAAGTTTGTGCAAAGTGTTTCAAGCTCAGGAAACCAGCAGGTGACTCACAGCATCTTCTGTTTTGCAAGTGCTTGAGCCACAAAGGACTTGGGATCAATATTCCTTATCTACATGAAGGAAATGATGGAGAGGACAATAATGCCAGGGTAAACCTTGAAAGATGTTGGGAGAATGACCCAATTCAGTTGGCTCCTCTAGGGCAGCAGGCTGCAAGGAGCAGGGATTTTGTTATGCATACTTTGGAATAGTGCAGGAGATTTTCCACCTTCTACTTATTCATGGACTTGCTAAGAACATGTGACTCTTTACCACACTATTATTCTTCATATGGGACTTAGGTCAAGTGAAATTATTCCTTGCAGCTGCCTTTTTTAGAAAAATCTTTCCTGAATTAACTTAAAGAAGTTAAATAAATGTGATTTTGACATCAAACTGAGGACTGAATACCTGTCTTGAACACTATGACCATTGAGTGATGGTCCTAGAGCAAAAACAAAAAGGCATTTTACAGCTGGATGCTAATATGAGCAGATGGAAAGTAAAGCTGCTTTGAGCCTCAAGCATTAGATTCTACCTGGTATTGAAGGACTTGTAAAAGAGAGTTGTGTGTGGCATTAACTACCATGTTAATTTATTTCCCTCCAATTGTGATTTCCCCCAGCAGCTATTATGAATGTTGTTTGCTTATTTAATTCAATTTGATAAATGAAAAACATCTTTCATAGAAAAAAGGAACCAACTTTTAATCTTGTGTTTGTCTTATTTTCCATTTTCCTCTCCTCAGCAATGGGTAGCCTAGGCAGGATAGATGATGTAGAATCTGCACAGTGAAGTTTACCCTGCACTGAAGTGATCTTTCATTCCTGTTATTTCACTGACAAGAACATGTTCGTTTTCTCTGAGTAAATTTATATGGTGAGAGAATACCTTATACCTGAAAATACTCAAAGAGTATAGTTTCATTTCTCAGTCTAAGCTTACCATTAATGGTATTCGCACAGAATGATACAGAATGATTCTGGCTGCATTTAATGGGTTCATCAGCTAATAAGTGGGTTGTAAACATCTCAGGTAATTGCGAAGAGCTCTTAAATTAGTACTGTAAGTTATAAAAGAGAATACATATTCATAGCTCATCAGGCTCTCCAGCGTCATTCTGTTCATCCGTCTGTTTTTAAGGGCAGGCAAGCAAGATGTTTCAGTGGAACTTCTGTCATTTTCCTTTGTTTTAGTCAGCTTAAAACATTCTACACTTTCAGAGAAACATAGTCAAGTCCTGATGGTGTATTTCACGAGATAATATTCCTAAAACAATACTCACATTTTTGCGTATCCCAGATGTAGTTGTTCAGGACTTCCCCCACCAAGTAGAATACGTTAATTATTATGGTAACGGCTGCAAAAAAGATTATTTTGACACCTGGGCTGAGGTGCTCAAGAAGCGGGTACACCCACACTCCTGTAACGTGGTGAATCCAGCATACCCTGAAACAAAACAAAAATAACAAGCACTGACTCTTACAGCTCTGTTTTACAAAAGTAGCTTGGCCTGTAGGCTTAGCTACTGTAACCCAAAAAGCAATTATTTGAAAGGCCTGCAAGTTGCAGCTGAACTGGAGCATGTGGATGACATCCATCCCGAACAGACATCACAAATGATGAAATTATGACTGATTTCCCACATTCTTACTGCTTTGCTTTCAGTTTATTGGCAGTTGGCCAGTTTTCATTTCTGATGTAGGCAGGTATTTCCTTGTTCACTTATATTTCCGAGGAAACCCCTGTTTCGTGCCAAAGCTGGAAACTGCAGTAGCCTCTGTTCCAAGCAGGTTCTTTATCCTAAGAGCATTCAGGGTTCTACAGGCTCTCCTACCATCTCCCTCTGCTCTCTGCAGTATCCTGCTTTCACTTCATACACATTTGCATTTTTCTTTTGCTTTTCCTCGCTACACATGGTAATCAGTTTTTGGCTTTGCCAGAAGCATATGGTTTAGATTCTCTTTGAGAGAATAAATTCTTCAGCCACTGTGTTTTAGATTGGTCCTCCTTTTCTTTCAGTCACCTGCTATAATTTGGAATCTAGTAATTTTTCTCCAGGTAAGATAAATATTTTTTTAAAAAGACCAAACAAAAACACACCTCAAGAGTACTGCCCAGCCCCACAGCCAATACACAGTAATGGAGAAGGATTTATGGTGGTTTGCTGGTGACACAGAGATTTTTAGGATTCAGCTGCAGAGGACATTGTTGGTAACTAACTCAAGAGACAGACTATCAGCTTTACTGCATTGCAGCCTGAAGAAGCACACCAGGTGTGTGGTTTTGCTGTGTGTGGCTGCAGTGGACACCTGTATCCTCTGATGGGATTGCTTTTGTGTTGAGATCTGATGCAGCGAGTGGTGAAGTCACAGGGAGCAGAGAGAGTCCATACATTCCAGTAGGTGGAAGTTAAGGAAAGCAAACACTGGCAAACAACTGAGCAAACATCTCAGAGGCTAACTGGGTACAGTGCTCAGAGAAGGCAGGCTGGGGCTTTGCTGGGATCTCTTCAAGAATGTAAATATTTTCCTTTCTGACCTGGAAATTTGAGAGAAAAGCTCACAGTGAAGCACAGCTAGAGCAGCTGCACAGACTGTTACAGATGGGGATTTCCATGTCCACATGATTTGCTTTACTTGCTGATGTTTCTGTTTGTTTAAGAAAGATTTTTGATCACTAGATCAACAGTCAAAGGTTCTTAAAGGGCAGAAACAGAGAAGTCCACACAATACTGTTACCATAAAATTCTGTTACACAGGGAGTACAGAATCCCTGTTTAACAATCACCCTGGAAATGTACATGGTTGTCATAGCTTCCCTCCTCCTTGGAAAAGCTTTTATTACAGCCAAACCCTTAACAGTTGGACACTTCACTTGGGAAACTACATGTGTCAGTAAATTAATCTGCATGATCTAAATGCAATTAAACCCCCTTTCTCTAAATCAGTTCACATATGGGAAATTATCTCTGTACTTTACAGTTATTTTCCCCAGTATTCTTTTGTGATAGAATTAACCTGACAAGATAAAATTATCTATGAAAAAATGAAGGGTTCCTGCGTAACCCATGGTAACAGAGAACACCACGATTCTTTTGATGAAAGAAAAAGATGAGACAGTTGGGTAGAAGGTAGTGGGATGTCCCCTACTACCAGGTTGGTTTAGCAGGGAATGTCTATTATCACCTAACAATTTTCAGTTTAATTTGCTTTTTTTAGTTTTCAGTTGCTTTTTTTCCTAATTATCATTCAGTGAAAAACAAGATCCAAGGAAAAAGACTGAAAAAAAGCCAGTCTCTTTTTCCACTTATTTTCTCTGGTGTGATGAAACTTCCTGGCATTATAAAGTACCTTTACAGAGGGACTTTTCAAGAGACCTTCTAAACACCATCTACGTAGCCAGCTTCATGAACGAAATAGAAGTGGCTTTTACTAGAACACATTTATGCTAGAAAGAGGAGGCATTTTCTAAATCCAACCAATGAGTCACTGATGAGCTCCTGCACATCAGCAATCTCTGGTTAGTTCAGGCTTTGCGGACAGCTCACGCACTCTGCTCCCTGCTGCCCAGCACAGGAGCCCACTGCCTGCGTGGTGATGCTGCTCGTGCCTTCAGTGTAGCTGTTTGTTTGCCTGTCCCCAGGGTGGCCGCACTGTCAGAACTGCTTTGAGCACAAGAGGGACCAAGCACTGCTCTGGAGACCACAGTCACAAACCCACCTGATCCTTCTAAAAATGAGCTGCACCACGCTGCTGGCTGCACTGGGGTGGAGTAATATTAGCTTCTCTCCACGGAGCAGTGACACACTGACTGCTCTGGCATTGTCTGTACAACAAATGGGAGCAGCAAAGGGACAACTGCTGCCATGGAAACCTCACCTGGTGGCCTTTCTTAGTGGGTTTGCTCCTGCTGGAATACAGGCGGTCTCAAGGCTGCACTATAAAGGGCTGATCAACCATTCACATAAAGCTTCCACACAAGAGTGCTGATTGCCAATGTTCATGAATGCCTTCAGTATTGCCATTCCAGTAGCCATTACTCCTATCCAACCTCATTATTAGTTAAGCACAGGGAAGTATGCATTAAGATTTACTTAGGAGTGCAAATCTAGATCAAATTGAAGACTTTGTCATTGAACAGGTGTAAAAAATGTGTCGTTTAGATAGAAACAAACTGAGGAGAAAAAGTTTAAAGTAAAACTAGACTGACTACTTCTGAGAAGATAAAATTAACCTGAACCTCCCTGTGATTTGGAACAGTAGCAGCTGTGTGTAGACATAACTGTATATTTTCAAAGATGAATGTGTTACAGGTCATGGAGTTCATCTAGCCATTTGTTAGAAGCAGTAAAAAGAGAAGGAAAGGAAATATTCACACATTGTATTCAAATTAAAATGTCTGCTTATAAAAGTGGTTGTTTTTAGAAATTTTCAACCAGTTGGTGTAGAAATCAGAAAAAGCTATTTGAAAATGCGCAGTATTGCTTGTTTTTAACAAATCTGTCAAAAAATGTGACTTTGTAGCTGGTTTTCACTTCTACTATACAGTATATCTCTCCTATTAAAGTAATCAGGAGGAAATGAAAACTATGCAGGGAACATACACTTAAGATTTATTCTCTGGATATAGATATTTTGTTAATGAGGAGAACTAAGTACAAAAATTTGTTAGAACATTGTGGTTTGTGTGTACTCTGTCAGTTTAAACAATACAGCTGTAACAACAGCATGTGTAAGACCTTAGTCCTGGTAGAAACAAGCTCAACAAGTGAGTATAATGGCAGATAATAGCCATGACACCTCATGAATTTTTTAATGGGAGATGTTGCAGAAGACGGTTGCTCCTTCATGGTGGCTGCTCTCAGCTGTCACAGCTCGGCAGCACTTTATGTTCTGGACTCTCAGAGAGAGTCTCCACCCACTTCCTGCCCAGCTTGAGTCCTTCATTATAATCTGTAGTCATCAACAACCAGTACTATGAGTTCTGGAAAAAGAGGCTGTTAGATGAGGGGCTATGTAACTTCTCAAGAAGAGCAAATGAAAGGACACAGAATAATAACACATGACATAAAATGGGTGAAGAGCTCCCAATTCTCGTGACAAAAGAATCACCTCAACACAACTCAGAGGCAAGAAATTCAAATCTGATAATCTAAATTATCTTTCTGAATGATACCTAATTAATCTCTGGAATGCTCTACCCTAACTTTCAGTGATACATCACTGTAATATAGATATTCAAAAAAGTTTTGAAGTATGACAGTCTGGAAGCCTATTTAGTCCACTCCTCTTTTCTAGGCCCTATCATGCAACTCTAGCAAGTTTCTGAAATCAGGAGATTGTACAAGCAATAAGAATGAGCACAATTATGCCTAAGTTTAAAGAGTACAAGGTATATAAACCATCAAGACCAAAGAATCTAAGCACCTACGTTTTGACATAAGTTTTGGAAGAAAACTCCCCTTGAAGGCTGGTTGTTTCATAATGGTCTGCTAAGGTCTCCTGAAGCATCTGACATTAGCTCTCCCTGGAGCCTGGGTGCATGACAACTCTTATCTACGAATGGCAGTTCCTTTCCGGTTACTTCTTGCAGCAGCAAATCCTCTCCCAAATCTTTAGTGCTCTTCATATTTCCAGTGACTGGTACAAAGGAAGGCTGAATCCTTGGTTCTAGACAAATTGTAGACCAGTTCTCAGTGGCTACTCTTTAGCAAACAACAGAACATGGGCATTTTCTATGCTTTTATTTTACGATCTTTTCCAGCATCACTCTCTTCCTTTTCCACCAAGAGTGATAACTACCCAGAGCTATTAAATGTAGAATGTCTTCCAAACGAGGCGATGGGCTTACAGCAGCACAAACAAATCATTTGTGGTTGTAGTGTAGGACCAATCTTGTGCTTTCAGAGACAGGAGCACAATGACCCACACTAAATTTGTTCTACTTTTGGTTTCTAATACTGATTGATGTGAGGCACGTCTTCATGACTCCCCACAAAAACACAGGAGAGTTTGTTCTGCATCTAATCACAATTCTTAAGATGTCAGCTATATTAAAATGTTGGGCCTTCTAATATTAACAGCCAGCCAGACCTAATACACCTACACCAGGAATGTACATAGTTTAGAAATTTTAAAGACTAAAAAGTAAGTTCAATAAACATTTATCATTTAGGAAATAACAGCAATCATGCCCTCTTGTTCCATTTTTTTAATGCTGTATTCTTCTCTATTCATCTGAGTGGAGAACAGTATGTGGGTCACCGGACTGTGCTACTGGTGTGGAGTGGCTTATGCAGTCAGAAGTAGACAAGTCCCGAGAAACTGCAGCTGCAAATACTGTCACATCCAAAACGTACTCAGCATGACATGGTGCTGGCATCCTCTGGGATGAACAAAGCTTAGCAGAAATTTGTGTTTGTGTACAGGTAGCTTCAGTCACAGAAACTTAGCAGATTCACTGCAAAGCGCTGTCATCTCTGGAAGTCATCTATTTTGATAAATAATTTTTCATTTTAAATATAGTAATGGTTGCTATGCCTTCTTGAGCTATACTTTAAGGAGCTTCACAAGGAAGTGAGAACATATTACCCATGCATGTCATCTGTGATTGTGCTGTTGCTTTGACTGAAACATTTGAGGATGTGGAGGTGGAGGCAAGCCAGAAAGTAACAGTCCATAATGGCTATGTCAGACCTAACAGGCTGGGGATCCATACAGCCTTCTCTTGCTGAGAGCATTTCTGCCCTCCCACCCTCCTTCTGGGTCAGGTACAGGGGACGCTAATCTTCCCCTGGCCTATTTCTGCTGCTTCTGTTTCTTCCTACTCTTTCCTGTTCTGGGCAGCTCCAGCTCCAACTCTCTTCTCCTCCTCTGCATTGTCTCATCTATCATCCATTTCTACATCAGCCTTCCACTCTGATTTCAAAGTCTGTTTCTCTCTCACCCTCCCAGCATTCCCCACTTACTTGCACGATTTCAGCTTTGAAGCTGCTGACCTGTGAGCTGCATGTTTCCTTATCCACTTCTCTTTTAACCCATGGTTTTAGTTCATTTCTTTTACTTGCCCCCAGGACATTTTACATTTTGTTTTTCCTTTAACCATGGACTCCTCTGATCTTTATTGAACTGTTATCCCCAGTGCTCTCTTCCAAAAGCATGCATGATGCCCTTCCTACATAGCACAGCCTAGCAAAGCCATGTTGCGTCTCTCCCGCTCCATTGGCACCACCAACCTCAAAAATCCTTCTGGTTTCTCGATCCTGCCCTTCTTTATCAATATGACTGTCAATTCTCACCAAGCTTCACACTCTAACCCACCACCCCTCTCTTCTGAATGTCAAGGTTTGTCCTAGCAGTCTGTGCCAACATCTGCTCTTTCTGATCTTCCTCTCCTTCTATGGAGAATTGCTAGTGGAAATCCTACAGCAACCTTGATAGAATCAATCTCAAATTCATTCCAAATCCTCAGTGTGCATTCCTTTCTTAAATTTGTTCAAGAAGAATTCAGCAAATTACCCCATTTAAATGCTTTCCCTCAGCAAATCTACACCACTCTCCTAAAGTCACTTCAAGAGAAACATTATTTTCAAATGAAAGTTTAAAAGCTCTTTAAATAGATTTATAAAAGAATGAAAGAATGAATCAAGTCCAAGCTTGGCACATGTGGAGGCAGCTCCTAGTGGATTTGAGATAGCAATAAGAGAGCAGATCAAGTCTTTCGCTCCCAAACATGCAGCCCAGCATGACTACAGCAGTGGAGTCAGATTCTTAGGGTCTGGTTTTTTGGCATCCTGAAATGCTCAAAAGTAGAGGGAAAAAGAAAACCATTTAAAATAAACATATTTGTCTCAGTTTATTTTAGGGACATATTAGGCTCTGATATTAGTTACCATGAGGTCATTCTTGTTACAAGGAGCAACACATTTCTGGCTCTTTTCTGTTCCTTGACAACCAACTCCATACACTCATTGGCAGAATTTTCTGGTAGTACTGGAAAATGCTCTAGCTTTCTTAGCACTTAGTCTAGATTTAACAATTCAATACAAACTGTGACCTTTTCAAGCCATGCTAAATAAAGCCAATAGGCTTTTCCCATCTTATCCCATGGCCTCGATCCTGAAAGTCCATGTATGGTCTGCAACATGCAATGCAAGTCTGTGAATGCTCTCTCTGGGCACAGTTTCTTGTGAGCTTCCTCTCATAGAGAGTGCATGAGCTAAGTGTGCCTACTCAAAAACTCTTTGACTGAAGGGAGAGAATGCAAAAAAATAGAAAGAAAAACAGAAAAAGCTTTTACTCTTCAAGAAAGGATGTTTCTCAGAAAACAAGTCTCTGAATCATGCTCAGGAGATACCAAGTTATTTAGCTATGTTTTTCCAATTTCAGTGATGCTATTCAGAATTGTTTGCCAGTTTTCTTATTTACCAATTATACATAAAAAAGCACTTGCTATTCTACCACCTCTTTCATACATGACAGGTTCAGTCACATACAAAATAAAACAAGCTTTTCTGTACTTGGAGTTGATAAAGCATTCACAGAATCAAACCTAAACAACATCCTCCTGTATGTTCCTTTCCTGTAAAAAGTGCAACACACTACATAAAACATGTAGGATGCTAAGCAAGTTTCAGCTGAGATGGGAAGAGAATTCAAAATTCAAGAACAAAACACAGAGAACATCTGATTAGCAACTGTCTTCACTTTATTCTGAGAGTTGCAGTGAAAACACTTCTGCTGAGAGAAAAATGGAATAGGCAAAAGAACAAATTCTTAAGTGACAGATCCCTAAATTCTAGTTAAAAATACTAAACCCACGAACTAAGCCCCAGGACGGGACCCATGGTCAACCCTAGGTACAAAGGAAGGAAGTTCCACCAGGCTGTATGGAATTAGGTCATTTGCAGGTACACTCTCATTTTAATACACCGTGCTAACCTTGAGGGTTCTGCCAACAAGGACAACAAATCGGAATTTAGCAATTCCAAGCCCTCTGAGTGATGAAGATCTCTACTGCAATGTGGTCACTTGGCAACAGGAAGGCAGTGGATTTCAGCTGTGAAAAGAAGGCACACCCTGAATGAGAGGGATGACAAACTCCTCACTTTTCATACTTTCTGGTAGATTTTTCCAACCTGTGAATACAATATATTGTATTGATTTAAGGGGACCAAGATTTGGCTTGCAGCCTCAAGTACATCTTGGATAGAGTCCTCAAAAGCACTGGCAGGCTGAAGACATGCAGAACTTGCAAGCGATGGCACAGTGTAGCTTTTGTCTGCCTCCACTAACCTGCAAAGGCCTCCTTCCATAACAGTAGAAAGAGAAATGGGTTGTATGTGCATAATTTAGCAGGGTGAACTTTTAAGATTGTGTCATCTCATTTAAAGAGAAATCACAACTTGGAAGAAAGTGAATCACTTGAGGGTAGCCCTATCTCTTTTGGAAATAATATATATGTAGGCAAAACCAATAAACAGCAAAAGACAGGGAGATGACCATAGTTTGTGCCTGGGTAATTATTAATGCAGTAATTATTTAATGCAGAATCTTCTTCTCCTGCTTTACTTGTCCTACAATTTTCTTTAATCTTGTAGCTGCAGGATACAGATGCACTGTAGTAGGCAGGATCAAGCTAGATGAGCATCACACTGATACTTTAACAGATTCTTAAAAGATTTTAAGACATATCTGGTTTTATTTCACTTGTAAAACAGGATTGTTTCAATTTTAAATTCTTATTAAATACTATTGCATGTTTCTACTTTGATGATTTTGAGAAAACAGGAGTTGCCAGAGGAGGTCAAGCCATAGGTAACTCTGCCAATCTGTCTCCAGGCACCATTAGAGGAAGGTTAAGAACTATCACAGTTAAGCATTACTGTATATGGGTTAAAAACATAATTACTTTTTCCTGAAGGAATAATCATGTGGCTTTTTGCATGAGGCTGCCCTTATCTTAAAATTACAAATATTCTTTTTAAAGAAGGGTATGTATGTTTGTAAAAGCAAATGGCAGAATGTGACTGTTGTCCTGGGACACAACATCCCACTTCAGCTGGATTAATAGCATTGTATGATCACTGAGTGTGCATGGATATGTATGAATAATGACCTCTCTTGCACTGGACCAAAGGGACAAATTGCACAATTGAAGCAGTGCGATAGTACTACCTCGAGACCATTTTACTCTTACATTAGTTTTATCTCTCTTGGTTGGTGGAAATTTTGGAAAATACCTTCTTAGGTGAGAGAAAGATGTAGTGAAGTGAAAAGAAAAAATATGAAATGGGGGTCATGAAATGTAGGAAGGATAAAAGATAGATGGCATCAAAGGAGAAATACAAATAAAACAAAGGTTTAGTGAAAAATAAATACTAGGGTGACCAGAGTATATTAACTCTGTCATGCAAGTCAGGTGTTTGATTAGAAACTGCCCAAAGACTTAATTTAATGTTGTATAAGAAAGATTATTTCTGTTTTAGTTTAATTTCTCACCAACATTTGCATTTCTTAAAACAAACTTTAGAGTGTTTGGATTACTGACTTACTCTGTAATCAATTTTACAGAAAGAATTTATGAACCAGTAAAGAAAAAAGACAGTGTTCTATCTTTTCTGTTGCTGCTTAAATACTGATGCAGGAAATCATTTGCCTATTCTCAATTTTATTTGATAGAACGAAAACCCCAAGCAATAAAACTAAAGTCCAAAAAAAACATTTAGCTTGAAAAAAGGTTGAAAAATGTACCCTTGGAAAGACCACTGCTTACATGGGATTGTTCAACAAATTCCTGTTGTGTGAGGTTTGGCATATACTTTCTAAAAATATAAGCATCTGGGGAAACCAGACAAAGCCCAGGTCTTGGACCAAACAAGGCATGCAGCGTGAATCTGTTAGTGATTATATCCATAATGAAATATGTGCCCAAATTTAGCAGTACAAAACCCTCAATACAATGTGAAAACACAGCATGTACAGCCCTTACCATAAAATATAGCCAACAGCGAAGGTGCACACTGCAGCCAGTCCACAGCTCCTGCTGGGATACTGATGATGTGTTGTTCTCATCTCGATTAATACAAAGGGCAAAACTGTTGTGTGCTGGAAAGAAAACAAAACAATGGGAAAAACCAGGTGATACAAATGGTTCTCTATATTTTAATTTCAATTCTACAATAAGAAACTTAATTGCAGACACCCAAAGACAATTCTGGATGGTTAGAAAGACGAGGTAAAGTAACTATAAAGTTGATCAATAACCCAACCAGTATCATCTCTATAATGTCCAATTGTTTGAGAGAGCAGAGGAAAACTGAGTAACCAGAATGTGCTTTTGTTCAGGAATCCAAGGCAGATACTCAGTGAGTCAAAAGGAAATGTGCCATGAAGCAACCGAGGTCCCAACCCCAGTCTGGCCCTGGCTCTGTGATCTCTGCCATGTCACTTCAGTTATTTTGACCATTCTAGTTGGAAGGCAATGCATCTGGTTTTCAGAGACTAAGTATGAACAATGGCAAGTGAATGAATATAAATGGACGTATTTAATGCTTCTGAGAATTAGGTTTAAATGTATCTCAATCTGGGGACTTGAAAACAGGGGACATATTTTCAAATGATAGCATCAATACCTCTGTTCCTCCATCTGCAAGAAACAATTATATTCAGAAAGGTGTTGTGAATCTTAATTTGTTAGTTGTGCAAAATAGTTTAAGATTCCCAAATGAATCATATGAAAGCCAAAGCTGTAAAAACCATTTTCAGCCACTTGTCTTTATTTAGCTGTGAAACTCCTTATTTTGTTATTTTACCATACACATTTCCTACACTGCCCCTTCTGAGAAGGCCTGTTCATCCAGTTAATGTCAGCAGCATGAAAAACTGCATCCAGCCTGCCCCCAACACCCAATGTCTACATTTCAGAGTGTTGGCAGGCAAAAAAATATACATAAGCAAAGAACAAATGTGCCAGGAAATAAACCCCATAATTTCTGAATATACAGCTCACTTAAGACCAGCATTAGTGGTCACTCCAGAAACATACCCTGCCTCGCCTCCATGGGGCCAAGTTTTTGCTGGCATCTGAAGGGAATTACTTCAGCTGAGAGCTTAGCTCTAGGGCTTGGTAAGACTGACTGTGAACTCTTCTGCCCTCACCACAGGAAGGCTTGGAGGTGTAAGGATTGCAAGGGCAGCAGCCTAAGTCCTAATGCAGGTTCAGTCATTTCCCAAGTACTTGATCACCAACTGGAAAGGAAAGTTATGGCATACACTGGCCACATTCTGCCATCATGTAGTTCTGGGGGATGCTGGAGGGTCGGATTTTTAAGTTTGGAATAATTACAATGTAAACTCACACTGAAGTTCACCTGCAGATAGGAGAGGCATGGAGTAGAAATATCTTTGTGTAGGTTACAGGTTCAACTGAGAAGAAACACAGTGGGGTCTAAGCCTTTAAAAACTGCAAAGAAGAATAGTTTGAATGGGAAATGGTAAGATAATGGAAATGCTCCTGCTGAGAAATGTAACATAATCGAATTGGATATCTGCTCTGATTTTCAAGGCATTAGTAATTAATGACTAGCATTTGGAGAATGTCAGGTGGATAATACAGCAGTTAGGGGAGCTTTCAATTTCTTCATCTTTTAACAACTTGTTCCACCCCCATCCCTTCAAACGGTATAAATAAGCATCAAGGGAATGCAGAGATGTTTTATATGTGGTCTGCTATAAAGGTGCCCACCATTAGATTAGAGGTCTATGAGCTGCAGAGGACCTTCAGAATCCATCATCAGGGACTGACAGCAAAGCAAGCCCTGGTGTTCACCTGCACATCTTGTATCTGTATGGAAAAGGTCTCCAGGAAGAGAGAGATCAGTGCCTCATTCTGCAAAGTCCCCAAAGCAGAGCAGCTGGAGGCTGTGCAAATGTCTCCTGCCCTGCCCCCATAACTTATTCAGAGAAAAAACCAGAAGAAAGCAACAACTATTAATTCCAAACTCCACCCTTGATACTCCTTGTACAATGTATTCTTGTAATCCAGTCACTTAGTTTTAACTCTACACTCTATGGATGATTGTTATAGAGCTTGTGAGCTTGGTTTCTCCATGTAAATGTTTACTGCTTTCGATACTGCTTGTTGATGAGTTCCTCATTGATGATAACAACTCAACAGCTTGCCAATTAAAAAGTAGTTAAAATAATTTCAGCAATCAAGTCTTAATCTAGAATACTCTTCTCCTTTCCCTTCTCCCAGTTCTTGTGGTTATATAAGTCATTATTTTCCTAAATTCTCACTTTGCTCTTTTCTAAAGGTAAGGGGTGGGGGCAAAAGCAGATAATGAGCTGTGCCACTAAAGAGTTTGTGTACAAAATCCTGTTAAAAGTACAGTGGAATTAGAAGTGTAAGGAGAAATCAGAGATATGTATCTTTAATCTCAGTCTGTTAGAGTGAATGTTAATGCTACATGCAAACCCTGTGGTTTTACAAATTTGGAGTATGAACTTTGGTTTAAAATGCTTTTGTGAAAGTGCCACTCTAAAAAAGCTGCTTCAGATCCTTTACCAAACCACAACCAAGATAAAATTTCCTTTCTCTACATTTCAGCTCCTCCAAAAACCTTGATTTAAAAAACATGAAATTTTGTAGTCTGGGACACCTTCTATCCAACAGTGCCAATTAAAACTCTAGACTGAAGCATAGTGAAGATGATCAGGGGTCAAATATGCTTGCAGCGGGATTCATCAGGGCTGGGTATTCTGCAGGGGGCCTAAGATTTCATATCCTCTAATGTTTTTGCCACATGATTTCTGAATAAACAGGCCAGTGGGAATCTGAGGCTTAGAGAGAAAATAGCATTGATATTTCCCTGACCTGCCTAAAGATCACGCTGTGCCGGTCAAACATACCCGGCTGGTACCTCTGGGACTGATCCCTTTTACTTACTGGCACGCAGGGGGACAAAACCACAGTTCTCACCTTGTTTGCCAAAGTAGCTCCTGGGGCTTGCTTACTTCAGAGAAGACTGAGGAATGAGGAAGTCCAAATAACAAGGAGGTTTAAACAGTAAAGATGATTAGCTGCTCTAACAGCTTTCCAGTAGTTGCCTTTCCAGTAGTTGCCTTTTCTTAAAAGTTTTTAAGAAAAGTACAAATATATAATGAGAGTATAATGACTACTATAATATTATAATAGTAGTAAGCTATGCTAGTACTACTAATTAATGCTATATTAATAATGCACTTTTAATATGGACTAAGTAGTTACAAGCAAAACTATATTTTTACCTGGACATCCAATTTCCCTCCCACTGAGAGCAGCTGCCCCTGTGAGATAGTTTTGCCTGTATGACTGTGCTGACACACGAGACTTTTGCTGAGCACTGCTGTGGCCACACCAGGGAGCACCATTCCCACTGTCCCAGGAAGGCACCCTTTCTTAACATGTTTCTGCACATGTGGTGACTGCAGGCTCAGGGTAGTCCCCAGCCCCCAGCTTGGCCTAGGCAGCAGTGGGGGAGATATCAAACCCAGTATCATTAGCAGGAGCTCTTAGACTGAGCTTTTTCAGGGCTCAGTAACTGCATCTACTTGCAAGAAAATGCACCCTGTCAGCTTCTCCAGCTGTGACTGTGGTGCTATCTGCAAGGTGTCCTCGCAGCCACAAATCCTTTTTTTTCTCTGGAGTGCCAAGACAGCAGCCCTCAGACCCATTTTTTACCCCTCTCTGAAAGATTCATCAGCCAAGACAACTTTGTGAGCTGAAGAGTTGACCATAAACCCCCTTTACCCAGCCACGGCATTGCCCTGCTCAGACCTCTTACTGCCTGCCCCTGCAGCTGGAAAGGCAGCTTTGATGAATCTTTTTGCTAGGAAGTGCTGGTCGCAGCAGAGTAGAAAGCTGCAACTTCCTCTCATTCTGTGTAGTCATGGCATTGCTTTCCAAGGACCCATCGCCTAGAAGTGGTGAAGAAATATGGCTTGCCAAATCTCCAACTGCTAGACAACAGAGAAACCAGCACAATGCACAGAGCCTGGATGAAATGTGCAGGAAGGTTATCATATGGAAAATCTGATCCACAAGACACTCTGGAGACTGACTCCAAAGAAGCAACCTCTGAGTGAAGCTGAATTAGCACACGCTAGAAAGAAAGCCATCCTGGGATCTTGCAGGTGAATTAATTCCTGGAGCCACTGTCACGGCTTCCTGAGAGAAACTCTGCTCATTAATAACTCTTTAAAAGATATTACTAAAATATATACCACTCCCCACATGGTATATTTGTTCCTAATGACATTTGAGACCAGAAAATCACATTACAAATATGTACCACAAATGTAGTGCTAGCTTGGGAGGCTGAGCTTTGATGGAGGACTGTGCTTCCCTGTTTTAGATGTGTTCCATAAGAGTTATTTGGAAAAAAAAGAAATGCAAATTAGGTACATTAACAATGAGTTCTGTAATAGTCTTTAGGCAATTAAGTGCTCATTCTTGAAAGCCTGATTATATATTTTATCTTCCAACCAGTAAGTGCTACTTTTTTTAACACTGGTTTCAACAGTACCTTACTAGGCCTTTTCTCCCTCCCTTAACTGTGTTTTAAATAGAATCTTAAAACTTTTCAAAAGGTGATAAATTGACTGTTTTATGTACTGTATCATCAGCACAAACATGGTAGTAATGTCTTCCCAAGTCATCCTCCTGATCTGCACTGACTGACCAGAACTGCCTTTGTGACAAGGAGTTCAGTGTACAGAGGCATCTCAGATGCCCAGGTAGCTCGCAGAAGTTCTGTAGGAATGGTTAAACTGTTTGAGGATCACAAAAATCAACCAACAGACTGTGACTTGTTACTTAATTTGATCAGACTGAAAACTACAAGGTATAGGACATTTTAGTTCAGTGGAAATACTGTGCACCTCTGAGACGTACATCATGACATTCAGCCCATGTTCTCAAGAGTCAGTGAAAATCCAGTGACAAGAAAGGAGGCCTTGCAGTTTTGATGTCCACCAACATTTTAACTGATGGACTGGGAGCCTCCTGGGAGTACTGGTGTGCCCTGCAAGAAGGAGGCTGCAGATAGGTTTTCACCCACAGAACTTGTGCAGCCCAGGACCTGGAGGGCTACATCTGCCACCCAAAGCTGTGCCCATGTCAAAGCCTCTGCCCTGGCAAGGGCAGCTGCTTCACCATGTGCTATGGAAACTACCCTGCAGCACACTGCCACTGTGCCTGAGACTTATGCTGGTATACATTTGGCAGTGCTCCCCTTCTTTGCACCGTTCTGTGCAAACTGCCGTGTTTTCTGGCTGCCTCTGCTTTCTTTTAAAATTTGCCTATAAAATATAGTTTCCATCAGCAGGACGTTACCCTTACCCTTTTTCTTGTGAACTACAACAAGATTATGTTGTTAAACAGCTGCTCCATGCCAGAATGAAACAGTCTGTCTGCCACTCTTTCTTCACTCTCAGGGGTTTGTGCAGCACCTTGAGATAAAGGTTTTACAGAAACCAACAGCAAACTGACCCACGCCTATTCCTCTAAATTTAAAACCACTACTAGTGTGTTCACCCTGGAAACCAATACTAAGGGGCCTAAAAATCCCTACAGTTGTAGTCAGTGCCATTTGTAGAGTAACAGTAGCAATAAAGCTCATTTTTCTGCATGTTCCTAGCAGAGTACCATGGAAAACCAGATCAGGAACTAGTAAAACAGGGGCATGATTATGATTTATTCCTTGAGAAACTTCTGAGAAAGGACCAGCTGGCAAGAGAGTATTTATGTGTCGTCTGAAGGATGATACCTTCTACCAAGGCAGCCTAATCCATAAAGAGAGCAGCAGGATATCAGAGCTGGGTGCATAATAAATTGGAATCCTTGAGTGAGTCTGAGCCCTTATGAGACTGAAAGCGCTGGTAGCACTTTTCCTCTTACAAATGAGAAATTATGACTATTAAATGAGACATGCTGATGCACAGGATGCACTCCAAGGCAGCCACAGACGGCTCACTAATTGTTAAGGTAGGCTGGAGGGAGGAAGAAGTATTACATGATCTAAACAAAGACCAATACCTTATAACGCCACAAAACACATAAGAGCCAAAGATAACCATTTTCAATCAATATGAGAGTGTAGAGTTCTTTGAAAAGAAAATTAACACTTCCTCTTTAATGTTACCCCCTCTTTTCCTCTTTTCTGTAGAAAAACACAGTGGACATGGCGTTGCTGACTTAAGACGATTTTTATCACTTTCTCCACACATACCTGATGTCGACAGCTTTGTTCTTGTTTCTTCAGACACATGCAGTATATACTATATATTGAAATAGCAGTGTCAATCTGATCTCACCCTATGACTGAACTACTGTCAGGGAAGTTATATATAGGTGTTTATCTATAGAATTTCCACAGTGCCAATCACTAAAGCACTTCAGCACCTCAAAAGCGTTACTAAACATACCCTCACAGCAGCCCTGATCTGTAGGAGCAGGATATCCTATCCTCATTTTGAAGAAGGGCAAGATGAAGACAGCATGCCTTACTCAAGGTCATATAGGGTAGCTATGGAGGAATGAAGAACCACATCACATTCCTCAGTTCCATTCCTGGGTGTTAGCCTAAGATGAGCAAACATTATAGAGAAATAACAAAAATTTGGTATGAAAACCAATCTAATCCTTCAAGTTTACAGCTCTGAGACATCTTGGCCCTTTCAGCATCTATCAGTTGTTACCCTGATTGGCCCCCTGTCCTGGTTCCCCTCTGCTTTTGGAGGCTTCTTCAATTGCCTCCCTCTGAGCTGTCTGTCTCTCTTTCATCTCAGCTCCTGCTGCTCCAAGCTGCTTCGTTGCAGCTCCCATCCTTAATGCCTTAACATGATATATAAAATCTTGGTCACTTGGACTTGAAACAAGATGAGGGTAGGGACCAGACACAGTACACACAATATAGCAAAACTGTGTAAAACCAGTGCCATGTTGCCAAATGGAACAGCATCGCTACATGTTTCATTTTCTTTAACTTTGTTTAATTCAACATAACTACTTTTAATGCTTGTCATGCATGCAGATATCATTAAACACATGCCAAGTGCAACGTCACGTAAATCAACTCTCTCCTTTTGCTGGGATCCCTTAGCCAGGCTTTCTTGTTCATTCTGTGGTGTGCCCAAACTCCCCAGTCTGCTCCTGCCAGCAGGCACTGCTTGACCCTTAGCAGACTTTTAAAATACAAGACAATCAACAAAGTCCTGGTTCTGTGCACTCAGCCACAGCTCAGCCAACCCTGCAGACCCTAATTTACTTTCAACTTCAAGTCCTTATTTTTGCCATGAAATCCTTAGAAAAAACATGCTACTAACAACTTGGAATATACACACAGATATATCCTGTGCAAGGAGCACTCATTAATCACAGTGTTATGCAAAGTAGTTTTTCTACATATTTTTCTCAGTTTATTTGCCAATTGAACCACCTGCCCTAGAATTTCTCAAGCTACTATTTGCAAAAAGGTTTATCTAGGCAAAGAAATATATTGTTGTCTCTTAAAATTATCCTTAAAATCAATGTTTTTACACACAGGCGCATGCACACACACACAAACACACACACAGACTTTTACATGTGTTACCAAGATTTAATTTGCATGAATGAATATTTGCCTGTTTTTGCAGGTCATGCTGAAAAAATGCTTGTAAAGTCATTGAGACTCATGTATTCCTAGCAATAAAATCACTAACGAGAGCTTGAAGATGCATTTTACCAATGGTTTAAATGAGATTACTCAAATGGAAAATAGTATTCCTCTCCCTGAAAAGTGAACTCTTTCCATACCATGACTCGAAGGCCTCAAAAGGGGGAAAATAATTTGTATCAATATGTTTTCTAAATCTCTTTAACTAACTTGAAAAGTTTATCAGTATACAAAATATTCTATATTACATTCTAACATCTGGCCATCTCCCACAACCTAGTACTAAGGCTTTCACAGAGGTATATTTTGGCTTCATGATAGCCAAAGTATCCTTTTTCCAACCTGAAAACATTGGACTCTGAATCTGTCACTGGTCCAGGACCAAATATTGCTTGTCCTGGGCTTTGGGCCAGTATAATTTGGGGAAAGAAATTCCACATTTGGGAAAATAAAAAACCCCCATTATTTCTCAGTTTCTTTTTCAAGTGGTGACTCTCTGATTCTATTCGGAAATCTAAAATCTTGGAAGTGGTTACTGAGGGACTGGATTTATTGGGTGTTGTGTAGGTGAGGTAACCAAAGGTCAAACTTTGGTCTATCACATGGTGATTGCAACTATCTGCAATGTGGTTCAAATGATTTATCTCACAGATAATGTTATTATCTTTATTTCATTATTTCTTTACACTGTATATGTAAACTACTTCAACAAATAGCTCTAGAGGACGTAACCTCCTAAGCTTTTTGTTGTATTACAGAAAGCAGTAGCAGACTAAGGCGAGAATAGTCTTACTGCTGCACCCAGTAAGACTATTCTCACCTTAGTCTGCTACTAGGGTGAGACACCAGTTTTACTGGACGTGCATTGCCCTGAGTCTTCTAAACAGCACATACTCCATTGCAAGGCAGAGGTGCATGCCTGTGCAACAGCACAGGGCTAAGCTGTATGCCTGCAGCTGCACAGAAGCAGCTACTGCCGAGTCACCCAACAGTGACAAGCCATGGCCAGGCACCAAGGCAGCTGCTGGTCTCGCACTCTGTGCTCAGGATGCAGAAGGCCAAGGCTGGGTTTAGTGGCATCACCAGATTACTAACACGAGGAGTGACTAAGGCACCAGCATGTGTTGAGGTGTAGTGAAGAGGGGGTATGTGGTGGGGGCGTAGGGAAGCCAAGAGGCATGGGCTGGGTTCCTGCACTGGTTGAAAGGCAGATGGAGTAGTAGGTATGGTTGAAAAACTTAGAGAGGGCGAAAACGAGTTTGTGCAGGAAGGCAGGGGAAGGACAGAGATGCAGGCAGCGCTGTTTGTGGGTCTCCTACAGCTGCATCTTCTCTGCAAAGAAGGCACATAAGCAAACAAGCCTGGGGAACATCCTGAATGAACACCTTCTGCCATGAAAACACACTGACATTCCCTACTTGTTTTACCCACTGTATGACACAGTTCATGTAGGAGAGTCATTTTGCTTCAAATGCAATTAGTTGTAAATACTATTGTTCATCTTAAAACACCTGTTATTTTGATTGATAGTAAAAGCCTACACACCATAGTAAAGACAGCAATGTCAGGCACAAAGACATTACAAAATCTATAGCCTGACCCTTTAAAACCCAACTTGAACCATCAGATTTGACTTATGAGACTAGTAACAATAGTGCTTCATGCAAAAAGCATTAGGTTAAGGCTGGATCAGGCTAAGTTGCCAAATACACCCTGGCATAATTAATCAAGAATATTTCAAAACCAGATCGCCTTCAAGAGGTTATTGATCTCCTGTCACGACACGTTTTCCTCATGAGGTGCTACAATGCTATGTATCTGAGATGTGCTGGCATGTATTTTTCAGTGACTAAGCCTTGATCTATCTTCCTGGATTCCTGCCACTGGTGCACTGACATCTGCAACTACTCATGTTTGACAGTCTCATGCATGAGCTATGTGGCTTCCAACTTGGATGGGATTAGTATAGGAGACTTTCAGAATACTTCAAATGTAATTGAAAGCAGATAAATACAAGGGTCTCAAGAGGGTGGCATGCTTTTTACAAACAGAATCACATTAAATCATGCATATAAATGCTTGGACAAAGAAAGATCTCAGTGCTAACCAGTACAGTATGCAAGAAAGTGTTTGTCCTTGCTTTTAAATATGTATGAATCCTGGTAATGCCACTTCTTTCTAAAATCCAAATACACTGCATGGCTGAAGTGCAGTTTAGACAAGCATGAAAAGGTACACATTTGAGGAGAAGGGCAGGAGAAGAGGAACGTATTCTGAGACTGACAGGTGCTCTGCCTTTCACCCATGCCTGCACTAAGGCATTCATATCTTCTGTGAACCATCCCTGCCAAGAGATGAGAGCTGAAAACAACGTACATCGTGTAAGTAAAGGTTATACTGTTTTAGTGTCAAATATCAGCAAATTACAAGTGATGTTTTCTTTTAGAGCAAAATCCAACCACATTCCTTACACAGAACACATTTCTATTTATCTGTTTTTTTCAGAAAATGTGGACATTGATATCGTAATCTGCAAATGTATTCTGTACATATTTACTGAATACTGTAAAATAGAAGATGCAAATAAAACTGACGTTAACACTGCTGTAAAGAGTTTATCTTTCACATTTTGTTACTTTTTTAGACTCTGAACTCTGTAAACATAAGTAATCTTGCTTTAACACAGATAATGCAGAGCTTGGTAAGAAAAAACAGCCTGTCAGTGGGAAATGGCCATTCTTGCTGTCAAATACCTTTTTGAGGATTACACTGATGGGCAATATACACACATCACGAGAGGACAGTGACACTGAACATATATAGTATCAAACGGCTCCAAGATGATCAGGTTGCAGTGGAGCTGTGACATCCATAGTATGAAAGCTATGGGCTTCTCTAGGTTCTCTTGCAGACTCTGGCCTGATTTTTTCTCTTCAGTTTAATGTTGGTACGCCTGTCTCTGCTTCCCTCACTTACAGCTCTGTCCCCAGCCAGGCTAATCTCACTGAGCTGTCAGTGACCTGCATGGCTTTTCTATTTTAAATGTGAAAAAGGAAGAAGAAGTGGAATAAAAATGTGGTTCTTCTTACCACATAGTAGCATCTTTCCTAGCAAGCAAAGGAGCAGAACAGCAGCAGTCACCATGTGTAAGGGCAGTTGTGGCTGGCAGAACAGTGTACGCACAGCAGGGTTGCAATGGGATGAGTGCTTTCATGTCTTGTACTTGGGGAACACTGAAGGAAGGAGGACTTCTTAACTCTGCTTGGTATCACAGATCCTACCATGGAGTAAAGTCCTCAACAACTTCTGCTCCAGCCTCCCAGATGAGGTCCAAAGTGGTTAAAGTGAAGTCACCCTTGAGTTCCTTCCCATTACGCTGATAAATGTGGCCTAAGAAATTCAGTACTTTGGTTATAATTGTAGTATCACAATACATTTTTTTGGTACTAGAAATTTTATCTGTATTCCCCTATTGCCACAGGGATTCCAGACAGAACTTCCTTTGCAGCACCTGCTCATAAAGCTGTGCAATCAGTCTTCTGTGAAGTTTTGTCATGCATGCTGCAGCTGGTCTGAGCTCTTCTGTGCTGTGGGATGGATGCAAGCATTGGGACAGAGGTCACCTACACATGCAAATGGTTCATGAAAATTTTTCATTAAACACAAGAAATACATTCTTTTTACTCTGAAGGTGATAAAACACAGAAAGTGGTTGCCCAGAGAGGTTGTGGAGTCTCCATCGTTGGTGGTATTCAAAACCTGACTGGGCACTATCCAAGGCCACTGGCTCCAGCTGACTGTGCTTGAGCAAGGTGTTTGGACAAAACAATCTCCATGGGTGCCTTCCCACCTCAGCAACCCTTTCATTCTATGACCCTAATGGCCTGGCTGTTATGGTCACTAGCCTTTATACCCAGTCTTGTCAGCCCCTCAGTGTCTCTTGTCCATCTCCACTACCTGGCCAACACTGGGTCTGTAAGAAGTTGCTGCATCAGAAAAGGAAGGAGAGATGAACCAAGCTGACCTGCAGTATTTCCGCCCTCTGCCCTTCTGAAGTGTCTCTTAAGTATTTTCTCGCTTAAAGACTCTCGGTATTTTCTTAATAGAAATGTAACTCACCATTTTTTAACTGGGGAGCAGAAAGATGTCAGAAATCCCCAGGTCTACATGTTTGCCTGATTGTTAATAGTCACATTAATGGAGTGTGAATGTGTGTTTGAAGCAGAAGATTATGAGAATGCCTTTAAGGTGGGAACGGACTAACCCATCACCAGATTTATTTCATAATGTTAGCTATAACATTGTTCTATTGCAGTACTGAGGTGCAAGAATTGCAGCATAAACCCTTTTAAAGAGGAAAGATCACTACAAATGTGTAACTGTGATCCCAAGTTGCCTGAGACTATCTGATTGACCTTATACTGGGGAATGGTGTCTGTTGGGAACGGGAAAATGCACACTTAGTTAGGAGCACTTGAACTCCATAGCAGTGGTATTTTCCACTGGGAATAAGCACTAAGGATAACCCCATTGCTAAGAGAAAGACCTGAGAACCACCTCAAGTGCATTAGGCCGCAGTGCAGGTGTGGGAGCCAGCATGGTGGGCTAGGTTGTACACAGGAAGCTGGGTGACAGAAGAGAGACCTCTTCCAAACAGCAGGATAGCTGAGAAAGGCTGGTTAGAGCCTCTCTCTCCAGAACTGGAGCTGCAGCCACCTCAGCTGTGCTGGCTGAAGACTGACTGGCTCAGATTTCGGTCTGTGCCAAGCCAAGACAACAAGGCATGAGGAGCCCATGGTGGAGACCGGAAGGAAGGCAGCTACTCTCTCACAACTGAGGAGGAGGACTGACTTAAGAGCATTGCAAAGGCAGGCCAAAAGAAGAGGAGACTCACTGTTGGTTTATTCATTATGGGCTTCCCCAGGGCATTTACCCCCCCACCCACCCGCCCCCCCAGACAAGACTGTACTTGCGTTAAGACCTTGGAGCCACTGCTAGCAAGTAGTTAAGCCCTGCTGCTCAGGGGCAACCACGTGTGTCATTCACTTCTGCAAGTTTCTAGGCAGGGTCTTGTGCCAGTGTTATTTTCAGCAAGAACACCTAAGTGATCGAAGCCGGCCTGTGTGACTGGCAGCAGCGCAGGGTAGAGAGAGGGTACACAATGTACGCACACTCGGCACTCTTGTTTCTCCTTTGCTGCTGCTGCTGCAGTGCATTCTTAGTAGGTTACTAAACTTTGTACTGGCACTGCTGCAGAAGGGACCTGAGAGTAGAGTACTGTCTGTATTTTAATTACTTGGCCTATTGGACTGCCTTGTTGGGCAGGCTTCTTCAGCCCTATAACCAACTTCTTAATGACCTTCACTATTAAACAAAATCAAAATAATAGGAAAAGCTTGCTGCTCCGACGCAATGTCCACAGGCAGAGGAACTACTATAAAAAGACTTAATATTACCTTATGGTCCTTAGATAAATCTTTAACTTTAAACAGCTATCTCTAACACCTTCTCCAGTGCATGAGACTGCTTTGTCATCTCAGGAATATCAATTACCACTCTGCCATTTTACTGCAAAACAAAGGGGAGAAATAAACGAAAACTCCAAACTTTTTAGCGAACTGGGACAAGAAGTGGAATAAGAGACACTTGACAACCCTATGGGATCAGCTGTTAGGATTACCTGAGCATAATTCTTTGTAATGGTCTTATTAATTAAAATAACTTCTGACTGTCAGTATGCTTCATAAAAATTCCAATTAACCGTTAAAACATTTCTGTGAGGAAAGAAAAATAAAAGCACTTTTATCAGTGAAGACATGCACACAGAGAAAGAAAAAGCATCTTGACTAAACCAAAGCAGAAGGCAAACAGTGATGGATTTTGAACTGGAATGCAGGTGCTGGCACTACCTTCCACTGGGCTCAGCCCACTATAACACTCCCTTGTCAGAAGGTCAAAGTCAGAACAATATTGGTGGGAAGCGCACAGCTACTTAGGGGCATCAATGTACTGACCTCTTACATTCACGGCAGCAGAAGAAAATCATGTGGATAAAATCCAATAGTTTAGGCACCCAATCAAAGCAGATTATTTCAAAACTTTTTATTGAATGTGAGCTCATCTGCCTCTCTAAATGTCAATGTAAACAAGCTGGAGGGAACACAAAAAGGCCAGAGGAATACTTGGGCCGTTGCCTGTTAAATTTATTCTTGTTCTGACCCCTCTCTTTTGGTGAAAGCAGAGAGCAACTGGGGGCTTAAAACCAATGGACTTCAGCTTCAGGGCAACTCAGACAGGTTCCATGAACCTGAGCCCAGGCTTAGCAGCATGCATCTTAGTGACTCATATGGTTGAGATTCAAGGATTCATGGCAAGTCTTCAGTTAGGCAGATCTCAGAATGCAGAAAGGATGCAGCTCCCTGACTAGGGAGCCAGAAACATCAACATAGCATTTGTGAAGGAGTTTCTGTTCTGTTTCCCATCTCCCTTTCCCAGGAAAAGTCAACAACACCTTTAGGAATAACCACAAGTCTAGAGAAGCTAATAGAAACAGTGTGTTTTAGAAACAGAACTGAGTTTTCGTAACTATAAATTATTTACATACAGTGTCTAAGTGGCAGCACTAACACCTGAGCCTTGATCCTTCAGGAAACCCCTACTGATCATTCATCTCTGCTGGTAGCTGAGACACAAGCTCCTTCCCCAGGCAGAAGGGACTGAAGGAGATCTCTACTGTACTTCTCCCAGTGTACTTGACAGATGATGGACTGTTTTGGCCAAAAAGTGGCGAGGTCTTCTCACTCTGCATCTGGGAGAGGTAAACAGCCCTTCTGGCCAATAAATCCTTTTCTAAGTGTTGTGAGTTGCAGAAAATCAATTGCTTACAGCTGTTTTTGTGGTGCAAGGGTTAATACAAAAATGTTTTATTTCTGTGAAATGCAAACAAGGTGGATTTAGCCCTTTTTAAAAATTTTAAAGTAAAAACAACTCTACTTTTTCCACTTAAAAATAAAACATTGTTGAAGTATTTATTTGAGTCAATCAGAAACACCTTTTTACATTCAAAATTATAGAAACACAGAATATCCTGAATTGGAGAGGACCCACAAAGATCACTGAAGTCCAACTCCTAACCCTGCACAGGACACCTCAAGAGTCACTCCATGTTCCTAAGAGCCTTGTTCAAACACTCATTGAACTCTGTCAGGCTTGGTGCTGTAACCACTTCCCTGGGGAGCCTGTTCCAGTGCCCAACCACCCTCTCCATGAAGAACCATTTCCTAATATCCAACCTATACCTGCCCTGACACAACTTCATGACATTCCCTTGGGTCCTTGACTGTCACTGGTCACCACAGAGATGATGACCTGCTCCTCCTCTTCCTCTCACCAGGGAGCTGTAGAGAACTATGAGGTCTCCCCTCAGTCACCTCTTCCCCAGGCTGAACAGACCAAGTGACCTCAGCTACTCTTCATTTGGCTTCCCCTCATTCCATCATCATGGGTGTTCCTGAAAGGTGTGAAGGCTGAAAGCAGCAGTGTTGGTGCCCTGCCATGATTCCTTTGGCATGACTTTTCCAGCCCCTGTGTCCCCTGAGCTGAACTGGCTTTCTGAACTCTAACCCTAATCCTAACAATAATGGAACCTTCGTGTTAAGGCTGAGGTCCATACCACCATGGGTGACCCGGATTAGAAAGGTGTGATGGCAGAAATATTGGCGCTCTGCAGTGATCCCCTTGGCATGACTTCTGCAGTCCCAGTGTCCCTGGAGCCTTATGATTTCTGACTCTCTGAATCTTAACACTATCTGTAATGGAATCTTGGCACTGCTTCTGAGATCCCCAGCACAACGGTGGCCCAAATTAGAAAAGTGGGAAGACAAAATATGATGGTGCCATGCTGTGATTCCCTTGGTATGACTTTTCCAGCCCCAGTGTCCATGAAGCAGTAGGCTTTCTGTCTCTGTGAACCATAACTTTGTTTGAATTTAGTATGTGACCAGCTCTGGTGGTAATGTAATTGACCAATGATGTTGAAAAATGTCCCAATGCCTGCTAGAATTCCTTTGAGAAGAATAGATGCATGTAGTGGGACTGAAATATAGTTGAAATTGGAGGAAATATTTGGAAGATCTTGCTAAAAGTCATTTTTCATCAAGGCCATTAGCACTCTATTTGTCAAAGCATTCAGAAAGCTCCTTAATTTTGTTGGACTCATTGCTAATGCTCCTGCCTATGTTGGGACAGTAATAATCTCCCATTTAACAGGAAGCCACATTCCTTCATTTTGGGTGAGGATTTGTAAATGGCAGTCTATTCATTCATTTATCAATTCCAGATGTATTTAATAGTCCTTCAAACTGAAAGTGAGAAAACAAAAATTAGATTAATTGTAATATGGCAAAAGTCTTCGGTATTTGATACCATGCTTTCTGCTCTCTAAGGACTCCTAAATCACTTCAATTACTGTTTTGGTGCCTTGGTTGTACTGAGAGCAGGGAAACCTCCAGCCAGCTTCATTCAGATGAGCCACCACAAGCTGAAGTGTTCCTTCTTCTCCCACCTTTCACCTCTTTTCTCTATAAAATCCCTTTTCCCCTTTCTGCTTCCAGCTTCACATTGCTTGGACACTGCTCAGCTTCTCCATTCTCTCTCCACCTGTGCTGAACAGTGTGAATATGGGTGTTAACAAAGTCTTTATCAGTGGAAGACCTTTCCTTTTGATAGGAAAGAGATTCCCTGTCCTATCTTTCTTCTTTATGCTCTGTTCCGGTATCACACACAAGACAAGGTGCTACTTCATTCACAGCCACAGCAACAGGCAGGCTTTATGGAGACAGTGCATCTATGAAGTCCTCCAAGGAAGATAGCCTATGGAGATTGAAGAAAAAGTATTATTGTTTAAGGATGTTCTAGTTTAAAATGTGGAATGGGAGAAAAGAAATAACCTACATCACTGGTATTTTTAACACTGTGAAAGTCTCTCAAGGACAGGAAAAAAAAAGAAAGCAGTGGCAAAAACCAAGCCAACTGGACATCCAGAGCTCAGGGAACATAAGGAGGGTAGGCAAAGTGCAGAAGTCACTACAGACAATGCAATGCACATCACAAGTGCAAGTTCTTGTTAGTAACGTGGCAAAAAAATATTTACGCTCTCTGCTTACTTCTCAGTGAGAGATGGGCAACTTACCTTGCATCTCAAGCAGATGTATGCATGGCAAAAGCACAGACAGACGGAACAGAGCAGATGGAGAACATGTGAGTCAAAGCACACTCTATAAACAGACATTACAGAAGTAGATAGGTAGAAGACTTTTTTATTAAGTGCTCTCAGCATTTCCTTAGAAACCTCTTCCTTTAGCATAAGTTTCTTTCTTGTAAGGAACCAAAAACTATTTGCTTTACTGATTGCTTTTGTACAGATACAGGTTTTTGGAATCAGACCTCCAGGATGGAAGCTCAGCACTGCTAATGACATTTCTGGAGGATGTATGTATCCGTAGTGGGTTGACCTTCACTGGACATCAGGTGGCCACCAAGCCGCTCTATCTTTCCCCTTCCCAGTGGGACAGGGGAGAGAAAACAAGATGGAAAACAACCAGTAGGTTGAGATAAAGCATTTTACTAAATCAAAAGTTTGCACATGCATAAGTAAAGGAGAAAAAAAGTTTACTCTCTACTTCCTATTGGCAAGTGATGTTCAGCCACTTCCCAGGATGCAGGGCTTCAGCACACACAGGGGTTGCTCCAGACGGTGAACAATGTAAAATAACAAATTCTCCACGTTCCTCCCCCTTCCCTTGGCTTTTATATCTGAGATGACATCATATGGTATGGAATATCCCTTTGGTTAATTTGGCTCAGCTGGCCTGGTTGCGTCCCCTCCCAGAAACTTGCCCACTCCAGCACCCTAATGGGGGGTAAACATTAAACAGACAGTGCTGATGCTGTGCCAGTGTTGCTCAGGGAAATGTTTTATATTTATGTAATTCCTTCCATTTTCAACCTAAGATACCAGCAGTTTTAAAGTGTCATGCACCTTCAAAATAACACACATTGTTGTATTCACCCATTAGCATGTATCTATGAGAACTACATGGATCTTCTTTAAATCCTGATGAAGTATTCTGGTTTCTTGAGGCACACCACCTCTTTGTAATATTTTCAGAAAGAAATCTATTGTAAGCTTTTTCTAAAGCCTACATACAACTACCCAGTAAGTGTATGTCTCCTTGCAGGTCTGTTTTTTTCAAGGTTTCCACTCAAAGATTAAGTCCTCTAAGATTCACTCCTTTCCCTCCTCTCTCTTTGCCATGTTTGAATTCTGACATTTGCTTGCTGAAAGGATGAATGAACTCAAAAACAATGCTGCTCTATTTTATCTGCCTAAAGAATGGCCAGCAAGGAGGCTGCTTTATTTTCCTCAAACCACATTGCCATAATATAGTATGCATCTGCCCATGTCAGATAATTCTTAAGAGTCCAAACACAAATGGAAATGATCTTTCCACTTCTATGTCTCAAATAATCTTTTTGACAATTACTGGATTACCTAAAACCACTTAGATAACCTTGGAGCTGTTCAGATATACAGGAAAAATTAGCATAACCAGGGTTTTTTTCCGAATGTTATTTTTTAACACTTCCTCCTATGAATCCAAAACAACTTTTTGTTATTCATCTCACTAACCATTCATGGATGAATGACAATTACTGAATGTCTTAGAAACAACACCTTGAAAATGTCATTCAAATCAGTTTTTCAACAGCATGAGAGGCTAGGAGGTAATTCACACTTCTTTTATAATAATATTCTATAATAGGTACTGTAGTCATCTGCCTTCCTGCCACCTCCTCCAGAAGTAAAAGATTATAAATTCACTCTGATTTAGTGCAGCCAAATGTACCAGGCAGAGAAAAACACTGCAGACAGAATATTCAATTAAGACTGGTACATTATGAAAAAAGCCATCTCCATTACTGCCCCAAAACTAACTTCTTCCTCCCAGTTCAGCAAAAGCAGGGAGGGATTCTGCAAGGCAGAGCTGGAAAATGTCTTTCCTTCTGTAAAGAGCATTTATCCATGGACAGCAACGCCAGAAGCATCCAAGCCTGGCATCTTGAACACTGCTTCTTTCTAATGAGAGAAGCTCAGAACCCTGCTTTGACCTCCTAAATATCAGCTACTTATGCAAATCCAGAGTTCCTTTTCCTAAAGTGGTGCATACACCTTAGGGATCCACTGAACCCACTGAACTCAAGTATCAAGGCATCATTATTCCAGCATTTGCTCACATCCAACTCTGTCATGACTCTAAAACCAGCAGCACTTCACGCCCCAAAGCTGGGACAAAAGAGCTAGAGGACCTTCTGACTAAAAGATTGTTTCATCCTTTCAAAAGGTAACTGAGGAATGAGCAGATGCCACCTAAGAAGCTCATGCCACAGTATCTGTCACACATCCGACACTTGAGATCAGTTTCTGCTGTTGGCACAATGTCCCCAGACCCCCAAGCCAAAGCAACAACAAACTTGAACCACAGCTGAGGAATGTGTGAAGCAATGACACCCAAACCATCTACTTTCAAAATCTGCCTGTATTACTGAATGCAAAAAGATGTTAAAAAGCACCAGCACTGCTACTGCTAAGCTAATTTCCACAGGTATATTCTACATACACACACAAAGATTAAGCCAAAGGAATAAAAAAATAGAGGGAAATATTGCCTATTTCCCCTAATCAGATATGTAGACCAGGCATCTTCCTGTAAGCCAGTTCCTTTCAGGCAAAACCTCTGATAAATCTTACAGTTAAGACTGAACCCACTTTTTAGCGTAACATTTGAACCCAAGCTCATTGCTTCTGATGACTTCATATGAAGGATGCTGGCACCACACAGTCAAGGACACTGTAGTTCAAACTCCTCTCAAGGTGGATGCTGCATAATCTCTCTCTCATTTGATGTATAGAACAGCATGTACTTGCCATGAGTCTCAGCCTTATAGGGCTGCTGGAAAGGCTGCAATTATTCTGCTGTCTTTAGGGTCTTCTCCAGCTCTCCTGGTCAAAACAGTTTATCAGTCTGTCAGTCTGACCAATGTTAGTGCCTCATGCAGGGAATGATTCCTCTTCCCGTCCATCATACCTGGAAGCAACAAAGCTGACTTGGAGGCCAAAAAAAAAAAACCCAGCCTGTTTCAATCCTTCTAATTTTCAGCATGTTCCAGGACAATTTCTGATCTCCATCATGGGGTAAGAAACTCATCACATGCTCACCTGATGTAATATCCTCTTCCCCACAGTTCATCTGCAATCACTGCTGAGCATAACCACCTGCTGTGCAGCACCTCCCACATGATGGAAGACAGAGAGAAGGGACTTCTATGGGGCCTAGTTTCTGGGTTGCTGCAGAGCCAACCAGGTCCCTCAGGCAGATCAGGGGACTTCAGAGACTGCCCAGCCTGAGAATAAAGATATGATGTTTTGGTATAATTTTGGAAGTGAGTTCTTAATGTTGTTTACAGGTCTGAACCTTTCCATTATCAAAGCATCTGAAGATTTAACCTCCCTGTGGTGCTCCCTAGCAGCACTGCAGCTATTGAGCTGATCACACGTTGTCTGTCTGTCCCATTGGAGAACATTTCCTGTAAAATGAATTTTTGGCATGGCTGCTTCATTCTGTGCCAGGAGCAGAAAGTCGATGCAGAGATTAGCAATCGATTTTCTAAGAAGTACCCCACAAATCAGGTCTCCTCTCTCTGTTTGCCTTCACATTTCTGCTGGAGCCTCTATAATTAATTTAAACAGATACAAGCACTTCTCCTCCTCTCCTTTTTGATGAGAGCTGTTTCAACAGACTGTGCAGCGAAGCTGCAGCAATTTCAAAGGCTTCCGCTCCCAGCGCAGAAGGGAGCAGCTGCAGGAATAGCTCTTTGAAGAGGAAATGGCACCCAATGGGACTGGCAGGCGGCTCCAAGCTGAGCTCAAAAAGCCCCCAAAGTCCTTGGGAGCATCTGAGGACATCAAAAGAGGAAAGAACTAGGCTGAGACAAACCTGAAGAATGACTTCCCCTCAACCCTGAAGCTTTTTTCTGTGTAAGCAGCAGGGTCTGAGAGGAAGAGTCTTCCTCTTATTTGGCTCAGATGATCCTACTTATATTGAAAGACTGGAAGTAAGCGCTGAACTCGATTTCAGTCCTGGATTATTAATTAAACTGTACATGTATAAATATGTATACAAACACAAACACATCTACACAAATTCTGAACCCCTGTATATTGTTAAAAAAGCCATTATATTTCTATTAATGTAAGTAAGTATGCAACCATATTTCAAAATGACTGTAAAGCACTCATGGGGCTTCCTGCATGTTTAACTGGTTAACTGATGAACTCACTGATGTGATTTATCTCAGTGAAATGGTACTTTTTATGATGATTGCCAGTATACTCTGTTATTTACAGCATAGAACACACTTTCCTACGGTCCCATTTAAGTGATTTACAGCAAAGTCAATAGACAAAACAAAGAAATCTTTGTTTCATGTATATGAATTTGTGTAGAGGTACATATATACCCTCTCTGCCCCCAAAGTGGGTAACATCACTGACTCAATGCTGAACTCCATAACTGATGGAAATTTCCAGTGCTGATTTAACAGACTTCAGACCTAACAGGACAGTATTAATTGAAGCCCTTTGGCCTGTGCAACTCCTGAAGGACTACTCCAGCTGAGGGGTAGTTCAAAACAGCAGCCAGTTTTTAGTGGCATGCCCACAACAGCAGTATTACACCAAATCCATGTTCTTTTATGAAAGCTGCATCCTTCCCTAATTATTTATGTATAAATAAATGCCATTTTACTACACTGCTACCATGTGTAACCAACATGTTGTCTAGAGAAAGAACTGACACAAAACATCCTGTAAATGCCTCTTCCTTGTCAGATTGCACTAATTATATACTGCATCAAACTTCTCCATCTTTGTCCTCCTAAATGGCAAATTCTGACTTTCCCAATCAATTTCACACTGCTCTTCTCTCTTCACTTTTCAATTTTACTTCTGGAACAACTTAAGTTCATGGACATACAAACCTGAGATAAGTGGTGCACAGAGCTACTGCACATATATTTATGCCCACATTCCTGCACATCCTTTGGCACAGATGTAGACGGCCTTTATCGGAGACCATATTGAGTTTGGCAGGACAACCCTGCATCCTGGCAGGAACTGCCCTCAAACCATTTTTCTCTATAAACAATTTTTCTCTATAAACAGTTTTGCTCTGCTATTAACATTAGGCCTTATTGTTCTGATATTGCCCAACAAATTATGATAAAACATTATATTGTGACTATTTTATTATACATTGCAATCAATTGGCTAGTGAACTCCATTAAAAACACTTTTCTTTTCCTAAGTGTATAGGCTGTTTAACTGAGTTTTTAGATGATGTGGAAAAATGTAAGGAACTAAGCTGAGATCAGTGGAATAACTATAATTTCCACTTCTCTCTGAAGTGAAAGTTTTGCTGATACTCCCTGACACCTCAAATCTTAGCTGTATTTTCAATGCCTGATGGGGTCAGTTGTTGAGAGACAAAAGCTCCACAGCCAGTTGTTTATACTTCTGACAGCAAAATTAGAATGCAGAAGAGGAAATAAACTGGTCTCATACTTGAATGGAATATAAACATTCTGCTTAATTAGGTCACTAAGCATATGTTTGTTTACTTGGATATTTTCTCTCTGGCAGTTCATCTCTGGGTAACACAACTGTCTCTCTGGAGAGCGTGGAATTTCCATCGCAGATAACATGAGGTTGGTAAATTTGGGGGTCAGAAAAATATGCTTATTAGCATACTCTCACATAATGAAGGGAGTTCGAGTGTGAACAATACATGCCTCACTGCCTTCTGTGTCAGGTTGGTGTCCACACAAAGGACAGCAGGGCCATTAGGGAGCTGGTTACAGCTCTCTGAATTTCTGCCTGTCCCTGATTTACCTTCTTGGCTGATTATAAAGCAGAGAATGGTATAGATGCTAGTGATGCCTATTTCATAGCTATGGAAGATCTTCCCTTCTTGCAAACCAAGAGGCAATATTGCTACCTACATTAATCTCTATCACTCTGTAATTTTTTTATATCTTATTTTTATAATTTTCTTCTACATCCATCTGTGCATTACATTTCTTCATTTTAAGGCTACTTGGAACATGTATCTAGCCTCTATGCCTTCAGAAGTACAAGCACACTTCTGGTGGTGCATATAAAACCCAGTAATTTCTGTTTCTGTTTGCATTACAGGCCCAAGCCACAACTGAGACTAAAGGAAATCCTTCAGAGACAGTCCCAGTACAGACAAGTCCACTCAGGCACTGTGGAGAGAGCAGATCCCCTCACTACCACCAACACCTCCTTTATGGGCTTGTGTTGAAAGCAAGACAGGGCTTACAGAAAACCATGTGTGCTGTTCCCTCCAGACCACAGTTCCAGGGCACGGTGCTTTACAGATAGGCGTGCTTTACACAATGAGCCAGTATTTTCTGGATGTAGCGCCTCAGCAGTTGTTCCTCCACTATCAGTCTCAGGTCAGTTCCTGGGATGAGTTCTTCTGATTTCTCGATAGAGATTACTTGCACCTGGATGGGAATGACGGGGTGTTGGCAGAGACACTGAGCAGATGAGAGGAGAGGGGAGAAACCTTGCCAGCCTTTGTGTGTACAACTGCTGAGTCAGTTCAACAGCACCAGAAATCCCCACCTCCACAAACACAGGTGCAGATGGCCATGTAAAAGTAATCTGAATTTGACTGCTGCCCAAATTCCACTTTACTCTTGGGTCCACTGGAGCCTTTTTCCCACATGACCTCATCTCCCATACCCTTGCAGCGGACAGCCAGGCAAGCAATGTGCAGTTTTTCTCAAAACATCCAGGAGTTTTTCCGGAAGTGGGAAAGAGATGTGAGTCCGATACAGGCGAGGGGAAGAGCGTATAGGTATGCCTGGGTCTGGACCTTTGACCTTCAGACCTCCCACACAGTCACTGAAGTCTGGAATCCAGATCCTTGGAGCTACCAGGCTGCCTTTGTGTCCTTCCAGTGCAGCAATAATGCAAAGGCTTCAGGAAATCCTTCCATGCGAAGGACTCTGCCACTGTAAAGCTGCTCTGCACAGAGCCTGGCAGTTCCTGCTTTGTCCCCCTCTAGGACAGGATTAGAGGGTATCAGGATGCTCTTGTGTGAGACTCAAGCTGCTGCAAGCCAGCTTCAGCTGCTGATGGAACTGGCCTGGCCCCTGCCCCTCTCCATACACAGCTCCAAGCAGCTGAAGACTGACATGCAGCTACGTGAACAACAACTTCAGTGCCAGCTGGAAGGCTGAGGGCTAATTCCCACACCCATCTCAATGCCTGAGTTAATACTGAGTACAGCTACAGCATATGGAGCTCACAGACTTATTGAAACACAACCACTGAAGATTCAGAAAGTTAAGTTTAACCTACACAAGCCTTATTGATCCTTTTAACAACTGTGGAAGCTTTACCTGAAAGTGACAACATTCACCTGTCTACAAAAGAAGAGTAAACTCCTTATTTTAACTTCACTTAAACAATTAGCAAGTCCACACATTCACCATTTGCCAGGGAGACTAATGAAGCCAAAGCCAGTGGCAACAAAATACATGACGTCTGACCAAAGACTGCTTCCACGCTGTGTTTCAGTTTCCAGAATGAAGCCACTTTGTGTGCACAGCCTGTGCACAACAAACTTTCTAACTTGTCAGATTTGATTTTGAGGGAGTCTTCAATCATTTTTCAAAGAAAAGTGAAAAACAATTGGTTGACTTTGATTAAAGTAAAACAGAGACAGAGCCTGGAGTACTTCAGATAGTAAAAGTTTCAGGAATACACAAGCAGTTTGAATAAGAAAACTGGACTAGAAATCACAATACAACTTCACAGTAGGGACCAGTGCTTCAGCTGCTACAATTGGTAAAGGAAAATCAAAATCTGTAGCACTCAGATATGTATCAGATTTCATGATGGATATCTAAGAACCACCCATTCCTTCCTCTCATGTTTAGCATATCCCATGTGTTAGGGCAAAAAATAAAAACCTGAGCAGTAGGCATGAGAATGACAACACCATCGGGAGCCTCCTGCTGTTGGAGGCTTTATCGAGGGGAACTTTGACTGTCAGCTTGGCTGAGCTTCAAATTTGTCCTAAATATGGTGCAACTGGCTGAGAAGAGCTGGGACAACAGGGTGAGAACGCTTGCCACCAGAGAACTATCAACATAAGAGGGTAGCTACCTTCCTGTTTGCTGGGTTCTCACACGGTCTGATCAAAAAGGGAACACTAATACAAACTACACGTATTAGGTGCAGGGTATGCCAGGCTCAAGCAAGGCTGCTAATGCAAAGGAGAGGCTGTGGCTGTGTGCAGAGGGGGCACGGAGCAGCACACAGGTGGAGCTTGTGGTGGGAAGGAAAAAATTAATTGCAAGAGGAATTCCATTGTTAACAAGTTGTTAGGAGGTGCCTTGAGCCTATTTAAATCTGAATTGTGCAAATAGTGGAAACAGAAAAGAAATGGTGAGCAAGGTTAGGACTGCCCTTTAAATTTCCTGGACTGGCTAGGAAAAAGTCCTGTCTGGCATCTGAATATGCTGCAGGAAGCATTCTTGATGTTCTGTCCATGTCTTTATCCTCCTTTAGGACTATTGCCGTATGTCACAGAGCTTCTCATGGAAGCCATGAAGATGCTTCACAAAAGTGGAAAGCTTTATTCTTTCTGTCAGTCTCAATCATGATCACTGCAACTCCCCGTGGCTGCAAACTGTTCCACTCGAGCTCTGGGTTAGGCTCTAGGCTGTAATCGTGCTGTGAACCTGAGAGAAGGGAGGTGTGTGGGAAGGAAGAAACAAGAACAGAAGGAAATGACACTGCAAGAGCCGACAGCAGGATGGAAAAATGGAGATACACAAGGAACTTGTCCTCATAAGAAAGGCAGAACAGAAAGCTGTTGACATGACACCCTACACAAAACAGCTACATGAAATACTATTAGCAGCTTTGGAGGTGTGCAGGATCAGAGTAGCAAGGAAGAAGAAACATCCTGAATCTGAATCACTCTCTGCCCGCAAAACAGACAGCTAATTAATTTCTGGTTTTAAAAGCTGTAGGAGATCACTGATCATTTGAGCCTTTTTCAGCAAAATTGAAAAGAAGTAAGGAAAAACCTAGCTTACAAATACCAGCAAGCCATGTCTGGGATGCTTTGGTTTTATTAGAATGTTTTTTAGAAAGAGCATTTATAAAAATCCAAACAGATTTGTGGCTCCATATGTATGGTAGGAAGAACATTTGGTTGCACTGTGGTCATCTCAGTGGTATTAATCTGCAGTCTCGTCATTCATTATTTATAACATCACTGTCTTTATGAAGTACTAGGTCACAATCACCATAAATCCCAGATACTTCACTTAAGTACTAAAATTTTAATCAGTCTTTAGGAGTGAAAAAGAAAGATAAATTAAGTCACCCAAACAGGTAGAATAATCAGATTCTGTGGGAACATACAACAGGATAAAAAGATCATGCCAACAAGAATTTTGGTTCTAATATGCTAAAGTGTGAATAAAAACTCTTGCCATTCTTGTCAAAAGACCACATGCAACAGCGTGGCCATGTAGGCAATTACCATAACCTTCTGTGGACCTGTAAAGTATTCCGGAAGTGAACCACCATTACTGATCTCAGCTAGTAAAATTCAGCCCTGCTCCCACTTCTAAAAGTTGTAGCAGTCCATTAGACAGGAAGAATTCAGGGCAAGGATCATCCTCTAGTATGTGCTTTGTACAGTGCCAAGCACAAAGGGTGGAGGACTCTAGCTGTCACACAATATAAATAACAGTGATAAATCTTTCTGATGCCTCCCTATTAGCTTGATTACCTGGCTTGATTCACTCGAGGTCTGTAACAGCTTCCGTGGGCTGTCAGAAATCTTATTTCCTCAAGCTGTTTATGCTGGTGAAAAAGACATCAACACACCTGCCTCCTGAGAGGATGGATGTGAGACAGAGCACAACAGTCTCCCCTCTTCATGCCTGAACACAAGTTGGTCTGACCTGCTCTTAAGGTGATGATGAAGAATGGGAATCCAGGCTCTGTATCTGCAGCCAAGAGTAGCTTATCTGTAGCTCAGGTGAGACTTATGTTTTGGGGGAAACATAATCCCCCAAATAGTGTTACACCTTCTCACTCACCCCTGCAAGGGACTGGAGGTTCCTTTTGCTCCCTGAACACACAGGGGCATGTGCAGGAAGCAGGTCCTGTTGCCCTTACTCAGCACTAAACCATGTCCTTGGCTCACTTGTTGGTGCAGCAATTTTAGGGAAGCAGATATTTGTTCATTTCAAGAAAGGCTTTTCTCTGTTCATCAATCCTGTCCACATTCTCATCAAGATCCAGACTCTCACTCCGTCTGGGACTCCAAATGTCCCAGACATTTGAAAAGAAACCAATGCTTTCTTGCTCCAGCCATATTCATCTATTGTTTGTTTTCACAATGACCCATGCCACCTCCTTTGTTTCTTTATAAGCCCTTGTCACAGCTTCATCAACCTTCTACCTATTTCTATCTGTCCTTTTTTTTCATCTGCATTTAGGTACTGTGCTTTTACCTGTACTGGACTAGAATTCAGAAATTTTTAGCTTGCTCAGGGCCAGGGTCTTTCCAGGTTTTATTTTTTTAGGCTACAGTCTAGCCATGTGGTTATTCGTCATGTCCCCCTGCAGCTCTTACCTCCAAGAGCTGATGATTGCACCAAAACATCATCCTTAATCTAAGAGTGCTGCTCTTTTCAGTGGAAAGAACAGGTTGGTGAGGAAAAAGTAAAAATACCAAAAAAATCTGGATTATTTGAATAGAGTCTTCATATCTGACTCTTTTACTGAAATGCTAACACAGTCTCTACCTACCTTTGCAGGCCTAACTTTTGAAAGGGTTGGTGTTTTTTCAGTAACCAGGATTTCACTGAGTAAATCCTTCACACAAAGGCAGGATTCCCTTCTAATTCCTACATCACTTCAGTGCATGCTTTTCCCTTCATCCCTTCCTGGCATTGTCCTTTAACCATATTTATGAAAAAATACTTGTGAAAAAACCACACTTGTCTTTGGCCTCCACTATTTTCTTTCTCTTCTGTCCAAAAACCATGACCAAACCCCTCCTAATCATTGAGAAGGTTTCTAAAATGTACAAATACTAAAAGAAAGACAGATATCTTTCCAAGTGCATCACAAAATTAAATTGTAATCTACAGCAATTACACACACACTATCAACCTCAGCTAATTATTTAGTTGTGAGCTGTTTCAAATGCCTTCTTCTCACCCTCCAGCTAAAGCAGGCGAAAACCTATGAAATTAAACACTTGCAACTTCCAAAAGCAGTGTCACATCTCCTCCTGTTGAAATGTGATCAGTCACTCAAACTGCAACTCCAAACACCTGCTGAACATTGACAATGTGGGGTAGACTTTACATCGTACACTCTTGAAGAGTAAAGACCATAAATCTCTCCTACATAGCCAGTGAAAAGCAATTCCCTGTCAGCTGATGCAGAAGAGGAGACATGAAGATAACCTTTCCCTATCTGTGTTGCTGAGGCTCCAAAGGCTGTAAATCTCTCCAGAGCAGCCACTACAGTGATGGCTCTGCATGTTGTGCTTGAAGAATAGTGACATTTCATCAGCTGCCTACAAGAGATGCAGAATCAATGGAGAAGTATTTTACAGTTTTCCAAGGGCACACAGGGCCAGCAACACATGCTGCTATTGCATCTGCTAAAGCTTTTGCACTGCCCACTCATGTGTTATTAGGAATTTTCCCATGTGCTTGTAATGGACTTATCCTGACACCTCTGTCAGAGGTACCTTTGCACTACCTCGCTATGCTGCAGAGCCTCTGCTCAAATAAACAGGTCAGCAAATGCACACTTTGGCTTCTTGCTTTCCTGGGCTTGCAATGATGGCTTGCAATGATCTGCTTCTCATACTGGAAAATAGCAAAAGCCAAATGGCAGCATTTTAGGCCATATGCAGTCAAGCAAAAGCCACCGGAATCAGGACTGGTGATAGCTGCTGCTTTGTTCTATGTCTGAAAGATTAATTTCCTAAGTTGCTAAGCATAGGATAGATTTTTTCCAAAGCTGAGGTATGAAGGGACCTCTGGAGACCCCCTAGTCCAAGCTTGTTGTTCAGACAAGGTTTTACCATAACAAATTGCACAGGGCAGCATCCAGTTGAATTCTGATTATCAGTACGGATGGAGACTTTACAGCCTCTCTGGGCAACCTAATCTAGTGTTCAGTCACCTTCACAGTAAAAAAGGTTTTTCTTATGTGACCTTAGCTCAGTATACCATCAGAGTATATTTTTCTCCCCCCTCCAAGGAACTGCAAAGTTGCATACACATTTGAGGGAAACTTTTTGCAAACAAAGTACGAGCAGGAAGGGTGGGTTCCCTGTCATCCATACATCATTCTGAAGTTTTTAAGACAAGAATTCACACCATAGGTTGCTAATGTTGAAAAGGGGTATTTATTATCGTATCTATATTCTAGCTCACAAGCAGCAAAAATTACACAAACATCACAGAGTCAACCTACCTAGAAAGCCTACTTCACACCAGTTACCTTTTTCTCTCTCTTTGCCAGTTTCCTGTTGTGGAAGAAGATTTATATATAATACTGATGATGCCACCTGTCTCTGTGTTTCTTGAGCAGGATGAAAATGATGTGTTTACTTTACCCATCCCTTGGTACCGTAGTTCAGTACCTCAGTTCAGGACATCATACTGTGTCTATAACCTGCACATCTGAAGAAGAACCAGGGCTTTCAAATGGATATTAGCCACCAGAGGCAGCCTTGCAGCCAGCCACCAGGGTCAGTGGGATTTTTCACCAGCTTGTCCATCACATTTCCACCCTTATTCTCTAAAGATATTTTTGCAGCATGCTTACTATTATCAGGACTAGATGAGGAATCTTCCACACCCTATCTAGAATTTTTTTCACTAACTGTGTTAACTTCAGGGGCCTTTTGCTCCATTTTATGATACTTAGCTACCCATTATGGGTCTTAGTCCTGTTTTAAGGTCAAATCAAACCAAAGAGGTGGGAAAGAAGTCTTCTGAAGTTTGGAAGCAAAACTCACGGCTTTGTACAGGATTACTGCTAAAGATCTAACTGATGTGATCTGTATACAGGTAGGGTTGATTGTTTGAAGTTGTACTACCTGAGCCAACAGTATTCTCTGCACCCTAAAAACCACCTCACTATGAAGGAAGCACAGGGAATAATGGCCTGACACGAACATAACCAACTGCCAAACAGTACTTAAGGCAATGCTACAGGATAGGCCATGGTCAGGCAGGGACTTAAGGGATCTTCTTAGGTAAAACCAAGAAACGGACATGTTGGATAAGCCATACAGAACAGAGAGAGCTTCCAAAGTAAGTACAAAGCATAATACTGTTTGGAAAGGTTAAAGGCATCCGGGGAAGATAGGATTCTTTTCCCTGAAATTTTATATCAAAATAAAAAAAGTCAGCTGAAGACAGCCTTGTCTGTACCACAGAATTACTGCCTATTAATATGTATAAAATAACTCACCGTGATAAGACTAGGGCAGACAAAGACTACTACATTTAAAGGAGCTTGATGCTAACCATAACAACAGAGGGTGACATGAAGTTAAGGATGACAGTGCTACATGTCATATCAAATTTAGCTCCTGTAAACTAACATGATACTTAAAGGATGTTCTTGTATAGTTTCCAGATGGAGGAGGGAAGCAAAGTCAGAAAAAACCTAGCTTAAGATGATTTCTGATGACTTTTTTACTGGAAGGACACAATCAGCCAGTTAAGACTATGGTAAAAAGAGAATGTAGTGTCTTGCAGGAATATTATCCCACCAAACAAAGCAATTTATCTTTACCTGTATGCACAGACCTAATGACAGATACTGTGACAGTAAATAGAGAGGATTGCCCCAGATTTCTACCACTTTTAAAAATTCTGAAAAATGCAACTGAGGGATGGACGTAACTGAAGTAAAGGACAACATGCCAGTTTCTTGGTCCAAATAGCAGTCATTTCTGACTTCATGTGCTTTCACTGTTCACCACTGCTTTTTGGATAAGATTATGTTTCACACTGCTTTTCAAGTAGAGATTCCAAAAATTTCTAACTGCAATAGATACATTCATAGTTTGTCTCAGTAAAATCAAAATGAAAAAATATAAAAACATCTAGCAGTAAGTTATTAACATCTGAGGTACGAAACTTCTCAGTTGAAGAGCCATACTTGTTAATCAATAGATACATGCTTTCATTACAGACAATTATACCTGTGTCTGAGTCTTTAAGTGGAACTTATTAGATTCCTAAAGCAGTTGACATACAATAATACGATTGTCAAATACATTATCAATTAAAATATGTATATGAGAAACAGTGTGACTTCCACAGTCTAAGTACAGCAGTCACTCCTTAAGCAGGACAAAGTGGTCTTTAAGCACGTCAAGCACTACAAATGGGTCTTAGGTAATAATTTCTGTCCTGAAGTATGGTTAGCAGTTTATTTCAGATAACAGCTTTTCACAGATAAATACAACAACTGTACCATTACCCTCATTACAAAGTAGGAATGTAAAGGGAGGGCAAGACCTTCTGCTGGAGCAGAAAACAGAAGTAAGGAATTGAAACATTGTGGTGCCTGACCTTCTCTCAACAAGAGGAGAGACCTGTTTCAAGGCTGTCCATGTCAGGGCCAAGAACCCATACTGAAGGTGAGAGCAAGACTGCTGTACTGAATTTAAAGGTGACAATAAGGGCCTGGTTCTTCATCACACCCATGTTCTTGTCAGCATAAGCACAGAGCAAGTGCTGGCCTGCGAACATACAAACCCTTCACCTTTTTCATTACCTGGTCCTAACTAAAGCCACTGGTGTCAGTCTCCCAAAATATAATGCAGACTATGAGATGTATCTACACAGACACTCCATGTAACCCCAACTCTGCACAGGCAGTTTATGTTGGCAGAAAATTCCTTGACCAAAATAGGCTACAGTGACAAAAATACTTTTAGAAGTATAACCACATCCACTTTGGTATAGAAAGGAAGTGACATTGGGCAACCTAAACCAACACTGCCATAGCATCAAGAGTTTCGTAAAGAGCCAGCTCATCAGAAATCATTATCAGCCAGAAATCATCTTAAGCTAGGTTTTTTCTTTCACATATGTTAGCTACCACATTTCTTCTAAATCACACAGATGATGCAAGGGGCTGGAAAGTGGTGGCTGGAGAAGAAGAAAAGGACTTCATTATATTCTGTCGCAAGTGATTTCCTTGCTGCAAAAGAAATGCTCCAGCAGCCTTGTCCTTGTTCAGATTCTCCCACTATTTAGTCACTACGGGTAAAAATGTGAGTTCAAACTGGAGAATGCAATTTACACTCTCTTCTCTCTTTTTTCTCAACAAGCTTTAGCTTGGGGCACTACGAAAGAAGAAAAAATAAAGGAGCTATAAAAAACACAATACTAACAGTAGCATTTTCTTAAAACTCGTTATGAGAAAAGGCAAAGGAGAGCATTGATTTTACACTCTTCTTCATATTCCTTTCCCACACACCCCATCTCCAAATACATGACACAGCAGAGCAGCATCAGTGAGCTCCAGTTCCCTTCTGGCTGCCACACAGCGCTGTACTGACTCACTTGAAACTCTTGCAGCTTGGTGAACTGCTCGGGGCTCCGGGAGGCAATCCAAGTCCTTAACAAGCACTAGGTATAGGACATTATAAAGGCAGTGGCTTAAACGTAGTGTATAGGTATGTTAAGTCCTGTTTTCTTTTTCAGAAGATAAAGAACTGAAATATTAGGATCTTTCCTTGTAGAACTCTATATACTTCTCTTTTTCAGATTTTTACCCATTTTCAAAATGCTCTAATGCAGTTGATTTGAGGAAGAACTTGAAATGTGACAATTTTATCAATTAATTTTATCAATTATCAGGAGAAACTAAGTGTTACACAAAGGTTGCTGTTCTTCTTGTGTTTTGATTGGTTTCTCTGTGTGGTTTTGTTTTCACACACAACGGGAAGAAAATAACTTGTTTCTATGATTGGCCAGAATTTCTCTATCACATCAGAAAATATTTTTTAAACCTGGATAAAAAGTGAGGGAGCAAATGACTAAATGTGTCCCCCACCACGCACAATCAAAATTCCCTATGTTTTTCCTGAAAAAACTGTATTTTTAAAGAGCTGGCAGAGGCTTGCCCCACATCTTCCATTAATATTAAGAAAAAAAGGTGGGGGCAAACTTTTTCATGCATTTTTCTGAACATCTCAATCCTTGATAAAACAGTATGCAAAAACAAAAGTAGTAATAATGTGGTTGATGTAACATGAATGGTTCAGTTATTTAACTGATTCCATGCTTCCTGAGTATGGATAGTTTGGTTTCTGGGGTAATAGCAATTTGGACCGTTATTTCATTATTTCATCTCAACTGGGTTTTTGAGGAAACGTTGGTTGATTTGTGGGTATGTTGTTCTTATTTACCAATGAAATACTATATTCAAATACAGCACAGAGTTTTTCCCATTTGTTTTATATAAAAATAATAACAATTCAGCTGTATCCCTGGAGGAGTAATTGACAAAATCATTCTAAGGGTTACTTTATCTTCCTTTTTTGTTCATGCTTCCAGTTTGTCAGCAACTGAAATAGTAATTAACTTGACTGTCATGTTTTCAGTACCATAAATAGAACTCTTAAACAACCCTGAAAAGCCCTATTTTCTTTAGGTTACACAACATCTCAAAAAAAGCAAGTGACTGAAAACCACTACACAATGGATTTTAATGTTTTGAGTTCCAAGAGAAAGTCAGCTGCAGGATATCCATGTCTGTTTTTCAAGCCTCAGGGGGAATGAAAAGTCAGCACTCTTCATCACTGCCTATGGAAGTGGTGGGTTATTCCTAGTCTAACAAACACCTTTGATGGATCGCTGAGAACCCCGCAAAAAATCTGCTTTCTTAGGGCTCAAAAAAGATGACAACAGACAAGTTTGCAGATAAGTCATCCAAAATGCCAATCCATGTGATTTCTACTTTTGAAGACAAATGTATGAACTATTAAATAAATAAAATAAAGAAAAAGTCCTCACTCTTATCCTCTCCCTCCAAATCTCTACAGCTATAGTACCTGTGCCATGCTGTTTCTTAGAGAGCTGGGACAGCATATTTCTTATTATTTTGACAAGATGGGAAAAACAGTAACATGACATCAATGGATACAAATGTGGTTGTAAGAGAAGTTTATTGTAGTTTAAGACTGTCAAAAATATCTTGTTTTATGAAAACATTTCTCCTTAGTTTCAGAAGGGTTGAATTATTATGCCTCATCACGTCTGATATATTTTGTTGGGGGGAAATACACTGAGAATAAGGAATCTGCCAGAAATATTGACCACAGTGTACTGCATTGAAATACACAGTGAGATGTGATCTTATTTTTGGACATATCCTGTATTATTTGGACTAAAACAACCACGTACCGCTGTCAAAAAAGACAATGGAATATAACTACCAAGGGGGCTCTTTTGCAAAGGACCACATGAAGACAATATAAAAGCATAAACCCCCCTATATCAGACTTAAGAGTTTTGCCACTATGGGCTTTCTTGTACTTAAGTTAATTTACTGCAATTTTTCTCCCTCCATGGTTTCTCAAAAAAAGTGGTGTGAAACCTGTGAAACAAACCCCACATTTTCTAGACTAAGAGATGAACAGCACACCACACTTCAAAAACTCCAGTCTGGTTCTAATAGTTTAATAATCCTTTCCCAAGGGGAAAACTAACACTCTAAAAATACCAAAACAGAAACAACACTCTGATCCAGCTTGGGTTAAAGATTTTTCTGTTCCTTTTGAATGTAGAAGATCAGTTTAGGGAAACCACCTTTTTATGTAGTAAATGTTTAATAAACAGTAAAGAACATTCCCTGCTGGCACTGCCTATGCAAATATACACTTAAGACTTCAGTATCTGCAATATGCTGTCCTCACTACTGGGGACCTGGCTGCCCTCTCCGCTCCCATATCACAAGAAGCAGTTATGCAGCAAGTGATTTCATGCAGCTCTTTCTCATGACATTCTGGAAAATTATTCAACTAATGGCTTGGAGGGCAGGTCCAATTTTTTGCCTCATTGTCTGTGTTCTGACTCCAACTCTGTATAATATTTTGGAGAAAGTTCGCCTTCTTTGCACTGTGCCGAGTAAATATTTTGTCAGTTGTTAAGGATGAGCTACAAAGTAAGTCCCAGCAACGTATCCAAATTCAGCAGCAAGACTTGGAACCATATTAGAACTTTTTCCAGATTGTGATTTGTAATGCATTTCAGAAGCCAGAAGAAAACCAACCACTTGAACTATTACGGAAAGGCTGAATGAACCCTTTTCAGAGCTGTGAAAATGTTTTTCCCCACAGTTAAAAAAAAAAAAAATTAAAAATCATTAGTGCCAGGTGAAAGGGCTGGGTAATGAAGGGGGAAGTTTCCTTTCAGTGCAGCATGTTCCCCAAGGAAGAACCAAACTGTGACACCAAACTGTTCATGTCAAAGATGCATCCATACTACGGGCTGGTGAGCAGTGAGCAGGAAAACACTTAAAAGAGGCTGCCCTCCATCCTGCCTCCACAGTGGAGAAGGAGGCATAAATGAAGACTAAACAAAGACTTGCTTCAGGAACATAATTATTTGATCTCTGCTGAAGCCAGGCAATTAGTAGAAGTGATGATCACCAAAACTGAATACCACTATTTAAGTAAGCAAACATTCAGCTTATAAATTACTAAATAAAGAAAAGCGATGTGAACACAACTATAGGGCTCAGCACACATCTATAACATGTCATGGTAACAACTTGTTTGTAATTCTAGTGTTATGTCTAACATAAAATGTCTACAGTAATAATCAGCGGGGAAAAAACCCCACATACCCATATACAAGTGCTGTTGTTTGGATCAATTGAGAAGTAAAATTAAAAAGCACCTTCCTTTCTAATAGAACAGTCCTTCTTCATACAATTTTGGATTAAAATAATCTGTATCTTGAGGTTAGTATGCCAGAGATTCTGTCTCTCTTATACTATTATGATTGGTGCCAGAAAAGTATTTTTTCTGTCTGCATGGTAAAGTAGAAAACCCCTAAATTGGTGAAAAGAATGCAAAGGATGAAGAGGGTCACAAGGAATGCAGAGATAGCGTGAGAAGAAAGAATCTGAAAAAATGATGTTGTATATCTTTATGTTTATCTGAGGAAATTTCTGCCACTACCCCAGCTACACAACACTAATATAAATGGCAAGCCCTTCCCTTCCCTTCCCTTCCCTACCCTTCCCTTCCCTTCCCTCTGCTCCGTTTTCTCTTTCCTTTCCCTGCTTCCTCTGCGTCTCCATTTTTGGTGCTTTTTTGAGGTAAAGACTTTATATGGGAGATATTAGTAGGCTTTTTATAGAGAAGAGAATACCACTTATTTAAGCAGGAAATTTTTTTGGACAGCATTTACAATCAAGCACAGCTAATGGTTCTAGTCCCTGACTGACCTCTGCTACTTCTGGCATGCTCACAGCAAAGAACACCAGTCCTTCAGGAAAAGCCATACCAAAAAAGCTAGTAGAAGGCCAGAAGGATTTAATTTTTGTTTCAGCTACACTTTGCTATTGGCAGTAGCATCCAAAATGTCTCATTGAATCATGAGGCAATAAATTGTGGCATAAATTCATAAAATCTACCAAGTTCAATTTTTAAAAGAGTAATTCTTGACTATATTTACTATATGCACTGAGAAGAACTTCTCCAGTTTTGTTTCTCTGGCGCATTCATAAGCTACTATTCAGCTTCAGGGATATCACATCACACAAACATAAACACTGGTTTCTTCTCCTCCAGACCAACATGTTGTCTGTATTGGTTTAGCCCAGAAGTCCTTTATGTGGCATCCTCCCATTTGATTTTAGGACCTTGCTGCCACGCTCTCGGGCCAATGGCTCCTCTGTATCACCACTGTCCTTGTCCCCATCCGCTGGGATGGACATGTCCTCTGTGCAGCTTTTCCCTGGCACACCTGAGCCTTGGCTGTCCTTTCCCTGCCATGTCACAGCTCTCTCTTCCTCACTCCCCTTGCCTGTGTCGTCCCTATGCTGTTCTCCCTCACTCTCTTTCCTTTTCTTTTCCTCCAAACAACTACTCATATATCAGTATTTTTTCTGATTTATCAGAAGTGAAGCAGAAGTGACACAACCAGCAGAAGAAGCCACAACCAGGTGTTTGGTTGTGTTCTGCTTTTCTGATGCATCTTGTGCATTGGAACCCACCTGTGACTGGAGCTCTGCAGCACGGCCAAAGTGCAACCAGCCAAGCTTCAGAGAAACCGAGCCACTGGTCAGGCACGGAGATGCACGATGCACAGCTCTGTCGGCGCTGGTCAGAAAGGAGGAATGGAAGACTTCTAGGGCAAGACTAGAGAAAAACAGTTGTGTGCCTCCCAGCACATGCTGGTTTCTGGTATAAGAATAGCTTTTTGATCACCTCTCAAAAGCAGTCAAAACTACAGATAAAAAGGGAAATAGTAAGATTCCAAGCAGACATTCTCCTTTTTTACCCTCCTGTCCTTTCCTGGCTCAGTTTTACAGCTCCACTACAGACCAACCAGAGACCAGAAAGTTTACAAAGACTGGAAGATCCACCTAGGCCTCATGGTACTTCAGCTCAAGGCAAACCTCACTGGGTTCAGGGACAGAACAATGAAAAAAGAGGAAGGGACACATTTCTGAAAATGCTAACCCAATTAAGTCACAGAATCACAGAATGGCTGGAGTTGGGAGGGACCTCTGGAGATCATGCAGTGCAATACCCTGGAAAAAGCAGGTTCACATACAGCAGGCTGCACAGGATTGTGTCCAGCCTGGTTTTGAACAGCTCCAGAGAAAGAGACTTCACAACTTCTCCGGGAAACCTGCCGAAGTGCTCTGTTACCTTCAAAGTAACTCTGTAACCCCCAAAGTGAAGAAGCTTTTTCTCACAATCAGATGGAATTTCCTGTATTTCAGTTTGTGTCTACTGCCCCTTGTTCTGATGCTGGGCAGCACTGGCTGGTCCCATCATCTTGACATCCACCCTTAAGATATTTGTCTGCACTGATAAGATCCCCTCTCAATTGTCTCTTCTCCAAGCTAAACAGGCCCAGTTCCCTCAGCCTACTTCCTAAGAGAGATGCTCCAGACTCCTAATAAGCTTTCTGATAGATCAGGGAATGAAGTTCTAAGAATGTACTTAAATACTTTAAAAATTACAGCTCACTTATACGTATTTATTTTCAGATAGAGCTGAAGGAATGGCCTAACTTGTATTCATGTCAAAGGGGTAAGGAAAGATGCAAGACAGCCTTTAGAAAACCTTACACCTCCATTGTTTCTCTGTTCTCTGGGACAAGTTGAACCCTTCAGAAGCTCAGTGTAGAAATATGCCCACAGCTCCTACACCTGTGAACCATGTATTTCTTAATTTTTAATTTATAGGTATCTTTCATATTGCCATCTTCCACCCAAAGAACTAGTCAAGTCTACTTCTCCTAGTAATCTGGAAGGACTGGAGTGTTGTGATTCAAGCTTTGGCTACATCTTTCATATGATATGCTCTTGATTTTGTTAGAAGATTGCATTTGGGAAAGCTAAGAAACAAAAATTAAGTTAACAACGGCATGGACTTAAAAAAATTTACTTCTATAGCTATTTTCTGCCCTTAATCTTAAGAATTATACTGAATTTAAAAATCTGTGGAGGGAAATGGATGAATTTTTAATGATTTTATTCCTTCCAAAGTATCATTTATTATTGTTTCCAAAAATATCTTCCACAGACTACTACAACACCAGTCCATACTGATCAGAATATCAACTCACTGGCTGATCTGATCTGATCTGACTGAGAGAAAGGGAGGCTTATAAAAAATGTTTTAAGACTAAACAGTACTAGTGCCAAGTTTCATTTGACTCACACTGTATGGAAGCTCAGGCCCAAATAGCCAATGTTCTTCTCTGCCAGACGCCCATGTTCTCAAATTTAAACAGATTTTATATTTGCCAGTAATACTTACAGTAATCACCAAGTTCTACTAAAGAAGACATTTAATAATTTGTATGAGACCATATGCTATATTTAATTTTCTCTTTAAAATGCATTAAGAAATATTTTGCAAAAAAATCGAATTCTTTATAAACAAAACGTAATCAGTATGGGTGTGTATATCCAGATGTCTGTGTGTGAGAGAGATTTTGGAAACTAAAGGCTTTAATTTCTCTTTTCTGAAAGGCCTTGCATTTTACAAGGTCAGAAAGGGAACTTTCAAATAAAGAAAAAACCGTGAATGCACAGAAGGAACACACATCTGTTATGCTGCTGTTCATACTGCAATCCAAAAACAACACAAGGAGAGGCATGCAAGCAACATAACAATTTTGGTGTTCTGGCGGGATTTTAGATAACCAGTAAATTTTTGGTTAAGAGCAAACTAGAAAAGGTATGAAAACTCAGCATATTCCAGCTCTAGCCTCTATGGCTACATTGCTCTAAAGAGGCTGCTGAAAAAAAAGATGGAAACCTCTGACATTTCTATTCCTCCTTCAAGAGGGAAGCAGAGGGTCTGTGAGTCTTCCTTGTCTCAGTTTGGAGGCTGTACAAGTGCACAATTATGTTTTAAAACAGAATAGGGATGTACCAGAGGTCAGAAAATCCCTTTTCATGGGCTGTTCTAAACACAGCAGAGCTGTGGAACAACGGCAAGGAGAAGCGGTCTCAGGTGGAAGCCCATGGTTTGGGAAGAGTCCAGGTTGCCAATCACCTGAGGTGCCCTAGAGCAAGGACTGGGACTTGCACAGGGTACATCTTCACTTGATCTCATCTAGAAGGAATCCTGGAAAATGTAATCCCAGTATCTGCTGGGATTTGCAGACCTCCACAGAAAGGCACATTTGGAAAGAGTTCAAGATAGATGCAGCTTCCTTTCTAGTAACTTACAAAAATGTGGAAGAAACTAAAGATCATGCTCATCTCCCCTGTAAGGAGGGAAAAAACCTCCTTGTTTTACTTTCAATGTCAAAGGCAAGGAGGCAACCATTTATTTAACTGCAGCAACACCCGGTACAGTTTTAACCCAGTGAGCAGGCCTTTTTATTTTGTTAAAACTACTAAAAGTGGTTTTACTTGCTTGTTTGTTTAGACTTCACCGCTAGAACTCTAGGGAGAAATCTCTCTTCAGAGAGAAGCTGTTTGTTTGCAAAATAACTTGATAGGCAAAGCCTGTGGGGAAAATTGGCCTGTAACACATAGGAAAAGCAAACAAGAGAGGTAATGGATTCAAAGGTTAATGTAGAGACAATGAAGAAATTAATTAGGTTAATATATGCATTCTGCTACCCACCCTTTCATCAAAATATAATGGCATAGCTGCACCCCAGCTCTGGGTACATCCTCAAGAGGGATGAGAATCAGATACTGCAAACAGGGTGAGACGTAACACATGGGAACACATGCAAGCTCCCAGAGTGTCACCCAGGACAGGTGACACTTTCACCTGCTAGGCTGCAACACCAATACCTTGCAGACTGCCTGCCTCCAGGCCAGGAGGGCCCTGCTGATGGCTGTTTTACCTCCATCTGTGCACAGACCCCAGAACTTTTCTCTGCAAGTGAAGGAAACCATTATTTTCAAACATGTGCATCCCTGTGCCCACTGTGGTACAGCTGAACTACAGACCCGTGTGCAGGTGCAAGATTTACCCATTTCCCAACCCATCTTTATAGCTGGATTTTCTCACACTAGCTCCTGAAAAGCTTAAAAGCAGCTAAATTAACTTCTCAGCACAGCTTAAATTCAGGCAATATTTCTGAAGTGACTCTCCAACCTTCTTTTCCCCCATTTGGGATTTAACAAACTCCACCCAAAATTCCACAACACATCTGGCAAACAACTTATTGTGACTAGCTTATTTAACATCATCCCTTCTGTACTTCCCCATTATCTCCATAAACTACCTTGAAACTGTAAGATGCTGTAAAAAGCTGTTTATGTAAATTTAAAAAAGAATAACATTCTGCCAATAAATTGTAAAATACAATACAAAATCAAACCTCAAGGTAATTCATGTATCCCCAAAGCTGAGACTGAAAAAAGCATCACACTTAAAATAGTCACAAAATTGCATGCTGGGGTTAGAAAGCATCTTTCAAAATAGATTTTTGACAAGAAATGTTGTTTGGGTATAGCTGAAATTTAGTCATTTTGTTATTTTAATTTTTTTTTCTATGCTTATAAACAGTCTAAAAGATCCATCAGGCTACTTCAGTATGGCTGCACTGGGGACATTCTGCCTTCTCCCAGCAGTTCTCCAGAACAACATAGCCTTGGGAGAATTTAGTTTTCAAGCACCTGATACTCCAGTTCTGGGCTGTGGGTTTAGCTTCTGGGTCTCATAACACAGTTTTTCCTCTTCTCAACCCAACCAGTTTGGAGAAACACAAGTGCAACCACGAAGTACCCATATGAAGATGCACTTCAAGTTTACACTAACTCAGAGAAAATTATTTTGTGACTTACAGATTTAAAATGTATAAAATAATGGAGAAAACCCCATCCTACAACAACAACCAACCAACCAACAAAAAAAAAAAAACCAGANAAAAACAAAAAAAAAAAAAAAAAAAAAAAAAACAGAAAAAACCACCATTACAATTTTTTGCCTCCATTAATAATATAAAGAGTAAATACAATCCATAAATGTATGAAAAAACAGGTGAATAATGGCTATGAAGACTGCTGGGTGTCTATAGTAGTGGTGTGTTTGGGCTTGTCAGATGTGAGACCTCAGAAAGCCCCACCTGTGCCACGTTTATGAGTAGGTAAAATATATTTTTGGTAAGCTCTATCATTCTATCCAAGTAAGAGAGAAACAGAGGCTGGCTTATTTCAGGTTGTATAAGAAAAAAAAGAGGAATAACTAATGCAAACTGACAGTCAGGTGAACTAAGGTGCAGAGTTTGCTGCATGCAATTCCCCTCATAGGGGAGATGTTTTTGGCATGCATCAAGAATAATGGACTGGGAGAGCTTTAAAATTAGTTTAAGGCAAAGGACACTGCCTTAAACTGCATAGAGACATAAAGTGGCATCAACAAGTGACAAGCTCACATCTGTCTGTAACAGCACCAGAAGCAGCTGAAGCATTACAGCTGGTAGTTAGGTCAACCACATGTAAACAGTTTACCATATATAACTCATCTTCTCTGTCAGGCATTATTCCTAAAATAAACAACACTGCTTCACTAAAGGTAGGTGGTGATCATCTTACCTTGCATGGGTGCTGATTTGCTAGGGATGATCAAAATGACCTGCGAGGGGACACCAGACCCATGGATTCATGGAGATCACAACATAACAATAGCTCAAGTGCTGTCCATTAAAAGAGAGTATGGGAACAGGGGTAAAAAGAGATATTGGTGCCTGGGAGATTGTAGATGATCTCCTGAGATGACACTTTCAAGGGTCTTAACCTGATCAGCTTATCGAAAAGGAGACACAAGATCTCTTCTCATATGGAAAACCACGATACAAGATGAGGAATAGAAGACTTTTTTTAACAGAGCAGTGGAAAGCATAACAAGCCGGAGCTGGACAAGTTAGAAATTTGGAAAAGAATTAGCAGCAACAGTGAATAATGACAGGAGCAAGCTGCTAAGGAAAACAGAAGATTGCTATCTTTTCAGATCATGACCAAATGCCTTTCTGGAAGACAGACTTCAGCCAAATGAAAATTACTGGGCTCACTACAGGTGCAAGTGAAACGTTATGGCTTGTGTTAAGCAGGAGGTCAGAAAAAAACACCTAATAATCTTTCAGACCTTAAATGCCATGAACGTCTGAGTTTGTCTGTGTGGTATTTTGTTGGTAGGTGAGTACTCACTCTCTTTCTGAGTCTGGATGAATCCTTGCCAACAATGAACTAGGAGTGTGTAGCTGTGGTTAGCATAATGCACAACCAACCTAATAACTTGCTCCTGACTGGGTATCAGCCAGCTCACAACACAGAATCAAGTTGCATCTGTCTGCAAAATACCATCCAGACACACCTACCCCTAAGTTTGCAAGTTGGCAAGCCAGCCAACCTGGTGCATTTTTATAGATAAGGAGAGAGGAGGCATGTCTGTGCCATGCCCTGGAACGTGGTGCAAGGATTTCCGAGAGAGCACCCGTGGTGTTCATGCTGGAGCTGGCAGCAGTACAGCCATCTCAGCCACCAAAAACGCCTGGCCAAGGGGAAGGCTAACCTGGATGCAATGCCTTCAAGACCAAGAGCTGTACCACATAGGGACAGGCCAGGCCACAGCAAGCCCCAGTGATTACCCTGCCGCAGGGTAGGTGGGCGTTAGGTCCTCCGTGCTGCATGTGGTACTCAGAGGCAAATTGTGTCATGGATTCTCTTCTTCTGGAGCAAGAATGATGGCTCAAGATCGGCTCATTGGTTATAGCTGGAGTTCAAATGCTCTGAAAGGACAACCTGCATTCCCTTCCATCAAACTCTCAGCACCTGCTTGGTGACCTGTCTCTTTTTCTTAACATAAAATGAATGAAAGCAACTCCAAGTGCAAAACCAATGATGTAGTCACACTGTTTTCTATGCTCACCATCTAAAGAGTAGAAAAATGAACAAGGTGCTAAGAATATGCACTGGACATGCAAAGAAGGGCAAATAAAGTGATAATGGTGATAATATCATTGCCACCACATAGTTTGTCTTCACAGAAAGTACACCGAAAAGCCTTGGTTCTCTCAGCACAGAGCTCTACATTGACAAGTAAAACACAACTTGAGGAAAGCAGACAGAACATGGTCCTGAAGGAAGAATGTTGTCCTAAAAGGCTTATGCCACAGGACTGAATGCTGTGAAGAAGTATCGAAGTAAAAGGGCAAACCAAAAGTGATATTCAGGAGTTTACTCCACTTGGGACAATCTGACTCAAAATAGTAGGTTCTGAGAAGGAATTAATATCAGAGAATAGATTAACTACTTCTCAAGAAATGTAAGTACAAAGGAATACTTTTGAAAATACCTAAAGATTTGTAAGAAGCAGCAGAAATTTACATTATATAGAGAAGTCAGTAGAAGTAAGAAAGACAAAGGTAAAAACAATGTAAGTTAAACTTTCAACCAAAACCTCCTTTGTTGCAGGATGTACTTACTGAGACATAGTCTCCTCTGGGAATGGCTGGCACTGAGCCCCTCTGCCCTCCTTTTTAGGGTATCAGATACTCAGTTTACATGATTAGTTGATAATCTCAGGTTTTATTGAATAAAAAAGGTTTTCCAGCCCTTCATGATGTGAAGAAGAGCTTAAAACTGAGACCATAAGGATTAACCTATCAAGATAAAATTCACAAACTTGCATATTTCTGGGCCTCTGATATTTTTAATCCTGACCATTCATACCTTAATGCTTGCAAGTTTACACCTCAAGACCACTGACACCTGGTGAAGAGCCCCAAAATCATGACACCAGTGTAGGATGCTCAGGATTAATCTCTATATTTCATGGAGATATGTGAAGAAATGCTCAAGAAGGACTGGTGCATGAGCAGTACAAGCACATATGATGAATTCCACAGGATAGCTCCTGAAAGCATCCTGAGTCACTGGTTTTGTGGGAGGATAGTTCCTTGAAAGAATAATGTCCATCTGGAGGGGCAGAGTAACTGGAAAGAGGCACTGGAGGTAGGATTTAAACAGTATCACAGCTACTGGATATCAACTATAAAGCATGGTAAACATTTCAAAAACACTTAATTGCAAACCAGAAAACTTCAGAATTATAACAGTGTCCTTAAAGTTAAGTTTTCTGTAATCATAGAACCTTAAAAGCTGAAAACTCTCCTCTCTCTATTGTGTACCAGTATGATTTCCACAAACACATCACTTCAGTTGCTGTACTAGGAACAAAAACAGGATGGGTATTAGACACTGGAAACACTCCATCTGCGTTTACCACAAGGGTATTTTTTCCCATGGATCATAAGAAGGGCAGACGGGCATTCCCTCGAGGCAAACAGAGATGTTTTCAGAACATTGTGCAACAGGAATACTCCCTGACAACGTGCCTATAATATTATGTTCTAAATACAACTTTCTGTACTGTGCCTTAGGCTGTTTGGTGGTGGACATATTTTTCTGCCCATTCATTTTCCCTGAACTTGTGTATAGACCAGCTCAGCTAAAGAGCGTTTTAAAAGCAGGACATCTCATTTAGTCACACAGATGTTCCTTACAAGTCAATAAGTCCATAAAATTTTCTGAAAAACTATCTATGTATCATCATTACCCAGTTTCTCAATCAGTAAGGTGGAAAAGGTTATGATGAAAGAAATGCACTTAGTCACAGAGTATCTTGTGAGCAGACAGATTCCAACACACTCCTTGTCCCAGCATCCAGTTTCCTTACAGAGCATCAATGTGGCCAGAGTTTGATAAAGATGTGAAAAGTGAGACAGTGTCAAATGCCATCCAAGGCTTTCCTGTGGACAGACTTGCAAAAGAAAGAAGATTGTGAGTTCATTTCAGTCCCACGAGACTTCACTCAACACACAGCTCATCTAAATGCCATCCCAGGAGGCATTTCCCCAAGCACTAACAACAGGCAGACATCGATCCCTGCCTCAAGGAGTGTGCTAGAGAGCTCAGCTTCGTTCTCCCTGGGTAGCTCACCAGCTCCTTCTTTGCACCTCTATTAACACAGCAGGTTTGGTAAATGCCCTGCCATGAAGACAGCAAGTGGAACAAGATTGCTGCCTCTCATGGTCTGAGCAGCTACCTTCCCTTTGCATCTCCATGAATTCCAGCTGCAGTAGCCCTCCTCACTGAGAAGAACAGTTTTTCTGTGCTGCTGATGGTCCTTTCCATTTCACATCTGGAGATCATTAACTGTATCCCATGTGGTCAGAGTTTTAGCAGTAAAAACACTCCAACAAATTCTAGTAAAACTGATTTATTTATATTAACTGGACACTGGATACCCAGATAATACTATATAGAATCATAGAATATCACGAGCTTGAAGGAACCCATGGGGAACTGTATTTCCCTTCCTCTTCACATCGACATTTCACCTTGACCTGTCCTTTGAAATCAATACTGGGGAAACCTCACATTTTAGTGGTTGGAAGTTCAGAACTGAAAAGGTCAGAAGCTGAAAATAATTTAAGCATGACATCTCCTCTTTTTAGGAGAGCTTAAGTACATATGAGGGGCGGAAGTCCCAGCTAAAACTCAAACTTGGTGCTGTGAGGCTGTGACTTCCCCTCAGCTTACAGCAAACTCTGTTTCTGCAAAGTCATAATTTTCTGCCATGGAAAGAATCATAGTAGCAGACACTGAGCACATTGCTTCAAATCTTTGAAGGACAAAACACTGCAAGAGGGACAAAGATACATATACATATATACACACATTATGCAGCTACATAAAGGAAGAGATAAATAAAGCAGGGGGAGTGCTGACTACAGCTGTAAAAATGGTTTTAAGTTGCTAACATGGAGGAAAAATTACCTAAGTGTTGGACAGTAAAATTTACTACCTTTCCAGAAGGTTATGAATTTGATATCAAAGATTTATTTGGAGCAAACACATTTCTGCACAAATATCTTTGTTTAACATTTGAACCACTCTTCAGTGAAAGACAGAAGGCTAAGTTAAATGTTCTTCAAAAGTAAACTACCACAAGTAACTAAAGAAACCAAAATACTATATTTTTTTTAAAAAACACCACTAACAGAGAGAACCAATTGAATAGCTGCAGAACGCTTTCCACTCCATTCAAACAGGAAAAACCCTCTTGCATTAGATCACCAATGTGCCTAAGCTGTGTGGCAGTGAAATAATTGCTAGAACTGCAAATGTGAGAATGAAGATGATGGCTTACATCAGTCAAATACTTGTTCTGTTATTTTACTTTCTCAGTTTAACTTAGTTTTGAGCCTATCACTGCAAATTTACCAGCTATCAGAGCTTTTTGCTGTCTTCAGTGCTACATAACTGTGTTGCATGAGGTGGCAGAAGACATAACACACCCCAAGGCCACTGCCTGAGGCTTGCCGCTGCTGCTGCTGCTATGGTAGTGGTGCATGCTCTCACTCAGACTCTGCCAGGGAGTATGTATCATTTTGGGATTCATGTCATGGATAAAGGTGGTGTAGTGCAGGATGCAGAAAGGCTGTGCTTGGCTGCCTTGAATCTAATTTATGGATGGGTGAACAAAGGCATGAAGTGTTAGGAGAATGCTGCAGACCACACAAAGCTGCAGCCGTGCTGTGGTGCAACAAACTTAAACAATGCCTTTGCTCCAAGCAAGGACTGACTCCTGGGGGAAGCATTTATTGCCCAGAATTCATCATCAGGAAAATGAAAGAGAACAGGTTTTATTTGTACTGTAAATCATGTACAGGACCAGAACACTTCATTGCAGTCAGAAGAAAATTGAATTCTGGTGTGATATCTGACAAAGAGGTAATTTTGTTTTTGTTTTTGTAACTGAGAGAAGTTGTATCTCTGAGATAAGGGAATCAATTAGCATTTTTGAAGAGTCTTGGCATTCTCACTTAAGGAGGAAAAGGTATTGAAATCATAAGCTGATGGAGAGGGTTCAGCACTGTAAGAAACTAGGTTTGAAGAATTTGAATGCACCACAATTGAGCCTTCTGGCTTGTAGGCCAGTGCAGGAAAGCTGATGCAAGAGCTCTGGCAGGGAGTGAATACCTGCCAAATTCCTCCCAATTGGTATAAAGGATAGCTGAAGAAACTGGTCTCTTGAAAGGAAAAATAAAGCTTGAAAGCTCAGACCAACTTCTTCAGGAGCAGGACTACTGCTGAATAGAGTAGTAGATCCACGTGTGTGGACAGATATAGGCTAATGCCTATAAATAGCTCCAAGCTGGCAGCACTACGGCAGGAACAGAAGCCAGACTGTGGTAACAGCCGGCTTCGCTATAGAAATTTTCATCTTAATGCCATCTTCCTTCTTCCTGTAGGAGACGCATTAAAAACAGGCCTGGATAGTATTTTAAAACTCTATCAGGCTTTCAACAAGGTTTCATAAGGTTACATGAGCAATTTTTAAATTTTGTTTTAGAAATTCAGTTCAATCTCTATGCAACACTTATTAAAATCCTAGGTTTCACTGTTTACATGAAAATGCCAAGGAATATGACCCTTAAATACAACTTTTACATTTAGTCTAGTAAGTGTTCGCTACAAAAGTAGCAGTAGTGGTAAGGAACCTTATACTGAAAGACTTTAGATAAATTCGCCAGATTAAAGAAGCAAATATCCTTCACTCCTTTTCCCGCTGTTAACTTAAACCGATAGGCAATTTTAATCCTCCAGAATTAACGTCACACCTCTCAATTAAGAAAAGAACATATAAGCCTAAGTAAACTGTCTTTAATACTCTTGTAAAGTTTAATTCAGTTGTTTGCAAAGTGATCTGAGATATCTGGAAGATTAAGTACTATTTTCTTTTCCTAGCAAAGGTTAGAATATGGTCGGGAATTCTGGACTGAATTAATACACAGGAGACTAGTTTCCATGAACATAACAGAAACACTAGATTCTCAAGTATATTTCATCTGCATGGAGTGCACTGAGTTATACTGACAAAAGTAAGAGAGAAAAGGAAAATCATAGCACTTTTCTACCCTTCTGAGATTGCTGGGGTTCACATTTCTTGCAAGAGTGAACGAGGATAGTCATGCTATTCTACCATGTACTGACAGGAACTGTCAGGTCTGTGTCACCTCTGAAGGGACCAAGCAGGGGCTAGTTCTTTTAAAATGTTATGCAGTTAAAACACTATCAGAGAATTTTCAATGCCAAGGAATTTTACATATTACTATTTATATTTTGAAATTGCAGTCACAGAATGTTCAGACTTGCCCTTCTTTGCCTAGCAATGTATAGGTGGGATCTTCCACGAACAAGTCAGCTCGATAAAATACACTTTCAGGTTCACCACAGAATTTTCCTCCTGACACTGTAAAACTTACCAAGAGGCTGTACAGTATTATATTACATGGTAATGGTATTTCCAGAAAAAAAAGAATTGCACATGAATAAGGCAATGAAAGTATGCAGGTAACCATGGCTACTGTTGTGAACTAAGTAACATTTTTTATACAGCTGTGAATATTTGTATTACTGCCAGCTAAGCTGTAGAGTTCAGATTTGAGACAGAATTGGTAAACACTGAATTCTTGCCTGAAGAAAGGTACTTCCCAAAGTGGATCCAGGCCTCTACATCGTGCTGCTACTCATTCTGGTGTAACTTTGTCTAGTAAACATACACCTTATTACCCCAGTCAAAATAATAAAAATACAACTATTCATGGCCAACTTCTTACACTTTACTGTCAGTGACTTTTGCACAAGCTATTTTCTGTCTTAGGGGTATTTTTATTTCCTCTTACCCACAATCAAAACTATTGACATAACTTCTGAAATAGCTTTGACTCTGTAAAAGAGTTTCATACTTTTGAAAGATATTTTAAAATTTTTCAACTTCTCAGCTTTCCTTGATCTTGGTTAGTGGCAACACCCACCCACCCCCTTCAGCCCCCCGTTACCCACTTTGGTCCCAACAGCATTCCAGGACAACAAAAGAAAAAAACATTTCCAAAATGACAGGGCAAGGACACATGAGAGGGAGCTCTCCTCCTTTGACATATTTTCAGTTTCCAAGTTCATCCTTCTTAAATCATCCTTCTGTTTATGTATCAGCGTCTCACTTCTCAAATCAATCATCATGTGAGAAGGAATGGAAACCTAAGGGATTTTCCTCCTTACAGAGAAAAGGTACGCCCAAAATCAAATTATTTGGAATAAGTTGTCAGTAGTTACCATACTAAAAGAAAACATAAACACAAAAGCAGTTGGTGAGATGAACCTGTACTTGCAGTGATATAAACAAAATGAAAATAATGAGACGCCTATTGTAACTAAGTGAAGCAGGACTTAGAGCAGCATCTCCATATTCAAAAACTGAGTCACATCTTCCTTCCAATAGAGCATAAGTTTGAAACCCAAGTGAATGCTCATTCATTGACTAGGAATTTCTCGTCTTTGCCTGATTTGTATAGAGTGAATAATTTCTTAACAGAACTACTGACTAATGAAGCAAACGCAGATTCACTTTGCAGCTCAATCTAATAAACTGCCTGTAGCTTCAGGCAAACCACAAATTCTGTGTTTTTGTTTCTCCTCGTAACACAGGAAAAATACTAACTCTCTTCTGCCAGTCTTTACCTGTCCGTTCATTTAGGCTAAGAGAAATTTAAGGACTAAACATCTTTTATCTGTATCAAAAGAGCTCAGCTTAGATAGAATGATAGATGTTCTTTAAAATGGTACTATCTACCAATACAATTATTAATAGATGAATGGCAATATATATTATGTATTCTCTCTATGTATGGTGTGTGTGTGTGCATATATACACATATATACACACAAACACTATACATACACTAAATATACACACTACATACATACATGCATGATAAATATATTACCAAAGATTTACGATATATAGTAATCCTACCAAACTGATGTCATGGAGAATAAAACTATGGGAGGCTCAGTAGCACAGTGTTCAGACAAACAACTGGGAGATCTAGAGACCCACAAACTCTGGCGACAGTAGAGGCACCAAGTGTGCAAAGCAGGGCATTCTTTTGGTTTCTGCATGCACAAAAATGCTGGAAAAAGAGAACTGTTCTGTGAAAACGGTGGTCACAAGAAACCAAATGAAGCTAAATTTCTTCAAGTGGGTCTAAAATAAACTATGGATGCCATTTTCAATATACACTGGGTACTTTAAACTTCTCTCTCAAGCTTTTTCTCAGTGAAGTACAGTACACACAATTATCACCTCCACATTCTATGGGCTCTTGCCAGCTGACTACTATTAGCACCTCTTTATTTCAGCATTTGGTTTCCTCTACTTTGTTTTCTGTCTTCTCCTCATTAACAACCTATAAGGCTATCACTTTTTCTCTTAGCTTCTGACACATGATTTTCTTTCTCCTTCAAATTCCCTCTTCTTTTCCATCTTTCATTCCTCTGCTTCAGGAGCAGAGACCAAAATGCCATCCACCTTAGTCTCTGATCTAAGAATACGTATATTCATCTCCCAACATGATCTGGAGCTGTATGAATTTTTGAACAACTTGCAGCCAACAAAGATTTGTTTGTTAATGGAGACACCAGTAAATCTGTGTGTTAGTAAAAAGACATTTAATGGATGTTTCCTTAATAGAAAATTATATAATTTCCCATTCCTTTCTTTCAAAAACTGCCTTAAAATATGAAGTTTAGTAGACCGATGTGCTTATTTCCTCTTTCCCATAAATAGTTCATAAAAAAGATCTGCATTATATATTGCATTTGCAAAAGAAGCCACAAAAATGTGCATTGCAGTGACTCAGCAAGTTGGAACCCTGTACACTGGCTTTATAGAAAGCTGGTAAAGCTCAAAGTAACAGAATAAAAAGCTAAAAGCCCCAAGAAGCATATAAAATTTCTTCCTGTTGGAAATAAACTGAAGGATGTGATTTGACTGTTACAGCCATTTTTATAAAGGAGAATTTCCTTTCTAAGTATATTTGACTTTCTATAGCATGCCTCATGTCAACCTAGAATTTTTGTGATATACCAGGAGCACCAAATTTGTACATAACCACGAGTAATGTTATTATTTGTAGTAGAGGCCACTTGTGTTGTGCAGCAGAATGGACAATACCAGGTCTAACTCTTAGTTGCATTTGCATCCATGAACCTCAGAGGAATCTGCAGCAGGCAATTAATCTCTTCACCATAACTGAATGAATGGGATGCACATGAATGGGAAATCCCTCAGATGTCTCAGCAAGCCCCAGCACGGTGAGGTGCAGAGGGCAGGCACAGGCAGTCTGGTCTGGCACAGCAGCCCAGCCCTGCCTGGGACACTTCACAGCCAGAATCAGAGGCACAGTACCATAAACCCTCTGACAGACAGCAGTGTTTTTCCAACTACCATCACAAAGCCCCACAAAACACAGGCACTAGCTAACGAAGACTTATAAAAAATGCTTTTGATCAAACACTACATAATTTCTCTCAGATTGTTTACTAAAACAGATCTAGGAATAAAAATAGAAATATAAGCAGCACTTCAAATATGCAGCATTCCTTGTTTTGAAGAGAAAGCAAGCTGTGAAGAGTTGAAGGGTATCAGTTAATAATGCAATGGAGATGAAAGAGCAAATCATGTATTGGCCACTGGTCTTCTTTTTGCCATTTTGAGACACTTCACACCATCTGCTATTTCTCCATGGTCAGAGCTGCTTCCTGCTCAGATAACTCTGGTGTCAGAGGGAGGGCAAGAGTCACCTTAGTCAGACTCGTGGTCTCAGAGAGAAACAAGACACCTCTGAAAGGTTATGGCTTTTCCTGAGTAGGGCACCAGGATGGAACTTGGGTGTGTTATGTAAAGGTCCAAACGTAGAAGGGACAATTGTAGAACTGCGTGACTAATGGCAATGGCTTACACATCTGTCAAAACCATCCTCCATGCTACCTCCAGTTACTAAAAATATACACTGTTTTTACTTATTTGTATCTATGTGAGAAATTTTAAAATCTGAGGATTGAACATAATAGGTTATGTTAAAGCTTACAGTCTTCCATGAGCAAAGGTCCCAAGGTTGTCCCCAAATTCTTGATTTCTGCCTATCAGCATGTATAAAACATTACTGCTGTGGCACTATTTCAACATATTAATCATGTGAATATGAAATGACTTCTGCAGAAATTATGTCTGTTTCCAAATACAAAGACACGTAGAAGACAGCATTTAACAAAGAAAAAAGCTATTTCTAAAACGTGGTAACTTTTTACAAAAACAATGTCAAAATATTTCCTTGTATTAATTTTCCTGAAGCAATAATGATCTCTGGATATAGGGAGAAACAGTATTTTTTATCCTATCAACTTCAAGGGCTGGAAAAAGCATATAAGCTTTTGGGCTCAGATTCCCTTCACCAGGTCTGCTGATTCTTCTGGTATTGTGTCCATGTGAAATAACCCACTTTCCAACAATGATAAATAGGTAAAAATCTGATCACTGAGTTAGTACATATGCCTTCAATTGAAGGAAAAGCTGTCTGCCAAGCTTCAATCAAGTAGATCATAGGTCTGTGAAAAAAAGAATCTAAAAGGATGGAATTCAGTTGCTATAGTGGCACATTAAACAAATAAATGAGATACCATGGAATGCTGCAAAATATTTGTGGTCTGATTAAGTCATATTTGCCACATGTGTGAACACTAACAGCACAGTTTAGTCAAGTGGGTACAATATAGTACAGTCCCACTTTTACTGTATGCAGTCTTATTCGTATCTGGGTTCTAATGGTAACCAATGTGTCCAAGGGTACATAACACTACATTTTACTGTAATCATAACGCAAAGCATAGTCCCTTAAATACATAAAGGTAGACAATAAATGCTTATTAAGCTATTATACCTTCAAAGGGATATTTGCATCCTTCCTCGTGTTTGCAAGACCTGCTAAGGAGAAAAAGCTCTTCATCATGATAGCCTCCAGGATGCTTACATAAGGAGCATTTATTAGCTACCTAACTTGTAGCTGGCAGCTGACTTATTAAACCTTCTTCAGTATAGCCCATCCTCCTCCAATACATTCATTTTTTTCCAGCGAAATGTTCTCTCTTCTTGATAAAAGACTTTTTATACTCATTATTAATCATAACAATCTATCCCATAAGGTTTGACTCTACTACCTGCCTGTGTTCTCTGGAAAAAAAACTCAGGGAAGAAACTAGAAATCTATTCGGTTAAAAGATAAAACAAGTGTTTGATTTAGCAGGGAGAAGAAAGCACATATATTTTTATTGAAAATGCATACCACTTAATAATGCATTTGGCACTGATTTTAAAGTTGAACATTTATTTACATTTATACCCAGTAACTATATATCTGATAAATGGTGCAGCAGTAGCAGAAAATGTACCATCTTAGGCATTACAAAAGAGTTGTGCACAGCTCCAGCAGTGTCTACGGCAAGCAATATAAGCTGCACAAAAAGTGATTGTTAAAACAAAACCAGCATTCCTAATATTGCCAGAACTATGTGAGTGAACCAAATGCATTTCTATCCCACATCACTGCTGGTGTAACAAACAAACCTAGCAGTCCTGGGCCAAACTCTGCTTCTAGGAAACATAGCTCAGTACTCCACACTCAGAGAAAGGCTAAGGGTCCCTTCATGTGTCTTCTTGGGGTTTTTCTTTGGTTATTTTGGTTATTACTTTATACCCATAGTAATCACTTTAACAAACATTTGTATGAGCGACTTCAGCTGAAAATCTGGCTTTAAGGTTTCATTATCAGTATTATTACTATCAGCATAATTACTACTTCCAGAGTTACATGTAGCTTTGGCTGTTAAAGAAGAGCAGTTGGAAATACAGACAGAACACCTCCTTACCTCTGGATTTCAAATATGTGACCTTCCAGCTCACCTGCACCCCTCCGCAAACTGCATCTGTTTTAATATGCAATGCATTTCACCCTTCACAGCTGATATGGAAAAAATAAGGGTCTTTTTTTAACACAGGACTCTAGTTTTGAGAGTCAAACAGATGATCAAGATAATGTACAGCCTTGTCAGATAAAAATACAGACAGATGCAAAGACATCAATGTCATTCTATACATGTCACACAAGTAAGCTTTTATGAACACAGGCCTCATACTCTTGTGCGGTTGCAGGTGGTTTTAATCTTAAACTTTTTCTGAGTTTTTGAAGCTCCTGGCATGTCACTGTGCAAATATTACTTTACTCAACCTGTAAACCTACATCCAATGGCAACAGAAACAATTCTCCTCCTCACAGCAGCATCCATAAGCCATTTCCTTGCTCTCAAATCCTCAAACTAATGCATCTCAGGGAAGTCTACCCAGTGAAGAGATGGAAGAAAACACACTCTTCATTTCATATTTCTTACTATTTATTTCCTTGCTTCTCTCTTCCTCCTCCTCTCTGAAGTCCTCTTTAGCATTCTGAGTCTCTTCCAGCTTGTCTATATTATTCTGTGGCTCCTTTTTTATTCACTTGTCTCATCTGTTTTTTTCCTTTTCTTTTTTTTTTTTTCCTAGGTAGGAGTTGGAATAGCATCAACGGACTTTTTAATTCATCTCTTTCCTCCCGCCTGTCTTTTCCTCTCATTCAACCATCTTTCCCTGATCTCCCTTTTTGTGCTCTCTCACTGGCTCTCTCCCCTTCTCACTTCCTTTGGTAGTAACTCTGCAACTTGATGGTGACACTAGATGCTGTCATGCTCTCTTCTAGCCGACTGAGTTATGTGACTTTGTCAACAGAAGGTGGTTAAACTTCTTGAAAGAGATTTTATCTGGGGATTTCAGCTCTCAGGCTTTTCATTTTCAATGTTCACACCCAGAATAGGGCTTGCAGGTTTTGCTGTTATTAAGTGCTCAAAGACATTTTAGAAAAGGTTCCTTGTTACTAAGGTTTAGGGACGTTTATACCAGGAGGAGCCTCTGTGTGAGTTTTCTCCAGATTAGTGGAAATAGCAAACAATCGGAAAAATTCAGCATCTGTGTTCAGTTAAAAAGCTGTCTTCACCTTACCCTGATGAGTGTTCTCTGGCAGATATGTAACATGGTTAAGGCCAGCTTCCCACTGCACAAAATCTGCCGTGCTGTTACTGTGTTAGGTAAAGGGGTTTTCCTAATGCCCCCAGAGGATGCCATTTAGACAACGAGGACTTCTTCACCCTAACAGCCTCTCTCAATTTTCAGGTGCTATGCTATCACAGGTTTTGACATACCACCAATTTTCAAGCCCTTCACATAAGTAAGAGAAAATTTAAAAAAATCTTTTAAGCTGGTGCTGTTTTTCTCCCCAGAGCAGGGAGGTAATTGATACCACTGTAGTTACACTCCAGTGGTGGAACTGGCAGATAATGAGGAGAGATAGCACACCGAGCCACATAACTGCAGCATGAACATGCAAGAAGTGTACAAATTCAACAACATTATTTTCATGGGTTTTGCAAATATCCTGAGTCCCCAGGCAACCAGCTTCAATTGCTATTTCTCCATCAGATAGATGTTTAAATAATAGCCATCTAGGAGTGGTTAGTCTGTTGAAGATTAAATGAAAAATTTTCCCTGATTTTTATCAGAATACCTTGCAACTTATGTAGAAAGTGGGAATGCCTTCCTGAAGCACTGAAAATTTTATCCACACCTAACACATGAAAATATTGTAAATAAATTAAGAAGAGCACTTGAGTTGTAATATCTTTGAAACACTTAAATTGGATTTAGAAAATAAATCCCAGAAAAATGCAAATATCTTCTAGAAGATATTTACATGAAGAAGCATGAAGCATTACGAAGGTGCAGTACATTTCACAAGCAGAGCCCATCCATGGGATGTGCTGTGTTAGGAAACCATCCCCAAGGAGTAAAATGCAATGTTTCAAATTAGCAATTTCAGAAAAGGATTTTTAGGTCTACATGGAGAGAAACACCTTGATGAAAAACAGAATATCTCCTTGTAGATACATCAGAGTGACTACTGTGTAGCACCTGACCAGTGAATAATGGAGAGATGGGTTTGTCAAATAACTCATCAATTTTGGACATTCCAATCTTTATGTTCAGGTTACTATAGATTTTGATTTTTGCATGCCTTTTCTATTGTCCTTTCTGTTAAATCATCAAGGGAAAAAAGATTTACGCCAGAAAAACAACTTTCACAAAATCACAGAATTATTTGGACAAAAGAGACCTTAAAGATCACCTAGTTCCAACCACCCTGCCATAGGGAGGGACCCCTTCCATTAGATCAGATTGCTCAGAGTCCCATCCAGCCTGGCCTTAAACACTTCAAGGGACAAGACATTCACAGCTTCTCTGGACAACCTGTTCCAGTGCTTCACCACCCTCACAGAAAAGAATTTCTTCCTAATGTCTAATTAACTAACCAGCCCTCTTTCAGACTGAAGCCATTCCCCCTTGTCCTGTCACTACATATCCTTGTAAAAGGTCCCTCCAGCTGTCTTGAAGGACCACTTCAGGTACTGAAAGGTTGGTCACCTGAAGCCATCACTTCTCCAGGCCGAACAATGTCAATTCTCTCATCGAGGTGTTACATCCCTCTAATCACCTTTGTGGCCCTCCTCCAGACTCACTCCAACAGGATTGTGTCCTTTCCACCATTAAAACGAAAAGACACACAAGCCATGGCCACCAGGCCTAGGACAAGGCTGCTAGGACAAACAATTGGAGAGGTGGTTGGTGTGACGTTGTATCACTCTCCAGTGGGCTGAACCTTTCAGCTGAGTAGTCAGCAGTAAGAGAGACAACTTGTGAAATAGAGATATATTTCTTGGATAGGCTCCTTCCTCTCCACAACTTGTCTTTTTCTGCTATTTGTCCCAGTTTTTGTGCATTCTCTTGAATACTAGGACAGAGGGTAAGTCTTTCTAGAAATGCCTTTGTTTCCCATTTCCCAAAAGCAGCTTAAAAAATAACAGAGTACAAAACTGGAAGAGCTTATATAGACTGCAGTGGCACAGAACCCAGACAATAATCATTTTTCCAACTCCACAGATGCAGAGCATATTTCTCTTCCCCCCTTCCTGACCTTTCCTCTAGAGTCTTCATATGAAGACATTACTTTGTTTCTGACCTCCAGAGCATTTCAACTCCCCAGTAAGTAATTTCTATCTCTGTATTTTGCTTGCATTCCCACAAACAAAAGATGATTCACATTTTTAAAACAAATTTGAGACAGTGTCTGCAAAAACCAAAGAAGGACTCTCGCTGAAGTGGTATGCTAACTTGGACAGATACTGCAGGCAGTCCTGCCATGTAACCTGGCTCAAAATCAGCAATGCTCAAGCTTAAATTAATTCAGTCTACATATCTGTTTATGTGGGCATTGGTTAGAATAGGGGCAACCTCTAGTTTTACAGCCTGTGCTAATATTGAAGAGAATATAATTTCTGAAAACAAATGTTATCTATGCATCAACCTGGCCAGTCCCAGCACAAAAAGTTGCAGGGAATGATCTGGTAAAAATCCTACTACTATGACACATTTGTTTTACACACTAAAGGTTAGTCTTCAATTAAAAATTCCTCATACTGATAAAGATCAGACAGACAGCCATCAGAAAATGGAAAAGAATATTTCCCATGGAAAATATGCCTTTGGAATTATGAGCTGATACGGTTCCAAACTGCAGGACAGTCTCCAGAAAACAAATGACATCTTTGATGAAAGAGTTCAGTAATTTGGCAACTGAAGTTGTTGCCCACAAAGATGAATTCATCTGCATAACTAATAAATCCAGGAAGTGCACTTGACACTTCAGAAACAGACCAAGGCTGAGACACAGCCCTATTCTCCAACAACTCTCTTTAGACAGGTAGTTATTTCTGCAGACATAAACTCAGCTGGTCACTTACCAAGTCATAGTGATACCATTGGTTATTGGATTAATGAACTGACTGAGATGATGCAATATATCAGTTTTATGGCATAGTACAACTCACAGGTGCATCAATCTGCACATATGAGGTACTATCTGGTATCATAAGGCACTGCTAAATACACAGATTTTCCCAAATACAGGACTTATACTTGTAACTATCACAGAGTGTGTGTGTATATATATATATATATATACATATGTAATAGAAAAATGTTCTTGAAAGTAAATGCAATTTTATGGTGAATAGTTTCTTCACAGCAATAAGCCTCTCCTCTTTTTCTATGAAAATTTTTAAAAAATATTAAAATTGAATTGGTAATGGGACTGCATATTTCCAAGGATCATTTCCCTCATGTCTCCCATTTCTAGAAAGGAATTTTTTCTATAATTCTGATTTTTTTTAATGTTGAAAAAGTATTGCTATGAAGGACTGGTATCTCTAAGTATTAACAAGACATTACAGTGTGTTCAAGAAAATAGGGCTTTAGATATAGACAGTGTTGTAAGTGCAAAAAAGGGATGGGAAAGGAGGAAAAGAAAAAGGAGAATGAGAACTAATTACTATAAGCTTAAAAAGCAGCAGACACTGCAGCCCAAAGCACTTCTTCCTGGGCTAATGCACTGAATTGAACGAGCTCTTCAAACAATTTCTTCACAGAGCCTTCAAGACAGTCACCTTAAAATGCTTCCAAAGTATGAATACACTCAAATATTTTAATATATGCCCATATTAGTAACAGAAATATGACTGCTATTATTACAGCCAGATTTCATGACTTTTCACTCCTTTTCTATGTATGGATTTTGCAGGTTGATGTTGACACTTCAGTAAGTTGTTACAGCTGATCATAATACAGTAGAAGGCTTTTTTATTGTCCAAAATGTATAGTTCCATATTTTTCACTTTTTTTTGTACTAAATAACTATTTTGGGGAAATTGCTGTGAAAAAATTCTGCATAGAGTGTTCACAGGTTGACATTTGGCCTCAGATCCTTAGGAGCTGATACTTCATGGGAAGCTCACACAAAAGTGGGATTAATCAGCAACGTGACAGAAGCTAAACCCACCTCTCACAAATAGATGAGAGTCTCTTGTGTGAGTTTTGGCAAGGTTGGGCTCCAGCATGGCCACCCTTGCTTTCAGAATAGTTATCATTCCATGTGCACAACTGCTGTCGAAACGTGCAGAAATACATGGGAATAAATATTTCTGCTGGTATAAAGCAATAGCCAGGGATCCTGACTTTTTTAAACTGTACTGCCAGAACTCCTACCCTTTCACCAAGTGGGCCTCTATCATATTCTCTAAAACTTGCCATGTCAAAATTTTAACTACTACTAAGTGAGGTGCAAGCATTCTCAAGGTAGTTTAATAACCCTTTCATACTATGATGAGCAATGCATCAGAATTAATTAGCATGAAAGCCGGTGAGGATAAAATGATGGATAAAAACATCAGAAAGAATGTGCTAAATGTGGTGAAAAGCCCCACAGCCATAAGCTTCCCCTGTGATCTAACTGAAGAACACTTGGATAAATGGAGACTGACAGAGAAACCTTTACAAAATTCCTTTACAAAAGTCTTTCAAAAATGCTTTCTACAATATTTCAAGTTGAAAAAAAAAGTCTAAAATACTTGGACACAATACATTTCAGCAAACTCTGTGATGTCCAAAAATCTCAAACAAAAGCCCTCTTCACATATTTCACTAAGTATACATTTCTACAGAGCAACATGAGCTTGAGCTGCCTTTTAGTTACGGCACAGAGCAGACTTCCTGAATACCTACTGCCATTTGCTGCCAACTGCTTCACAATGTACAGTCATGAAAAATGTTACAGGTTAGGCACTTCCAGTACATGGAATGTCACCTGAAAGAAATGTCATCAGAGCTGATATTGATCTGTTGTTGGGAAAAAAATCAAGATGTGCATGGTTTGGCAGCATTTGCAACTTTTCAGTTTGTAACATCAAAGCTCAAGGGAGGACAGCCTGAACAAACATAGCAGGAGTCATCAGACTCTTTCCTCAGCTCTAGATAACATAATATCATCACATAATATCATGCTGTTCCTTTCAAACATCATAAAACAGTACAGTATCTAGCAGAAGCTGATGCTCCTCTTGTCAGTAACTCTCATACTGCTCCTTTGACACAAAATCTGGGGAACAAATAAATAGCAATGTCATCTGCCCCACTCCACAACGGACCAATTTATCAAGCACAGCAAGGGTGGACAAATCTTGATCTGCTGTGGTGATAAAGTGCACACACCCGGAAGGATGAGCTCTGCTGTCATCTACTGATGGAACAGCAGTGCCAAATGGTTTGCCATGTCTTGATGAGGAAAACAAAGTAATAATGAAACATTTTGCACAGATGCAACTAGAGAAGCAAACATGACACTTTTCAGCTCCAAATGCTGCATACACAGTGGAAGGTACCTGATGGCAAATTGCGGCCTTAACTTTCCCTTGGCATTTAAACATATAGTTGAGAGAAAGGTTGTCTGACTTGACATAGCAGAGAGGGATTAAAAGGTCAGATTTCTTCTCAAGAAACTACCTTTATGATTACCAATGCATCAATTTTAAAGATTTGCATTTATACATATAATGCCACGTTATTAAAAATATTCGGATACAGGATCTGCTACATAAATTTGGTGTGCTTGAGTTATTTTTCTAAAAACGCACAAGTCCAAAAAATAGAGACTTTTTGAAAAAGCATTTTAAACAAAAGGTTTTCATCATAAATTATTCTTTGGTGGACTGGTAAAGAAGCATTCAATTAAGTGTTTCTGTCATTTTAGAGCAAGATTTGTCAAATGCAGAACTTCTGTTTTATGGAACAGTCTCTTCCTCATGACTACGGTGACATTTCTCTGGGAAAGCTACCTTATGCAGGAAAGAGCTGACCCCCCAACAAGCCTGGGATGTAGGACACGTGAGTTCAATCTCCAGTTTCAACCTAATAAGGATTCAAATATGACTCCAGGAATCAAGGAAGAAAATACGTTACTCTTCCTTGCCAATCACGTTCCTTAATCACTTCTGAGGGGATTAGCACCAAGAGTATGCAGAATCATGCACAGAGAAATCAGTGTCTTACACTTTTGTTTATGCAAGGAAGTGTTTACTTTACTTTACTCACCATTCCGTGATTTAGCCATGCTGGTATAAAATTATCAAGCAGCTTTGGGTAAACCAGTTCCCTGTCATAGATATAGATGCTCCAAAACATTGTCACAACAAACTGAGGAGAAAGAAAAGACAAGACATTTTTAAATATATCTTCTGAAAAATTAGTTGCATTCTTTAGATAGCAAAATGGGTCACTTAGCAAAGGATTTAGGGATAGTTAGACATGGGCATTATTGTTCTTTGACCAAATACTGTTATAATCAAGAGTTTCAATCTGGATTACTCTTTGCATTCACTAAAGTTTTAACGTTTCCTCTTTTTTTTTTTTCCCCTTAACTCTTAGCCAGGAAAAAAAAACAATCTCATTTTTTGACTTACATGCCTGTGGCCAAATTACAAGTGAATATTAGACTTTAGTAGCAGATGCAGCACATAAATAATGTTTCTTCACTAACCGGATAGAAAACAAATGGACAATCAGCTAAAATATCACTTGGAATTCATACAACATATCAATATGAAACACTCACTCCCAAACAGAAGCCTGTAAATTCATATTTGCACTTTTCTGTGTCAGCCATCAAGATAGCTTTTAAAAAAAAGAAAACAAAAAACCTTTGATGACTCTCCACACAATTTATGGACTGGGATCCACAGAAGAGAGGCCTAGTATCCTGCTCATTTGTCAATATGAAATTTGGCTTGGTTCTTCTCAGAGACTATTTATTAGGGGCCCAGAAAAAGACCATTATTTCCTGTAGACTGAGGACAGGACAAATGGATCAGATGAAGTTTGCAGTAGGCTAAATTTTTGCCAAAGTGTTCACATATTCTTTCAAGTCATCCTGATGTCTGAAAGGCAAAGACAATACAAATACACAAAAATGTACAGAAATAATAGTTTTAGCTTACCTTAGCTGTGGCAAGTAAGCAATTTTCTAATTAAAACACCACTGCTTTCTTACCTTGAGTCATAGTTTTCTAGTAGCAAAAAAGGCTTATTGTTCATAGCAGTAAAACCCAATACCTGGGCCAGGAGCTTTTCAATGACCATTTTCAGGGGCTCTCTAAACAGTTATGCTAAGTCCAAGTTTAAAGTTTGAGAGCCAAAAGGTAGAACTGTCACTGAGATAGACGGGAAGCATTCAGTTACGTCCAAACTGATGTGGCTTATGATCTTACAGCTCATTTAGAGGATCATTGAAAGAAATATGGGGTGAGTATAGCACATTCTGCAAATTACTAGCATGTATAATAGTGTAGGCATAAGTTATTTCATTAGCTTCTGACTTTAGAAAGTTAAAATTGAGGTTTGCAGTTAATCAATGGCACCTTGTCTAACCTCAGACACACAGACTTCGGCCAGCCAGCTATGTGAATGACCTGAACCACTACACTGTTCCCTCAGTGTGCATACAGTACATAGTTTCTTGGTTTCCAGCACAGTTTTCCATCTGTTACGACAGCTATCGGTGCCTGCTCAGAATAAGCCTGGACTATTTGACTAGTGCACAGAGGCCAGGAAAAGAAAAAAATAGGTTATGATGGACAGCCCAAAAAATATTGCAAGTGTAAAGTACCCCACAAGAAATCTCTCTTCTGGGCCAGTCTTGGCATTGGCACAGCACAGCTCTTTACGCACCTGCTGACACGTAAGTGCCAAGATATGAATAGCTGAACAGCAGGAAAAATGGAAGCAAAGTATCCTCTTCTCTGTAGGCTTCCTAGAAGTCATGTATTATCACAGTAGGTCTCTGAGGACCTGCTAAGATCAACTGGGGCATAAAAACATCTTCTCAGGCATATGAAGACCAAGATTGATAATTTTTTTTTCCAAGGTAGTCTCAAAGCAAGAAAAATCAACCAGGATTAGGCTGAACTTCATTACACTGAATACAACAGAGCTAGCATGTTTTGACCTGTGATTTTTGTGTGGAGCAGAATGAAACAATAGACTTTGTCAAGGAGGTAAAGACAAGAAAAGAGGGGACGTGCCATCTGTCCCTTAACCAAAGTCAGCCAATGGATGGAACAAGATCAGCCTAGCTCGTTGCAACCATCTGGAGCTACAGACGGCAAACGCTGCTTAGCAAAGCACTATCACAAGGCAGACATAAGGTAAAGGAAGTGCGCAAAACCAAACGTGTGACAAGAACTAACCTGTCCCAGAGGATGACCTGATATGAGACTTAACACCCTGGGGAAGATTCCTTCCAGTGTCTGAATGGCTCACCTCGCTCTTCTTTACAATTAGTTCAATTGGATAAAATTAACTATAAAAATTAACTATTTTGATAAAAGGAATTATAATGAGGGCTTGAGACATAGTTGCTTTGGCTGCTTCTAAATTTGTTTACTTTGATTAATGAGCAACTGTTGGTCTGGTACTTTTAAATCCCCTCTACTATGCTTACATTTTGCTACTGGCAGATTTTTATTTGGGCTGGGCTTTGCTAAGATCCCACATGATCATGTAGTGCCAGACCATGACACAACTGAGCTGCTTCTTTACACTGCCTCTTGTAAAGTCCCAGACCTGCTCGACAAGTTTCTTATGCTTTTTTTATATCCAAGGTAGCACACAGGAGAAATGAGACAACATTCTCAGGAGGTTAAACAACAAACTTTTATTCGCAAACTTTAGAAAATAAGAGTACTTGGTAAATTTTAAAGCAACATTCAATCAAAATCAAGCATTTCACAAGGCATTGGCTTAGTGAACTCCAAACCATCCAACTCTAAGTTATCCCAGTTTTGAGAAGAAGAAATGGGGGGAGGAAGAGAGAAACATTAAAAATCATTGCTTGAGTTCCAGTGTGATCTCAGCTACTGTGAAATCCTAACAGTGGGCTGTGACCACATGTGCCTATGCAACTGCTTTTATCTGCTCTGGTGTCTTGGGGCATTCTCCCTCTGGTGGGGCTTTTGCTGTGCCAGTGGCTAATAGCCATTCTGGGGCTGGACTAGAGGCTTCAGGGGGTGGGAGGTGGAGCAGTGCACCATCCTACCTATGCAGGACACGGCCTGCCCCTGTCCCTTTGGTTGTTTTAAGCACACTACCCTGAGGCTCAAAACAATGACTGGGACGAGAACACTGGGAAACGGGATCTTCTTCCATGGTGGCAGTAGTGCGATTCTAGCCTAGCAGAAAGAGGGAGAAAAAAACAGGAGAGGAAAAAGAGGGAAGTATACAAGAAATCATACAGCGGACAATTGCTACTTCAATAATCAAAAACAGAAGTCCAGTCAGTACAGGGATTCCATCCTATGCAAGCCATCATCCCTCACCCTTTGAGTTCCAGAGATGGCAAGAAAGATTCAAATCAGGATCTGGGGGGAAGAGTTCATGAAACCAGTCTTTTGGCTGCAGTGATTGGAAGAGTTCAGCAGACTGGTTGGCAATTTTCTTTAATTTGCTTGTGCTGCTTAAAACAGCATTTTCCTATTTCAGCATTTCATATATTCCTTGTCTATTTAGTAACAATTTACCGCGGATTAGACAGTTTTATAAAATTATTTTTGATACTTGCTGGACTTGTAAGTTGAGCTCCAAAATGGCCTAAAGAGTCCACTTTAAGATTCTCTATTGCAATAAAATTGCACACCTCACCAAAAATTACAAACCTTAAGGATAAGGCAAATTTTCAACAGTTAGGCTGCCTTACATTTTGGAGCTGATAATCTTACAAATCCAGGTATCACTGTAACCCAAACATGCACACATTTCCTGTACTACCACCCCTATCCTTTCCACCAACGTGGTTTCAGGGGGATCACCAGGGCCAATATTACAGTTGATTATCTTATTACAATGCTAGAGATCCAAATGCCAGGATAAGGGAGAAGATCAGTGTGCACCATGGGATAGTTACATCAAGTGAAAGTTCTACTACTTAATAGTCTGGTTGCCTCAGGGAGATTGAAGATATAACAAAAACTTGAGCCATTTCTATTTGGTGTATTTTTCTAGACAGGGTCCTGGGTTCAACCAAATACCTTCCAAACTTACTAAACCCTTCACTGGTTTCCAAATCCAAAATCTTTTCTTCTGACATCTTGACCACTTAGGACTTCTTTGCTTACAGCTGGAGAAAACTTAACCAGCTGCTGCCTCAGTCTCTGTCCATCCCCATCTCTGTACAGTCACGGTTCATACATCACTTTCCACGACTACATGTGGTTCCTTTGGCATCAAACTACAGTTCTTTCTCGATTCAAAGTAATTTTATACCTTGCTCTGAGGAGGTAGGAAGTGGTATACAAATCTGATTTCATAACCATATGAAATCCTGTCTGAGCTTCCAAGCTAAATTCAGGAAGGAATCTTTTCCACCTGCTGTGGCAACCAGAGAGGAGACACAAACAGCCCAAAACAATGCTTGTGACATTTATACACATACTGCAAAACTACTGAGACAAAACACATATGAATATAAATATCACAAAATATATTAAGATAAAGACATGTACAAACAACCACTGCAGGGAAGAACTCTGTAAGTCTTCAGTCCTGTTGCCACTTCATCTTCTCACAGCCGCATCTTTGCATGGAATACTTGGAGAGACAAAAGAAAACTCGGTCCTACTTGGACTGGTTTTAAAAAGAAGGAATTATCCATCTGATGTTAATTTTGTGTTCTCTGCCATGGGCATCTGTTCTTACCCATGCATGCATGTTCCAGGGGGTCTTTAAGACCAGCAGGACTGCCCTGATAGCTGGCAGGCCTACCAGTACTGGCTGAGCAGGAAAAGGCATGGGATTCCAGGGATCATCAGTCCTTTCCGGAATGTGTGGCGGGTGTCGTGGGGCAAAATGCTGTAAGTCATGGAAATCCGCTTAGTCTCCATGGGTCACCAACTCTGGTCCCAGTGTCCCAGCTGATCAGGCCACTTTGGATCCTCGTCTCAAAAACCATTTTAGGAGACCGTCTGTCCTTTCTACTATCCCACTGGCTTGTGGATGTAGTGCAGGGGGTGTGGAACACCCACAGTATCCCTTCAGTTTTCACTCATTCCTGGACTATTTCTTCTGTGAAGTGACTGCCATTATCTGATTGAATTGATTTTGGTTTAGGAAAGAAACTGAAACAATTTTAATCCTTTCACAGTACTTTCCCCTGCAGATCATGCCACTGCTTCAGCCTGCACCTAACTTGACACTATTTGAATGCCAATCAGCACACATTGTTTTCCTCCTGATTTGTTAAAAGGACCCATGCAGTCGATCTGCCAAATTTCCCACAATCCCTTTCCCATCCTTAGGTGCATGGGGGAAATATGCAGGGGGTGTTTCTCCATCTGGTGCAGCACTGGCTGCAGACAGAAATGAATGTTTCACAAGCCCTTCAGGTGACAGGCCATCCTCTACTTACCACATCTCTTAACAGGTCTTTCATCCCAGAGTGGCCAAGCTTCACATGCAGCCATTCCAATAAATCTCTCCATTTCTCTTCTTGTTCTGCTTCCTTTTCCTCAGCTAAGATAGCCAGCTGAGTGACAGAGTCTACTTGGCCATTTAAGATGTGAGCTGGATGATCCCCCTTATGATGGGCTGCTACCCATTCAACTGATACCATTTTGGATCTTGCACTTCTCAGAATTTCTCCCCAGTCCTCTTTCTGCCATACCAGCAGTCTTTACACTTGTGTGTGCCAGTGACTAACAGCCAGTCTGGGTGTGGATTAGAGGCTTCAGGGGGGTGGTATGGAGCAGTGCATCATCCCACCTACGCAGGACTTGCCCCTCTTCCTCCCTTTCTTTAGTTGTTCTGAGCCGGTACTCATTTTCTCCAGTCTCTCACACCTACGTAAGCCTCAAACAGAACTGCAGCTCTTGTGCTCATGCTGCCTTCCTTGTGGCATAATTCACCACTCTTGAGGAGACAGACATTATATACTATACTCACATGCCAGGCTGAACATGCTGCTCATATGAAGCAGAAAAATTTCCGGGAACCCAATACTTTATTTTCCTTTATTCCCAAGGCAAAATGGCACAAATATTACCCTTCCATTTCCTCTGTAGACACACTCAAGGCTTTGAAATCAAGCAACAAAACAGGCACCAGCAATTGTTTTTACATTTCTTTCACAGGAGCCTCCTAAGATTGAGAGCTTTGCAAAGTACTGGGTTAAACATAAAATTAAGCAACATATAGAACAGAAAAGTCCCTCATTTGCTACTTATCCTATTTAGAATCTGTAATGATTCTACCTGTCTGTAATGATCATCTGTCTAGGGTCCAGTCATTACAGACCAAAGGAAACCTCAAATTTGCCAGAAGACCTTGGAACCTGAAAATATGGAATACCTCACTTATTACAGGCATCTGAAAGACTGCTGAACAAATACACAGCAGCAGAAAAAAAATAAGGGTGAAAACAAACTGCTATCTTCCCACTTAAGGAGGTATTCCTTGAGTGTTTGTCCTCTGTCTCTGAAGCTTCAGAGGACAAGAGTACAGCATGTGACCCTGTCAAGGGAAAAGTTTTAAAGGACAAGTTGGGAAATGGATGGTTATCCAAAAGAGAAATCAAGTGGCTTTGTCAAAATACTACAAATGGAACCAACAGAAACTAAGGAAGTAAAGCCAACAAAAAGAATTGTATAATTCGCACTTTTACATGAGTCCAACCAAGAAACATTATGCAAACTAAGAACAAACCCAGTGGAACTTTATTTTCCTATACTATGTGTTTTTGGTTTTGGCTGGGCTGCACAGTTCAGTCATTTCCTGGATGGCTAATGACAAAGAAAAAAAAAAACCCAACCCTTGTGACCCTGACACAATTTTATAAGTACAGTTAAAGGTAAGCTTTCTGCCTATCTCCCAAGACACTTGTGGTTAACTGTGAGTATAAATATGTTGTTTGTGAACTCCTTTGACAGTCAGAGGTATTACATCTAGAAGAAAAGCGGTGTTAAAGGCAGACCACAGTAGGTACAACTTGGCATGGTGCTGTCTTTAGGTGGGATTGAGAGCTAGCACAATACACCAAAGGGATTTGAAAAGCGTCAGTGACAGGAATCACAAGGAGTGGGAAATAAAAACCAGGGAAAACCCCTCTTGGAAAATAGACTTTGGGGGCAACTGTACCACTAATTGCTGATTATCCAACCACCAGTCATCTTGTCACAACAGATGAGGGTAAAATCTAGAAGAGAGATTTTTGCATGGTTGAGTCAGTTATAGAAATAAAATTATGCTGTAGTCTGGTCAAGTAACAGGGTAACTAGGAAACTGCAGCAAATGCCTACACATCTTTTCTTGGCATAAGATCACAGATCAGCATAATTGGTGATCTACAGAAGGGTGATCAGCTTTCCTTTTGACTCTACTAGTACAGAGAAACATGAAATAAGAAAGCATGCCTGACATTCTCTCCTTTTTATCACAGGTTTTTAAACCCATAAAAGTATAACAGAAAAAAATGAGGTAATTCTGGTCAGTTTAGATTCCGATTCAAACACAGCTATTGATGCTACATGATATAAAATGTCTGTGGTAGAGCTTGTGATTGTCTAGGCAGCAATCTCTCTTTTAATATGTAACAAGATCAATTTTTGTTCTTCCTATTTTTATTAAACACAGTCTTAAATAACCAGAAATGCCTGGTTTATCTCTTCTTCCTTTTGTTCAGTACAAATTACAAGAAACATATTGATAAAACCAAAACACTAATTAACCATACAAACTTGGCAACCTAATGATCTATGTCAAACAAATAGAAAAAAAGTAGGGATAAGCTAAATCACTGGTGTAATGTCTGACTTTTAAGCATGTCTCACATCGCTTTAGCAGTGTATATTACCCTCAATATAGATCTCTTTTACACAGATAAAGGGATGGCAAGTCCAAGTAATTATAGATGAAAATTGGTAATGAACTTCTAAAATGCCTATGCAGGCAATTTTCTTCAGTGGATGCTTCCTAATCTCTTAGGCATTTGAATAGTATTGCAGGCTTATAACAAACTAAAAAAGGGCTAGGAAGTGTTGCCCACAGACTTTCTGTGGCATAAGGCTTTACTGCATAGAAAATTAATCTGTTGATTTCTGATTTGATTCTCTAAGAGTCATGTTAAAAGGAGCAACAATAGGTAAATAGCTGGCATTATGTCCTTAGAAGAGGTTCATGTTTATTTCTTAACTCTCCTGTGAATTATAGGTTGGCAATTCAGTTTTATCAGGGTCCCTGAAGATATACAATGCATATCACAACACTGGAAAGATGTGATTTGCTGCACAGATTTTTCAAGTTTTGATTTGTTTGCAAGATTTGATTTGTTGTTAAGCCACAAAAGGAGATTGTTTACCCTCAGGCTGTTCTTCCCCTCTTTTGGAAGGTGGGAAGAAGCTGGTGGTCAAACTTCCCAGATGGTTTATATGTAATAGTTTTTTAGGAAGTCTTAAAAATGAAGAACTTTGTTAAATTTTTTTTTGCTCACATCATTGTTTAACTTGGGAGTGGATACCCCTTTTCTCATATGTTTTTCAGAACAAGTCATCTCAAGGGCTCCAGTAAGCAGGAAATACAGGAAAAAAATGAGGTGAATTGCTCTTGAAAAGCTGCAGTTATTAGGCTTTAAAATGTTCCCTTAGTATTTGCATTATTGCCTAAAAATGCCCTGTGTAAAACTCTGAGCAATAAAAATAATTCAGATGTTAAGGTAACAGAAAAGTACTTAAGCATGACCACTACTGTTACATTAGAAACCCAACAAAGATTTTATTCACATCTGCCCAATTTTTATGTGTGAAGGTTCCCTCGTGTCACTACTGGAAACCACTTAGAAGCTCCATGGAGAGCTAGGGGGGTGAATCTCAAGGAAAGAAAGTTTGCATTTCGAGTTCTTTTTTCTTTTTTTCATTTTTTTCTGGAGTGAGGAAGCTGTTAAAAGCATATGAGAAACAAGGGAACTTTAACTTTTCCTCTGCAGGCACTCTGGTGTTTAATAACTTCCTTCTAACGAGAACCTCCATCATAGCAAAATTTCACTATTTTCTTCCACATAAATAGCTCTTCAGACGACAACATCAGCGTTAGATGTTTGCTACTTTTGGGCCCTGCACTCTTCCTATCTGTAATCCCACCAAGGCAGAGCCTGCAGTGCCTAGCAGTCTCTCAGGCACCGGCCAGGCTTTGGCAAGTGTGTAGCTGCAGCATGGTGAGATCTCTGCTGCGGGTGAGGATCAGGTTTCAGGAATGAGCTGAGACCAGTGTAAAGCTATGAGGTGCTGCTGTTTGTCTCTCAGTAGCCAGGAGAAGAAATAACAACAAAAACAACCTTTTTAGGATTTCTTAGTAAGAGGTAAAGTGGTAAACAATTGCTCCCCCTCACCACAGAAAGGCCACACTTGGAAATGGAGCTTATCTGTATAATGAGCATGGCCATTCCTTACTTTGTTTGTTTAGGACACAAGTTGTTCTTGTATGAAACCCTTGGGAAAGCAGCTATCTCCATGTATGCCACATATCTCTCGGGAACTGCTAATTTGTAAATGTTGCAACAACAACACCTGTAGTGCAGGCAGTGGCTAACTGGGACTCTTCGTGTACTGGTGGGAAAAGAAACATCGCCTGAAAAGAAATCCTCAGAATTGCCAAGACAAAGTGAAGCTAAAATTCTCCAAGATCTTGAGAAGTTTCAAGGTCAGGAGCATTGCAGGAGTGGAGGAGCACACAGTCAACAGTATGGAGCTAAAACAGCAGCAGGAAAGAATCCCTGAATCCTGAGAGGCCTGAGGGACCCAAGGAGGGTGTGCTTTGATGTGTGTGAAGGAGTACACTTCTAGAGTGAAAAAGACACTTAAAATATTTAAACACGGACAAATAGTATGAAGTTGCCCTCCTTTTTCACTTCTACTATCAACACAGTAGGAAAAGCATCTGTTGCTAATCACAATCACAACTACTTCTAACTCCCCCTCTCTCTTAAAAATACAAATGCAATAAATCTCTGCACCCATAAAATGCATATTTGCAAACTTGTCTATGCTCAGATTTTCTATAGCTATATTAGCTGATACAGTCTCCTCTACCATTGCTGGGAAACTGCAGTCTGCTAACCCAACATGAATTGCAGCTCCCAAAAGGCAGGCCAGAAAGTATAATAAGGGAAGGCTACCAGCTGGTTTTTTATTAAAGTACCTGCAGCGTTTCACATACGCTTTGCCTTTCATAACTTTGCAAAAGCATTCTGTATTTCTTCACGTATTCTGAAATTCCACATAAATGGTGAAATAAAATTCTAATGAAGCATCACTGAATATATGAAATTATAAGTGATAGATTGATATGTTAGCTGCTGTTAACTGACAGAAAGTGATCAGCTGTTGTGAAAGTACAACTTTAAAGACCTCATACAGCTTTCTAATAGTCCATAAAAAAACCCCTGCTTCTAGTGAATTTAATTTGAACTACTGTACAATGAAATAAGAAAAAGAGAATTAAAGTTTGATCCTGAATTACAATAAAAGCAATAACTTTAATGAAATGTTCACACATTTTTGCATTGCAACCTAAGCTTGGAACTAGACTGACATAGATGACATTTCCATTTAAAAACTCATAAAATTTTGGATTTTTAGCAGCTTTATTAGCTATGCAAAGACATTGAGCACCTCTTGTCAGTAAAACTGACGTACAGTGTCCCAGTGGAGCAAGACCTGATCCAAAGAATATTTTTCTTTTGAAAAAAGACATGTCAACCCCACATTTTTACATACCTACTGTGTCATTTTTAACATTACTAACAAAACCCCTTTTTTCCTACCTCAGTTATTCTACCAGCTCTGAATCCCCTGTGGAATTAACAAGGAGCAACCTGGACTTTTGCTTCTCTTCTTGCCCATGTCAAAATGTCTTACAGCCCAAATTCCCTCAGGTCATTATGGTGTAAAACATGTCACAGTCAGCACTTTCACTACTCCTGATGATGACATGTGGTGCAGAAAAAGTCTAAATTGAATCTCAAGATGCTGCTGGTACAATACACATTTGAAATTACTTGTACAATCAAGTTCCTATTGTAACATGACTTTTTTATAATGAATCAAAAATTATTTCAGCAACACACTGTATATTCTGTTCCCTTACACCTGTGAAAAACAAGAAAGTAGTAAAATCATCTCTAGCATTTTCCCCTTTCTGCGCAGTCTTTTGTATAGTGATGGGAAAACCTCTCAGGAAGAAAACATTCAGTAAGTAACACTGTTCACCAGTTTGCAACGACATGCACAGATTAACACTGTACTTACCACTCCCACAGGGAAAGCTAAAACAGCCATCATCCAGTCACGGAGAGAAATAAGTTTTTTCAGCTGCCTCTCTTGCTCTTGACTGTCATTCCCTCTAGTGAGAAGACTGGACAGGTCAGTCAAGACGCAAATCCCAAAGAAGACAGCCTGGATAACCTGCGCGGAAGGGAAACACACTCTTGAACACATCTTAATCTTTCTGTGTTCCTTCTTCCATTTCTTCTTCTCTTGAACAGAGAAGACCAGCCCTTTGGCAGAGAGCAGGTCAGACACAGGCATGCATGAGGAATATTGCCACAGAATTGGCATGGGGAGTGGGAATTCATCCCCCTTAAATATGGGTAGAGTTTATTCACATAAAAGCCCTGTGTGCTTCGAAGTCCTGCATGCACCTTGCTCCTCATCTATAGGGGGAATCAATATGAGTGAAAGGACCATTCCAGGGGTGGCTTTCCACCCTCACCTCAGATATGTGCCACCTGCTGGCGACTGAACTGCAGCCACCCTCTCCTGTGTCACTCCATACAGCTCATCCCCAAAGCAATTGTCTCTGAGGCAGAAAAGTGAGGAATGCTCCCTGTGAGAAGAAGGGAAAGAAACAGAAATAAGTGTTTCCTTCCCTTGTGACAGGAGGTCTCTCTTGGAGACTCTGCCTGGCCCAGACATTCCACCTAAAGGTGAAGGAAGTGCCTGAGACTTCCTGACAGACACAGCATATGGCCCAGGCTTCAGCAAATCTATCTCTACTTCATCTCAGGTAGTGAATGATAGAATGAGAAAGCTGCAGGAGTTATTCACTTTCTTTTCCTGATGGCAGACTGTCATTTGCCTAACTTTTCCTTTTTTGCATTTACGTATTTGTGTGGAATATAAGATTATCTGTTACATTAAATTGTTAGTTTAATCATCTGAACCCACTGATTTGGTTCAAACTTGACTCGATCTTAATGTGATCACTGACTTTTCCTCCCTTAATTAGCTTAATAAAACTGTAATAAGTTAGCTCAGGAATGCTCTTGCCTGAGGACTTGCACATCCTTTCTAGTACAGTTCAGAAGAAGTGCACGCAGCTTGTTTACTCCCCAAACTCGAAGCCCGGGTCACAAACCCACACACATCAGGTAATCTCAGGTAAAAAATTAACAAAACATGAGCTTGGTTCCCAAATTACACAGTGATTCCTCAAAAACCATAAATATATATATGCTTAGAATTCATACTGCGTATTTTTCAAAGCAAGCATGGAGTCCTAGTTTAGAAGTCTTACTGTAAACCTAAGTGTTCCACTGACTAGGAGTCTCTGACCAAGCAGAAGACTATCCATAAGAAGTAAGAATAGCATATACCCGGACTCTGCAAAATCCAATTTATTATCTGCATATATCTTTGCAGAATTTACACTACAATAAGGCAGACAGGCAGGCAGGAAGGAAGGATGGAAGGAGAGAAATACCAAACAGATGTTGGCTACCAGGAAGAAATCCAGAGATGTGTAATGATTGGATGGATGAAAGTACACTTCCTTCCTCAATAATCCTTATATGACCCAAACACTTGTAAATTCTGGCTGTAAAACTGTGAATGACAAATACTCAAATGGCCCCTGGATCTGCTTGCAATTCTGTTGCCATTGCTTTCTCCTCTCCAGGCTGTAGCTACATAGAATTTGCTTGATAAACAGATGAAGCAACATTACAAAACATTCCCTGAAGCTGGGAGATGTGACGGACTATTAGTGCTAGAGCTGTATATTGTGCTAGAAAAAGGTATTACTATTTCAAATGACTGCTTGGAAAAGTTACAATCTTCTACATAATTTTTGAAAAGCCTTTTAAACGTAAGTTGGGGCTTCTTGGAGCTACTAAGAACTCCTAATGCACTTTTTCATATTATTTGTTTGAAACAAGCACTTAGTAGAAAAAAACCTTCCCATACTCAGCCCGGTTTTCCACCAAACAGATGGCCTATTTGGAGAGCTGAAATAGAAGAACTAATTATGCATTTGCTTGACTTATGAGGAGATATGATACCATCTACTATTCACTCAAGAGTGTGAATGCCAAGCAAGACAGAGCTGGGGAAAAAAGTATACCTAACAGTAATGAGATCAATCTGGGTGTTAAAAAGTTTAGGCTAAGTACCAGGAAATATTTCCTAACAGTTAGCTCTGTCAAACCATGAAATAGTTTCTCAGAGGAAGCGGTGGAAGCCTCATGGCTTGAGTCACTCAAACCGGTATTGGACAAAACACTCAATAATGTACTGCAGGGAACAGTATTATGCTGGCAGCGCTTGGAAGAGTGACTAATGGATTGTTTGCAACTCTAACTACAGTTCCCTGAAATGGTCCCTCTCCAAAGAAACACAGACTCAAACAATCACACGCCCACTTTCCAAGGGAATTGAGATTGTACATCCACTAATCAATCACAAACCGAGCAACTTCTCTCCCTATTATCCTGTTATGAACACAGAGCTGCAAGACAAAATGTAATGATATCATTGGGAATGAAATCCCAATTAGGAGTGAAAGCTCCTGAAGGGAAATACTCAAAGATTTCAGAAGGTAGGTATGAAGCAGACTACTCTACAAAAACATTAATAAATAAAAATCCATGTAGGAAAGATAAAATTACATCTTTATTGAAAACATTCAGAGCCAATGAAAAAATTGTAAAGTGTTTAGGGAGGAACAGTTACAGCTTATTCATACAAATAATGTACATACATTCACTCCATTCATTCTACTTCCTTTCCTTTCTAGAATGCACAAGAAAAGTCTTCTGACACCTATCAACACCTGGGATTACAGTTAGGACCTCCAGAGCTGCATGAGTCTCAGAAGCATTAATTAAACAGAATCAGTAATGATTTACATCCTTTGTGGGTCTAGCATAGGAAAAGCACAGCATGCAGCTACTGGTGGTTTTTGGTATGAAACAAATTTTTGAAGTCCATGCTCCTTGGTGTGAATGCTGTCTAACAGATGTGAAAAAATCACAGCAAGGAAATAGAAACTCCCTCTAAACAATGTTATCCAAGGTGCCCTGGTGTTACCTTAGATTTAGGATCACATTTTCAAAAGAGACCTTATTTTGAAAATTTGCAGGTGGTGAATCTATACATGAAACATCCTCAAGCTGTTAAACAGCTTAATTTTTTTCCCCTTGGAAATTTAAGCAAGAACAGCATTTCAGAGGAAATACTTTCCAGTTTTGCCTCTAACTAGAGCTTGAAGGAAAACAATGATTTAGAAAATTACAAATTTGACAGGAAACAGACACAGCTTCCCTATACCATGTAACAGTATAGATAGATAGTATAGATAGAATCAGAAACTTATAAGCAGAGTATGCAATCCCAAGAAAATAACTGAACAGGTATAAAATACTTACTGCTGATCCTTTTTCTCCTAGAAGTCTAAATGGGCCACTGCCACTAGAGTTGATACTACAATACCTTTAAACTGTAATAATGTAATGGCAAGTAATAACAATGGCCATCTAAAGGATGTCAGCAAACAAAACTCAGAGCAAACACTTGGTAAGTTGCTGCAGGAAAAAACAGCTACAAACATAAGATGAAACCAAGCAGCACAGAAACCTTCTCATACAGTGAGATGTGTTGAATTACATAGAATAAGCTAATTCTATGTGTCTGTCTACTACAAGAAAATAAAGACTTGCTTCAGTAGGACAGTTTTTTCACAAGGTGTTCACTTCAGGATTGCAGCTAATGACCTCCTTGAACTACCCCTAATTTGACTTCGTTAGAGTCAAACAGAAAACTGATTTCCTCATAAATCTATTTCCAGGGCATGGAGACTCTCTTCTCCCCCATGCCATGAAGCTCTATGGTGTGGACAAGATCTCTTGAGATTATGGAAATTCTGTTACTAGTCTTACCAAGGCAGGAAATCCCCCGTTAAATTCACTGAATCTAGAATTTCATTCTCTTTCAAGTTCACTCTCATAATTAGAAGCACTCCTTAGAGCTCAGGGCAGAACTGGAAAAGTCTCTGCAAGCACTAACACTATTCAAGGGTAAATTTTCCTCTACCTACCTGTGATTATGAAAAATCACTGTCCTCAAGTTATCATTTTCGAGATTAACACCACTTACTTCATGTGGCCCTCTATGAAATAAGGCATCAGCCTAGGCTGGCAATTAGACAGCACTGTCAGAATAAAACATGGGAGCAACACTCACAAAATCCACAAGAAATAACAAAAAAGCAGTAATTAACCAAACATAACCCACATGATAGGATGACTAATTCACAGAAGGGTGTCAGGGAGGCCTCACTGATCCATGGGGACAGGGAGTGGTGGGGGGTAGTCAGGGCCCATCCCATCCCCAGCCAGGAGCAGGGCAGCCAGTGGCACAGGGCCAGTCCCAGCCTCAGGGCATCAGGCACCTGGGGACAGGCCACCAGCTCGCAGGTGGGGGGACAGACATAACCTGACCCATCAAGCCACTCAGGCTTAACACACATGTTGTAGTTCCACAGGAAGATGGAAGTTTAGCTTCAGCATGCAAAATCAAATTGCTGTAAGTTGTAATTTCTCTCACATTTCAGATTTTACAATCTGTCACATAAAGAATATGGTCTGATTTTCCTCTTCAAACAAGGGAAAATTATTTATAAACTTGGAATATCTATTACTGCTCACTGTCACCTTAGCTTTCATTTCTCCAGCCTCTACACATCATTACTTGCTGTAACAAATGAACTATGCTTCAGCAGTTATGACAACTGTTTCAAGTGGTGGGAGGGCGTATTGGGCTATTTGCAGGCACCTGTGGACAGCCTGCATCCTGTAACAACAGCTCGGTTATCTGTAGTTGCAACATACAGAGGAAGTCCAGGATGAGAGACACAGAGTAACAAGGTATTTTTAACAGAAAATGCTGCAAATGAAGTAATGGGTTGTAGCTGCTTAATAAATATGTTACTGTTCTTGATTGCATGGAACTACTGGTTCTTCTTGCCCATTGCCATTCCACCACTACTCACAGGCACACTGCTTTATTCTTGTCGCTTCTCCTCTGCTTGCTGTATCTTTGTTAGTTATGATAGCAAGCAGAAGCTGGACAACATGTAATCAAGCTAAATCTTTGTATCAGAGAAACTACAGACTTCGGGTAAGAAAAAGGCTGATCTTTGTGTCTACGGACAAATGAAAAAGAGGCATAAAGAAAAAAATGCAAGATGCAAGAGCCTTTTAAATACTAAAATACAGTGTTAATACATCTAACCACTAGACCTACAATTAATTAAGGCGCAAGAACCATGAAAGAAGCACTGTGTGCTACTCAGAATCATTATTTCGGTGCAACAAATAGGGAAAAATACTCATATTTCAAAGGTCAAAAGAAAAAAAGAAGCATCACTTCAGAAGATGCATTCACAGTAAGCTGAGGCAAACAAGCAAAGCTCATACTGCATCTTTTTCCACACCAGCTGCAAGTACCATGGCTGTTTCAGGTTGCTTTGTTTCTTAAGCAAGTTTCAACATCATAGGCCACTTCAACACAGAAAAGGATGAGCCCCTGGCCTATCAAAAGCCAGCAGTCTCAGAAAACAAATACATATAGAGAAGAAAAGTAACAAACAAGGCAACAAAAACAGAGTAAGCCAAAGGAATAGTTAATGCAAATGAAATCTATTTTACTTTGAGCTGTTAACTGGTTAGGAACCTTGAAATAGTATTTCTCCTATCCCTCCTTTCTCTTTTACTTACACAAATTAGAACTAAAAACTACACTAGTAAAACATGACACTTACTTCTATCAGAAGAGACATTAAAATCTCAGTAACTGGATAAAGGGACAGCCTTATAAATGTCCAGCACTGCCCTCATCCAAGGGAGGGCAAAGGGAGACATGTCTCCCTTTGCAGCCTTCAGTGGGGGGATGGCTCTTCTACCCAGCATGTTGCACATGAAGACTAGTCCTTACTAGGAAATTTAACTTCACTTTCGTGGTTTAGTCATATGATATGAATCATCTTATAAAACATGCCTAATTCCTTACCATATGATGTAAGTTCAGGGACTCCTTCAAATATAATCCTTTACATTCTACATACCTCCTGTGGTCTCTTTCTTTGAAGCCCACCAGCATTATCCAAATATAACCAAGGATGGGGTTTGTATATCTCATAAAATCGATGAGATTTTATAGATATACAAAAGAATAAAATCTACTATGAAATTAATGTGCATGAAAGAAAAAATTGTTTGACTCTTGGGTCTAGTTTTTATAGGTACTACACTGTTCAATTCCTAGTGCTTAAGCACCTATTATGAAGGTGTGGAATGGGTACCAAGCTGTGTAAGATAACAAGACCTTGTGCTGCCATGGTAAGAGATGCCTTTTAAAATTATGCCTGTTGGAATACAAGATGTGTTTTAATGTGGACAGACAAAAAAGCAACTCAACAGGCTCTTCCTTTCTCTTTTCATCTTCCTTCCACTTAACCCAGGAAAATCCCTTACTCTGTTACTCTTACTGGAAAGGTTAAGTCTCAGACCATTCTGTCTTAGCATGATTCTTGACTGTCTCGTAAAGGCTTCCAAAAATATGCAGCACAGTTCTTGAAGAAGTAATGTATTTGTGCTAACATAGTTTTAAAAACAGTTTTCATAATACTTTAAGTACTTCTGTACGGACAAATACTCCTTACTACAGCAAACTAAACCAAAATTTGGTACACTATAAGAAATATTTGGAAATGCTTTATTCTTTGACAGCAACAAAAGCATCTTTATTCTTTTTACATGGGTGCAATACCCCCAGCAAAAACAAAAAAAAATAAACAACCATAGTGGACAACTGAGGAATTAATTTTGAAGTGCTACTCTATCTCAGCTGAGTTGCATAGATAACATTTCTAACATGATCTCAGCATGACAGAGTGTATGCCATCTGGCTCAGAAGTGCTAACAGCCTGGAATCCACTGCCACGTATCAAATGAAGAGATGGAATGGACAAATATACAATGTACTAAAGAAATATGAATAAAAATTTGAACAGATGCTGAGAAAGCACTACATTTTCTCAAATCTTTTGCAATTGTATCAGCTGTGTCATTCCTCTCCAACACCATGTCAGTCTTCTTAGATGTTCATATATCTTTGATCTTGGCTAATACACTCAAAGAAGCATGAAGCTCTTTGTTGCAATACTTAAGAAATTATTATTCTATTTTTATCTTTATCTTTTTAATTGTTTTGACTAAACTAATTTTCTAATAATCCCCATCTTCTTCCTTGCTCTCTTATATTGTGTATAGAAAAGCTGCCATTACTACTTATTGTATCCTGCTTATAGGACAGTGTAATTTCATTAAATTTATATAATCCATTCAGCGAACATGTATAATACAGTTTATTCAGAATAGATTATGATTTTATTAAGTTATATATTTTATGTTTTTCTTTGGTAAAGCTTAATCTTATTAGGATTATACACTGCTCAGAAGGTTATGTCATTATTTTGGCTTAAATTATCATTTTACACATTTCAGCATGACTGGTACACTCTCTGCAGCAGTGCCCTTGCAGTCAAGGCAGGAAAAGCAGCTCTCTAGACAATGTTTGGGATAGCTAGCTAAGAAGGTAAGACTTGTTCTACAGCTGTCTCTGCTAAAATGAGCTTTAGAATAGGGTCTCCCATGGCTGGAAAGCCCCCAGCAGCCTGTAAGTTAATTACCCCAAAAAAGAAACTACATTTTATTAAGTGCAAAACTTTATTTAAAAAAATGGTTTTCTTAAAACCCCAGAAACTTCTGCATTGCACCAGCTTTTTCATGTTTAGAAATACAGTTTGAATACCACTACAGGGAAGCAATTTTGATTGATCAAAAAGTAACCGATTTTGCTTTTAATTTCTTCTCTTTTTAATGAATAAGGTAATAGCTGCCTTCTAAATTGCTGAATTTAGGTAAGGCCATTACAAATGTATCTCAACAACATGGGGACAGAGCTGGAAATGCAAATGAGAAAGTCACTACAATCTTCTGAGACACAGCAACCTCAGTGCTGCCCTACTATGGCTTAGGAAATAAAAGGTTTCAAAGGCCTGTTTCCTGAGCACTGTGAAAATAGTAATGAATGACTCCACACACCAATCCAGAAAGACAGGCTTTTATGTGATATGCATCTAAGTTGAGCAATTCTCCTTCTCTCCAGGGAAGGTAAGGGAAGGAGACACTGAGGGCTTTATCCTACTTCTTCATCCAACAAGACACAAGTAAGTCAGTCGCAAACCCATACGGTGAAAAACAGCTCAAATCTCTGATCAGGCTCATCTTCAGCTTTTGCTTAAACTTTTCTTCCTTTGTGCATTGCTGCAGCAGCTGAAGTATAACTTATGACAGGTAAAGTATATTCATAAATAAAGTTATTACTAAGATAAGTATTTTCTGCAATTTAGACCACAGCAAAGGATGCTGCTATTCAAGTTCCACTTGAAGAAAAGACAGGACATAATTTTTTACATTAATTATAAAGCACATGGTTCAATGAAAGGTGATCTAGCGTGTTATACCATCCTCATAAACAAGACTATTCTTTACACAGCACTTCAAGCAAGACACTGTTCTGAAGAGTTGCATTTTGGGAGAAAAAAAAAAAAATCTCATTATCTCACATCTCTAAAGAAACCATGGGAAAACCCCCGATGTAAACTAACTGCATTTAAATTAAAAATACAAGCAGGGGTTAAGCGTTCACTAGGTGTGTGGCATTCCAACCACAGATTATAACACTTCCCTGCTTTCATTGTCTTTCTCATGAATCAATCTGAGGAAATGAAAGATTTGTTTCCTGATTGTTGCTGGTGAAAGCAAGGGGAGAAATGCCTGAGCAAGGCAGCAGGGGACCCCAGGGATGAAAACAGGCGCCCTGACCCCTAGGCAGTTCTCCAGGCATTGTATCAAGGTTATTTTCCATGCACCTACAGTCAGTCTTATAGAAACAGCCATTTCCAATGCAAACAAATTCCACTCCCTCCAAACGCAGCCATACTACTGTTAGCGTAAATCCAAATATTTCTCCTCTTATCTCCTCTTATGCAGCTCACAGTGATCAGAGTTTTTAAAGACCTTCTTTAGTGTACTGTGTCTTTAATGGTTAGATACTGTAATTCTGACCAGCTGGTCTATTTCTGCCAACAAACTAGCATTACCAAGGTCTCTAATACCTTTGGAGATCTTCTTGTCCATTATACCACTCCCACCTTCACTGTTCTTACATCATATTTCATAAATATTGATTTTGAACAACACCAATAGTGAATATATATTTTTAATTTTTCCCCTTGTTTTGCTCTCTTCGAGTAAGTTTGATGTGCTGCAACACAAACATGGTGTACACTTGGCTTCTCAGCATCCCCGTAGGACAGGTCACTGCATAGAAAAAGTACAACCACTGAGTAGAAGAAGCACAACCACCTGGCAACTGTCTTTGGAGAGAGTGGTCTGAAAAAGAAAACAGCATGGAACCCTATCCTGCCTTATATGATCACGAACACAGACACAGCTCAAACCTCTCTCACTGTTTCTTACTGCAACCAGCTTTACTTGTTTCTTGAGTTTCCAAACTAACTTTTCAGACGTATCTGTTTACTGTACTTCTGGCTTACTACTTTTCATTTCATTTGCAAAAGAAAAAGGAGATTAACTATATGGAAGTTTAAATTTACATGCCCTTACGTATTAGGGGAAGCCACTTTATGACAACTACCTGATATCACACCAGGTTCCAAACCCATGAGATTTAGATATTCTCCATCAGCAATGAACATATTTTTTAGTCAGCAAGCACTATAAGTTCAATAATAGGCTGCCTTTTGTTCTCAAAGAAACAGAAGACTCAAACAACACCTGTTGTAGGAAGTAAGAAAGCAGCAAATCACTCCAGTAAGGAGACCTTTGCTGAAGTGTAGTTCTGGTGACAGTGAGCATGGTGGTTTTGATTTTCCATGGCAGGAAAAGCACTTTATAGTAGCTTGTAAACATGGCAGCCTGGCATGAAAAAAAGCCATAGACATGTGCGCCTACCAAAGAACACAGCCTACTAGTCAGCCAAGCAGGACACACCAGGAAATGCCCAAGCATCAACTGGCCTCTGCAAAACCTCTTGGTCCTCCCAACACTCCTGCCTGCACGCACCATGTGGGTACACGCACGTGCACGCCGAATTAACACAGCAGCTGTATTCGTAATGCAGCTGGGGACAAGGGCTGTGCCCCTGCACATGCTGGGCGTGCTGAGTCACCCGTAGGAACTCCCTGGGCAGTCCCGGGAACTCCCCAGCTAGTTTCTGTACAGATGAGATAATTGATTGATAGCTACTGGAACCCGCCCTGGGCAGTCCCAGCTCCACCAGATGTCTGAGGAATCAATAAAAGAACTCCACAGGCAGTCCCAGTCCACGTTAACAACAGAATCAACTGCATGTCAGGGACTGGGGAAGCAGGAAGTTCCCAGCAGCCCTGGGAACAACCCAGGCGGGTCCTGCTTTGCTCATACAAAGTAAATGGTAAACTAATGGACACTATTTATCTATTGAGATATGTGTATCATTGAACTGGACAACTTTTTGCACACAGATGAGATGATTTTAACTAGAAACTCATCATACATACACTGGAGTGTTGACAAGGGACTGCAGGCCAGCTGGAGCAAACCAGAGGCTGGGGTGTTCTCATCCAAACGAGCTGAAAATGCTGCTACAAGGATACTTGTGATGGAGACTCCTATCATCACCTGGTCAGAAACTGGCTTTACTGTCACAACAGTGACAACAGCAACACAAGATTGTTAGCTAACACGTAAACCAATGTGTGTGTTACATGAACCAGAACAGTCTCTTAAGAAAATGAGACCACCACCACCACATAAACTGGCCACAGTGAAATGCCACACAGATTTAAAACATTATCCTAAAGTATAAGAACATTGATCCAAGTAAACGTATCTGATGTGACTGTCTGATTTTACGTAAGGTTCCTCTAATTCTGACTTGCAGAATACATACTCTTTTCCCCAAAACACTTGGTAAATAAATACTTTACAGTATTTTGCCCTGTTCTTCGCAATACAAAAAAAAGCTGGTTACTGTCATAATGTTTATAAACGTTGGAGGTTTTAGGCCATGCCCATTTGTTTATAATCTGGCAGTAGCCCATTGCAGCACCAGGCCCAGACACCCCTGCAACAGAACAGGAACCTCTCCAGTCCAGACCAACTATAACCACTCAAGACACTTCACACCAGAGTCCTGGAGCACAGCTGCTGAGCAGCCCCTATCAGCATGCCCATCTTGAGACATTCACTTCTGACTAACAGTGAGACTGGGTCATGTTCAACCTCTAGCTTTGAATCAGCCAAGAATCCTGGCTCAGAGACGTGTTACAGATTTTATATGACACAGCCTGACCAGGGCATTGGACCCATCCACCCCCATGTCATGAAATCATGGCCAACTACTCAACGCAGAGCTGAGCTGAGTCCACCTGGACTTTGAGCACCACCACAAGGGGCTGTTCTGTTTACACTCAGGAAAGCTGGGTTTGGATTATGCCTGTACCCACCAGAAGGTTCAGGCGCAACACTGCATAGGGTTTTTAGATACCTGGCTAAAGTGGAAACCACAGCTCTCACATAACACTAACTTCCAAGGAGCAGACCACAAAGTGAGATGAAATTAAAGCAAAAATGAACTGGATATAGTAAGTTAAAGAAGTATGTCTGGAATGCCAACCTCTCCTGCAAGGCACATACATGCAGAATTTAAGTGACCTCAGTCAATTTCTTGTGTGAGATGAGCACTCACAGCCTGAAGCCCACTCACAGCTTGAAGGGCTTTAAGAGTCCAGTGTTTAACTTTTGGGACTGCTTACTGTAACACATGGTGGAAGGAAAAGACAAATTCTTGGTATCAACTTTTATGAAGTATCAGAGTATATTACTTGCTAACAGATGCACCTTCTTACACTCATTTCAACCCAAACTGAGCTTAAAGAATAATTCCTGTTTTCAAGAAGATAGATATTACTGACAATGTCAAAGAGTATTATGCCCACCTTTCCTGATAAGTTGTGCTAGCATAGGAGAGAGCCCACAGATGTCTTTGGAACTTATATTGAGGTTCCAGCTCTCTGCCTGTATTTCACCATGAAAACTATCTGCTAAAATACTTTATCTGGAGCAGAAACAGGAACCAGAAACAAGGACTACTTCCTCCTGTCCCATCCTTCTCCACACAACACGCAAACTGGACAATCACTATTTGAAGTACAGCTCTTCGTGAATGCTCTGTCTACCATCTTGCCACTAAAGTAATTGTCTTCTTGGTGTGAAAACCAATATATTTTTGAAGTCTCACTGCAGAGCTCATAAATATCACATTTTTTCAAGCATTACTGAAACCTCAAGGAAAACACATGCTGGAGATGTTTTTCAAGTTCCAGTTAATCAGTTTACTTTGTTCTTCCACCTCCGCTGAAGGGAAGACTTCAGTGTGTGAAGGGTGTGTGAATGTGAACTCTGGCCATATCCAAAGTTTGCTGTCAAGATCAGCCATTTTACTTCTTCATTTCTATTTATAAACACAGTAAGGTATTACAAGAGCCAGACTATTTAGCCATGAAGACTGTCAAAACAGATAATGTATTGTGTCTCACTGAATTACAAATTGGCTGGGTGCCTAGCCTATTGACTGCAAAAGTCCACTCCATTACAGCTCCGGCAATGTCTTCTATCTACTTCAGAAAGGTTTTTAAAAGCAGACAACTGTGAAATGACTATATAGATAATACAAATTATATTTTTTACTCCTTCTGTTGGTTACTTGCAATTATTGGTTACTAGTTCTGATGCCAACTCAGGAAGAGTAATACTTTACCAGAAAATCTAAGTGATGACCTTCAGTCTAATGAGATACCACTCAGCAGTAATCTCCCACAGTATCCACACAGATGCGTGTTAACTTACTCTGCTGGAACTAGTCCTCTGATAAATTGTTTTCCTCATGTGTTTAGGAAGCGCATGTGCAGCCACAGTGGGATCAAAATTAGTATTACATTTCGAAGAACCAAGTCCTTAGTGTAGTAGCAGTTACGATACAGTGATAGTTGTTATGAGAACCATGAAATTTTATTTGACTCGCTGCAGGCATTGCTTGTATCTGCTTCCAAAATATCCAAAATAGATAAGTAAAAAACAAAGGTAATAACACCCACAAGTATGGCAAATTGAATACAGGTAGGCAAACATCTTCTTTTGAGTGGAAAACACTGAAACAAAATAATAACCTAGAAAATGCACATTGACTCCAAGTTAGAATACCACAGTTTACCTTTACATGAAATTGTATTATCTTTCAGAGGAAAATACAATTTAAATACTGGTTTGATTTATAAAACTCTTGACATTCAATCATCAACTTGCATACATGCAGTGAAGTAAAAGCACATTGTGCTTCCCTGCAAAGGGTTTTCTTTTCAAGAAGCAGGGCTTATCCAGCTATGAACATAGTCAAAACACGTACTTCATCTAAAAGCAAAATATGACACAGTATTGCAATAAAGTAGTATTATAATTAATATAAAACTACTACTTCAGGAATTTCCTGTCTATAATTACAACACCTGCATCAATGCCAAGGTCAGCATATTAATCCATAGTCAATTCAAAAAATAAGCACAAAAAATCTACAGCAGAAATGGTCATATTTTAACCAAGTGTTTATTGACTTTGTATGGTAAAAGGATAACTATCATATCATGATGTCCATATTTTAAATGAATTTAGCTTAAAAAAAAATTAATCAATCTGCATATCACAGTACACTTTCCTACCCTTATTTTGTTTTTTGTCACTACTACTTCCCAAGTTTTCAGACTGAAGATGGAGGAAGTATTAGAGGGATTCTTGCCTCTCTAAACAACTCAAGAAATCAGAGAAGGAATCTGAAAGGATCTCATGTACTTCAGTTCTAGGTTTGCTTTCCCTTAATAGCACTCAGTCAATTAGAAATTATTTTGCTGCTAAATACAGAGACAGCCAGCTTCAGATAGGACTTTCTCTGTGGTATTATCAGACCATTATCATCTTCTGAAGAAACTTGAAACTGATCAAAGAGATGATCTGCTTATTTCTTATCCATCTCTTATTTAAATGATTCTAAATGTCATATGGAAAGGGTGCTTTACATGGAACTGTCATAAACCAGCCTAAATTGTAACAATGCACATTATTCAGCAGCATAAACTGTCCATATATTGTAATATTTCTATCAAGCAATGATTTTTTAAAAACCAACAGAAAATAATGAAGCAGAGACCAATAAATTGCTGACTATCTTCAATAAAATCTCAAAACCAATGAAGTCTGCTTCCCTGATTTTAATTTCTTTACTCTTATTAATGGTTATCTTTGAAAAGAACTAATAAAAGAGATTTTTCATATATAATTTTTTCATAGGTCATCGTACTTATGTAGATCAAAAAGAGGAGTAAAATTAACAACAGAGAAGTTCCCTATCAGTGGCTATTTCATAAGAAGGCAAAATAGTACATCTGTCAACTTCACTGTTGTATAATAGCACAGGAGGAGCAACCAAGAGCAAAGCAGACAAATCCACAGCAATTTACTGTTTTGTAACCCAAACCAGCACTTTAAATTCAGCTTGAAAAAAGTACAGGAAACTCTACTGTAGCTGGACAAAACAAAAAAAAAAAAGCAATTTCCTTGTGGTAAGATATACTTAGTAAGCAGACTGCTACATTTTGCACAACTTGCCATTTTTGGATGAAGCCTCTGGTGAAGAAAACTGCAGAGAAATAAGGCCTAAGGCATTGATGCCATGTGAGCATTACAAAAACATCACACTGAACACAACCACCTCGTCAACCACAGGCAGAAAAAAAGACTCCAGAGTTTGGGAAGGTAAACAGACTTGTAAGGGCCAAAACAAAGTAACAAAACAATAAACACTTCCCCTAAAAAAATTAAATCTTGGTTTTTGCTATACTCCGTATTTTTTATTATACTAGAAAACAGTGACTAAAATGGTGCATTTATTTTATTTCTGTTAGATAAGTATCATGACTGGTGATAGGCTGGAATATGCTAAAATATCTCCAAGCAGAATTCTGAACAGTTCTGAACTAAATAAATTATCTTTAGATATGTTGTGAATGCAAAGAAAAGCTTAAAACAACATATTATGTATTTAAATGACATACTAAAGAAACTATATGATTTCTGTAGAAGTAAAAACAGATTGACTGTTTCTTTTCACTATGCTCTACAAAATTTTAGAGGCAGTAGATATTATCCTCCCACACCTCATTGTTATTCGCAGGTGAGTAGGAGGAAAACCAGTTTTCCTACTTTCTAACTCCCAGCTGGTTTCTCACTGAATTGATTTCTCTTCATTCTGTGTGAATGAAATAGTTACTGAACTAACCTAGTGAATAACAAGAAATATTTTCTCTGCATCTGCAGAGGAGAACAGTGTTGTCAAAAAAGCAATTAATACTGAAGGAAACTATGTCTGGTGCTTAACCATTACATTTAAATAGTTCTGTTGTGTGGTTCCTGTTAAAAACTTCAATAGCACAGTCTCCATCTAGATTTAACAAGAACTATTGAAAAATCGGGATGTGTAGTACATGCTTATAAAAGTACCTGAAAATATGCTGTACTGGATACATGACGGATTAGGAGTGTGTTACACTATCACACATCCAGCAAACAGGATTATCACCAGTGAGATCCTTAGCAATGTGATTGAGCAGTTCTGTACAACACAACAGAAAGAGATGGATGTCTAACTGTAGAAAAGTGGAGGTTTCCAACTTATCAGTCAGAACTCGGGAAACCTGGGTCAGTGTTGAGCATGATCTGACTGAGGGACTGAACAAGATGACCTCGTGGCTTACCTTCCAACTTGAGTGATCCTGTGATTACATTCAGTCTGGGGCTTCATGTAAGGAAAGTGTTTAGTTGCATCAGGGATTGTGAAATCTCTTAATTGTTTGTGAAATTCACGTATCTCTTGAATGACTCCAGCTGATCACAAAATTTTAAACACTTCTGAACTATTTTCACAATCTACTGAAGGACTTTTCCTATGGTCATTACAGGTTTAAGCTTCACATGAGGATTCTGATGAACCAACACTACTTCCATAGTACTTGGTCTTGTGTAAGTGTCTCCCGGCTGGTAAAACTTCAAACATGTTACTCAGAGGGCAAAAAAAGGAGTCAGGGGACATAGACCAACTGAAGATTTGAGTGTAAAGTTGTATACTAGACTACCACTAACTAATAGGTACTCTGTAGCACCTGGTTGATATTTTATATGCTTATATAGAAACAATCAAAAAAATTCAAACTCTATCCAAGTTGTCACCCATGTAAATCTGGAAATCATTCTGTGATTGCAACATCTGCACTTGACAGGTTCAAATCACCCATTAGAATGAAGAAGAGTTACCTGTGCATGTTTAGGCATGTACCTTACTGATTCTTTCATGGTCATTTTCTGTCTAAACAAGTCAGGAAGTTTTTACATAAACACATACCAGAACTGTCTTTTAAGTCTCTAGTGACTGTTCAAAATCTGTTTCTATCTCCAGGAAACCAAAAGACATTGAAACAAATAGCTCTGTCTTTTCTATGTAATTTTACAGTCCACTGTTTTTCAGTCATTCAAAGAATTCTTACTTACACCACATCAAACTTCTGGTTCACATTAAAGGGATGCCATCCATTCTCTGGTGATGTCCTCATTATGGAATTTTTTCCTGGATCCACCTTGCTGGTGTCAGCAGCAAACTAACACCAATTCAGCTTTCAACCAAGATGCACAATGTTGATAAAAAAATTATCACTTCAGTATCAGCCAGGCAAATTGCATATGAAATGCAGCACTAATGTAATTTCTTGAAAAATCTTATTAAAGTTTTGCAGGTAGTCTTTCCAACAGCTACTGGTATGTTATGAAAGGGCTTATCAACTGGGAGAATAATTTAAGGATTTGAATTCCCATAGGTGAATTCTCATATCTGCGTACAATATAGACAATATGCTAACAAACTAGGATGAAATTCTCTTTTGACTTAGTTGAGTCTTCTATCAATTAAAATGTAAGAGGCAAAATACAGATGTAACTAAAGTTATTTTCTCCATTGCTGGTAACAACTGAATCGAAAACTTCACTTTGTCTTGGGATATTGCAGTCTTCCAGTATAATACCTTAGACATGTATACTCCTCAAAAGGAGTCTGCCATTCCTCACCATTGGTCCTGAAAACTAGAGCTAGAACCCTGAACCTTAATGCCTGTTTAGGGCACCATAATTACATTTATTTCAGCCTGCAGAGATAAATTCACCTAAAAGAGATTACAAGAACAAAGAGACTGTGGTAGGATGACTGTTGCTACCTCTCCCCTTACAAGTTCAGTTCTATATAGCCTAGATGTACTCCACAAACAAGATTCAACCATTCTCATTACATAACCTGCTTGGGGGAGAGGGTGTCTTTCTCCTTTATTTGACCCCGTAGTAGGCACTGAATGGATCTTACACATATGCAGGGTTCTCTGAGCTTTCTATTTGTGCTGTATACGATGGGATAAAGTAGATTTCCTTCATAGTAGCTAATATGGGACTATGTTTTAGATTAGTGCTGAAAAAGAGTTGAAAATAGATGTTTAAATTATTGCTGAGCAGTGCTTGCACCAAGTCCAGGCTGCTTCTTCCTCTCACACTGCCCCACCAGTAAGGAAGCTGGGGGTGAACAAGAAGTTGGGAGGAGAGATAGCCAGGACAGCTGATCCCAAGAGACCAAAGGGATATTCCACAGCATATGGTATCATGCTTATCCTTATATAAAGCGGCAGGAAAAAGAAGGAAGAGGGGGATGTTTGTCACGATGGCATCTAACCGTGTAACCGTGATGTGTGATGGAGCCGTGCTTTCCTGAAGATGGCTGAACACCTGCCTGCCCAGGTAAAGTCGCAAACTAATTCCTTTTTTTGCTTTGCTTGTGTGCATGGCTTTTGCTTTTCCTTAACCCACAGGTTTTCTCACTTTTACTCTTCTGATTCTCACCCCCATCCTATCACAGGGGGAGGAGCGAGGGCTGCGTGGTGCTCTGCTGCTGGCCGGGGTTAAATCAAGACAGTACTCTACTACTGCTGGTGGTTAATGAACTTTCACTGCAGCAAAGTTTCTGAAAAAACCCCTCATTTTTCTAAGCATTTGGAGCATGAAAGCATAGAAAAAGTCTATGTGAAGGACTTTCAGATAAGCCACACTGAAGGGCCATAACCGATTCCTCTGCATACTGTCAGGTAAAATTAAGCTGCTGGTATGTTTTTCTTTTATTAATTTTTTCCTTGATGTTCAGAATATTTGATAAAATATCCTACATATTAAGGCAACAAATATTCTCTACTGTAGTTAAAAAATACTCTATTACTGATTTATTTGAAGAAACTGAAGAAAAATTACAACTAGTATTTCAGAAGAGTCTCTACAACCATTTAACGTTTACAGGCAGGAGTGAAAACTGAAAAGGAAACATACTAGAATTCATAGCCCATGGTACACAGCAGGGGAAAATCATATTTTACCTGAAGACATCATGCAGGGAAGTAACAATAGCTACTTGTATTGTCAATTTGATAGATAAACTGAAGCCCAGAGAATTTACTCCCTGTGATGACAACTTAAAGCCCAGGACATTCTGGAAGAAGACAGTCAAAACTCTTGACTGACCAAGACTCATTAAATAATCCTTTTGACCTTGACAGAAGTCAGTTGGCAGAAATTCTTCAGGATTTCATTATCTCCCTCTCCTATAGACATCTTTTGAATGTTCATACTTAAATACAGACATGCACACTTCTAAATAAACACCACTTACATCTGTCTCTAGCTGATAAAGCAATGCCCATATGACAATTCTATCATGGAAAAAAAATATTTTCAGTTACAGACCTTGACAAGGAGTGCAAAAATTTAAATAAGTGCTTCAGTTTGCCTGTTTACCAAATTAAACTGGTATTTCTAAATGTATCTACTTCATGGAAGAAAGAAAATTAGACTGAGGCTGGATAAAGGCTATGTCTTGAACCTTCCATTGCCTCTATGTCTACATACAAAGTGAAGTCAAGATGCAAGCACTACCAGATGGTAACGGTATGTACCTGTATTGCTCAGCTGTAAATGGCAACACAAGGTACAAGCTAGTGGCCTTAAAACTGGATGAAGAACACACAGAAATTCAAGCAGTAAAAAAGTTACATCCTCATTTGGAAGAGTAGAACAATAATAAAACGAGCCTAATTTTCACAGTAAAATTGTTAGAAGCAAATCTGGACTATGATTAATAGAATATAAACACCTAAAATCCTTTTGCTGCCATGATTGTTTACTACTAATTAAGCAGATAATTTTTTCACACTCCATTTGCAGCAACATCTTCTGTTTGAAGTGTTGTGAAGATGTTGTGTTTGTCCAACACAAACACTTGTAAATTTCACTTTTTGATGGTTCTACACTTTGATCAATTCAATGCCTTTCATGACTTCAAGAAAACTGGATTTTAGAGACTTATGCAATTTCCTGAGAACTGGCCATATGAAACATTTGATGACCTCTAACTTTGGCTCTTTACACTGTTGTCCATGTTACAGTTGAGGTGAGAAAAATAAAGCTGTGGAAAAGTCATATCAAGGATAAATACCAAGGCTGCTTCCTTTTGTGGCTGTGGTTCTTTAGAAAGTACTTGAACGGCAAAGGTTTGAAGCACAGTTTTTTCACAGACCAACAAGAAAATGAAGAGGGAAGGAAGGATGTTTATAATAGAAGTTTGATAGCTGTAAGCTTAAAGCTCAAATGAGATTAATGACTTGGGATGTAGACTTCCAACTGATAAGAATTTGGAAGTCACTGCCACATGATTACAGATTAAAATGGCCGCCACTCGCAAGATCAGGTGTATCTGGAAGCCATCCACTACGTCAACTGGCATTCTACAGAGGCAGATACACCTTATCTCAGTGTAAGAGCAAAGGGTCTTAGGAAGCACAGGACAAACCAAGCATTAGCACAAAGTAAAACACCTGACACTAAAACTGACTCTCTGATTCTAGGAGTTATTAGGGTTCATACCTTCTTGATATTTTTCTAACAGAAAGCTTTAGATCTTCAGACTTGTTTTTTAGACCATTTAATTAAGTCAAAGAGCTTTTTAGGCCACATAGCTTGAAGAGATACTAAGGAATTATTCAGAAAATACTGATTTCAAGCTCTGGGATGGGAATGCAAAAACTGTATACATAATAAAACATGCTTAGAAAATATTCTTGTGAGAAAAAGAAAAAACCATGAACCCTTACTCTCCCCACAGAAAAGTGTTAATTATTGAGATGACTGAAAGCTGTAAACAAAAATCTAAAGAAAACAGAAAACCCAAAGGAGGTTGTGAATTAACTTGACACTATCCACTTCACTACATAAATGCAATACTTTTTGTAGTGTATGGCACATCCTCCTCTCTTTTATAATCATAAGTACATGTAAGTACATATACATATAGTCTCTCTTACAGATCACTAAACCTTTCAGCTAGGGTTGGTATTGCCTTTTGTCCTGGAAAGAGGGGGCGCACTCCACAGCTATGAAAGCTGGATCTCCTCATGGGCTGCCCTTCCAAGCAGGGAGAGGAAGGCAGGCACCCAGGAACCGAGCAGCAGGCTGCCTATAGGCAGGGCCTGGCTGGGAGGCCTTGGTGATCTGTTCCCACCTGCCCCTGTTTCCCCAGGAGGAAGAGGGTGAGCTGCACACCACTGCCTTCAGCCAGGTCTCACCTGCAGCCACCCCTGAGCATCACTGCCAACCAGTGACTACAGCAGCAACAAAACACTGCCCGACACCCAAATGCCAGTCATACACAGGCTTAACCATTTACATAACCACAGACTACAAAATACACTAATAAATAAAGGCATACACAAAATTCAAGATCAGAAAGGCTGCTGGGACAATGCATTCCTCTCCAAAACATGCACACAGCTGCCTCAGCCCAGCTTTCAAGATGGATCCTTCAGGCAGAAGGGCCCAGTTCAGGAAATCAGGGACTTGATCCAGGAGGATCCAGGACTGTTGAATTACAGATGTATATGTCTTTGCAATCTCTTTACTGCAAATCACTGATCCTTTATGAATTTTCAAACAAATAATATTGGGAGAAAAAAACTGTCCAGCACAGTGAAGTAATAATCCATGGACATGAAACACATTCCGCATTTCTCTCCTCATTCAACTTTGCAGCTACAAGACAGTAGCACAGTAAACAAGCCTCCTCCTCCTCCTCAACACACTTCAACTCATTCTTCCCACACACAGCTGCCACTATCATGCATATTTCAAAGCCTCCATCTGGGCTTGACAACTGTACCTTCCTTTCTTCCAGCCAACAGAAATACACGTCCTACTGAAACAGGCATGGATGATACTGCGCTGTTTATTTCAAAAAAGAAGCTGTTCCACAAGTAGGTCATGTGGGTGGAAGCCTCCATGCTAACCTACATGTTCACTGTGTAGGTTAGAGCTACCCTACATTCATTTTTTCCCTCTTTCCAGCTAGAAATTGTCTTCAGGCAGCTTGTGAGGATTCATGGTACTTGTCCAGGCTGCTGAATGCCTGGTTCTTCTGCATAAACACCTACTGTTCGCACAGGGATTAACTTCACAGTATACACCCAGCAGGCTCAACATTTTCCAGATATTCTTCATTTATGCCACATATGCTACACAGTGCAGGTACACCTCCTTCTGTCCAGAAATATGTCCATAATTCCAACAGCTGTTGCAGACTGAGGATGTCCTGAACTCAGCATGCACACAGGCAGATCTCCAGCCTATGGTCTCATCTTTTTTCTCTTAAGGTCAACTTGCCCTGCTGGAGCCATGCCTCTTGAAGTGCTGCTGCAGCAATCACACATTCTGCACCCACAGCAGCAGCCTACGTTCTACCACTTAAATAGCTGTGTCTCTTCCTTCCTCCCTCATCAGCAGCCTGTACTCAGATCACCCTTCCTGTACCATCAAATGCACTCGCCTACATCCAGCATGTAAACATGCACCCTGCTTCTCCCCGCCTCTTGTTCTGCAGTGGCTGGGTAGGCATAGGCTGAGGACAGGGCCTCTTGCAACACCAAGGAGAGCCAAAGCTACCCCAGGCTGTGGTTCTTATCTTGCACAGCAGAGGAAGGTGGGGCCAAAGTGGAGTTAGGTTGCTCCTGCTCCACCAAGGGGGGTAGCACCTGGGTTCACTCACACCTGATGGCAATGTCCACAGATTTCCCATATTTTAGTGAATAGTAGCAGCAGCAGCAAGTCACCAGATGAGACAGGGCAGACTGGAGGTGATGCTTAACAGCCTGGGCATAGTAGGTTGAATAGGCAGCCTCACCTCCAGCCCCACCCTGCTGGATAGGAGTAATCTGTGGGCAGCCTCTGCCCCACATCACCTCCTGAGCAACCTGAGATTAACAGTGTTTTACATACAGATTACACAACTAAGGCCCTTCCTAAAGGATTTTAATGACTGTATGTCCAGCCAATTTCAGTGTCTTGTCTGCTGTGCTTGCATTTGGTTCAAATCACACTTCTCTGCAGAGAGATATGAGGCTTAGTTAGCAAATATTTTTTAAGTGCTTTGAGATCTTGTAAAAAAGGTACAATGGCACTACAAAGGAATTTTAGTAAGACACTTGCTATCAGAAGATGTTAACTTTTTTTATCAGAAGATCTCTATCTGTGTGTGTACTTTCTTGGAATAAGGAGAACAAAGGAGATGGTACACATGTAAGCATCCCTGAAGAGAAAAGATTGATCATTTAGAATGCTCAATCAGCTGTTTATACTATTTACCTATGCTTTCTTTTGGGAAGACCACCAAGGAGAAATACTGCACAGCAAACTCCAGTGGAAAGATACTTTCCACCCAGCATACTCATTCATTTTAGGTCATTTGGAAAAAGATATGACCTAGATCTTCTGCCACACTGCAGGCACTACCTGTCTTCCTACTTTAAAGGCATTTTCAACAAACTGAGATATAGCCTTAATTTTCCTTAAGCTGATCATACAGGTTTAAAATTTTTTCTTTGATATTCATCATAGTGCTTCGGAGGTCACCCAGGCATTTTATGCAGACTGCTGGTACACTTAATCATTTCAGTGTCTTCCTGCAGTAAATCAGAAGACATTATATTAATAAAAGATGGGTCTGTTCCAGGTCTGATTCAGAATGCTGAATCCCTATCTACCTGGCTTAGAAAGAATTCTTTAGAAAGGTCAGTTTACTCTATGGAATTCTGAGTATCAAGGATACGTCTTCTCACACACAAGATATATACACCTGAGACCAGCACGAAGACACTGGAGTGATTAAGAATGAGCGCTCAAGGCTGTCTGTACTACAACATAGCCAAAGAGACCTTGTCTGAAAATACACCACTGAGATACAGGCACACCATGCAAATAAGTATCTCATAAAACATGTTTGCCTCCATCACTACAATTCTTTGTCTGGCAAATACTGTTTGGTCACATTCACTTAGCACAACAAACAAGACAGGCAAAATACAAGGTCTGCGAGGGAAAGACTGGCCAGAAGAGAACTTCTTTTGTACCATATTGTTATTATTTGGTTCTGTCTTCAAAATACTCATTAATCCCTGCAATCAGGTTGTACATACTTGGGGGAAAAAAACCCAAAAAACCAAAAACGAGAAAGGTTACACAGTTGTTCAGTTACTATCTGGGCTTGGATTTGTCACATCCTCTTCTGACTCTCACTTTCAAATTTAAGTTTGCATTGACTGTTCCACACAGCACAGGTACAATTCCTATGAAATAAGGTAATATTTATGATTAAGTCACAACTTTCAGTGTTACAGTCATCTTGTGACATTGATCTGGCCCTTGCTAAAGGGAAATTTAACACATTTTCAATTACTACCACTGACAGAATATTTCTGAATAACAATTTCTCACTGCAATAGCTGATTCCTTTGTAACGTCATTTTGTCCAAGTATTTTAATGAAGACAAATGTCTTGTTCTCACTTGATCAGTTCAACTTCACTGAAACCATGATTTTGAAATACTTTCTCTAAATCTTTTTCCTCACAAGAAATTGTGAGATTGTTTTTTTTCTTCCCATCTGGAACAAATTCATAATTTCTAAATTTACAAATCACACCAGAAGAGGCATTAAAAAAAAAAAAAACAAAAACAGAAGAAAGCCTCCTTCAATATTTTATGTCCTATCTTGCAATGTGCTGAAAAATCACGTCTTTCTAAGTCCCATGCATATGTGGATGCTTTGTATCTCCCAGAACTGGGAGTCAGACCTCAAGTCCTGTGCAAACTAGGCAGAACACGTGAATAATAGAGAGAGAATGCCTTCCCATCAGCTGTCAAAAGTAGTATCAAAATAACCCTGTAGATCAAGATCTTTGCTACCTTCCCATTAGCTATTGGAAGTAATATCAAAATATCCCTGTAGATCTTGACCTTTGCGAGATGCACTGACCTCCTGAAACATTTTATCATGAGGCAGTTGTGAACACTGGTTCCAGGGATGTGCCACACAGGTCAAACCCTGTGGTAGGGCCAGACTCTCTAAGAAGTGACATTGAGACCAAAATGCTCCCATCCTAACACAGCAGCCTGACTGCTGCCCAGCCCTGTGTTTAGCACAGGAAGGCTAACCAGGCAGGATACAGACTCTAGGTGGGTCATATGTTGAGCATTCCTTGTTCCAAACATCACCTGACATCATGGCTGACATATCTTAAAAGATACTGACTCTAAACCACCTAGTCCAATCAGAATTTTATTCGCATTGACCTGGATTAGAGGCAACCCAATTTTACACTTCTGCCTTTGTATGTGTCCACTGGGCATGTGTTCAGCCTTGTTTGTGGTTGGAAATGGGGGAGTGAAGCCATGGCAGGGTCATCTGTATCCAGTAACCCCTAACAAAAATGAGAATGTTTTCATGTGGGTTTGAGGAGAAAGTTACCACTGCGACATGTATACTTCTCTCTTTCCTTACTCCTAAATTGCACCAGGTGTGTCTGCATACAGTCAAAATTTGCACCCACAAACAAGGTATAAGTACTTGTATATGTTCACATTAAAAAAAAAAAGAAAAAAAAAGCTACTTCTATTAACAGCTGACAAGCTAAGCAATGTTCAAATATATTTTTGTTCATTTCACTGAAGGTAGTAGATTTCAAACCTCACAATTATTGTTAAAAGACAAGTTTTCTTATTAGGAAATATAAAATACAATTTAAATAATTCCAGCATCTGATTTAAAACAAGTACATTACAAAAAACAAAGATGGAAAATGTCTGAATAAATACTGATTGCTGATGCTGTACATAATTTTGATTTTTCATGTTAAATGTCAGTTTTTATCAAGGACCTGCTTCTGAACTGGAAATTTTACCATTAAAAAAATTGAATGGCAGACTACCAAGAAATGACAAGATTTTAACACCATAATAAACATTAGGATTATGATCCATTATGCTTAACACTTACAGGCTTTTTTTTCCTGTAACCAGGATGCCTAAATTCTTGTTCAAAAACAGAAAGCAAAGCTGAGAGTCTTATGTAATAGCATAATTTCCAAACTGGTTTATTTAAGGCCACAGCACACCAAGATCAAGTTTTCCTAATGGACAGTGGCTTATTTTTTATTGGTTTGGGTCTATACAAGAGAGTGAATGACACTGTGTAGGTCGGGTATTTGGGAAGGACAGGGTGAGAATGTAGAAGAATACATGAGAGTGAATGCACTGGGAGAAAAGACAGCATGTGTGAATGGTGGGGAAGGAGTGTAAGGAGTATGTGGGGTAAGAAAAACAGCACTTGACAGGAAAACACAGGATTCTGGAAGAGCACTGGGTGTGCAACTGGAACTGTGATGCAGAGCTGAAAGATCAAGGAGACTGTGCTGGGTTAGAAGATATTAGAACAGGAAAAGAGATATTGGACAGGGGGATTCATTCCCACAAGAAAAAAAAGGCAGAAAATATACTGATAGCTGACAGCAACTTGTAACTGAGGAGCCTGACTGGGTGATAAGGGGCACAAATGGATCAGGGCAAAGCCACAGCACTTTCACTGACAAAGTCAGCAGTGGATGAAAAGAGTCATACCTTGCACACTCTCAAGAACATTCATATTTTGCTTTTATGTTGCAGGTTGAATTTTAAAATCAAGAAGTTCAGATCCCACTGGCCCAAATCCTCAAAGTAACAAGAGGTATCTCCACCCTTTTCTAAAATGCATTGTCACAAAATACATCTCATCATTTGAACTGAGCCTTGTAATTAATAGGGAACAAAACAGCTTTGAAGTATTTTGGTAATATTTGGTAATAATTGTAAGTAGCTTCTGCCCCAAACCACGAGAAAAAGAAAATAAAATTTAGCCTGAAATGACATATAACTTAATAGAATGGAATACAATCTATGGAAAACCAGGGTGTCTAGCTCCTGAAATTATACTGGCAATGAGTCAAGGAGATATGAATGCTACTCTTCTATAATAATATATTAGAATTAGAAACATCATTAGCTCCTTAATAAATGCAGGAATATCCCTTTCTAGCCATGGTAGGTCATAAGACAGCTGACCCAAAAGCTGTCTACTCTCTCCTGTCCTCTACAGTTGACACTGAAAAACTTGAACAGCATCTTGAACCGCTGTAATCTTTGACCCATTGTTCATTAATTGGTCACCTAAATGGACTTCAGTAGTAGCAGACCAATTTACTCTGAGATGTGAACAGCATATGAAGAGGATATGGAACAGAGTAGCTCTTATGAACAGTTCGGTATTTTCAAGTTATGTGCAGCATAGGTAAATAACTATTATATCAAATGTACACGACGATGTGTATCCACACCTGAACACACCAAATCCCTTTCAGCCTCCTCAATGTCCAGTTTAAAAGTACAGTGCCATGCAGTTCCACACAGCAGAGGTTTCCACCGTGACTCACGCATTCTTGGGACTCACTTCCTGGGACCTACTGGAATGCAGACAATTGTGTCTACTGCACAGTCCTTGGAACATAGATAGAACTAGTAAACCCAGGTTAAGAAAGTTTTCACAGCATGGAGTCTCCATTTGTTTGTAAGCCTAAGTGAACAGCAAATGGAGACCCCTGCATCTGTCAGTGCATATGGCTTCTAACTAGGGACAAGCTTTGCAAGCACCTTGCACTGAGCAGAGCATGCTAAGCCAAATATGTATGTGCAGGGAAGTGGTGCTGTGGCACCAGGGGGCTGTGTGGGGAGACTGTGTGGGTGTGCGGGAGGAAGAAATGACAGAGAGGAAATGGAAAGGAGGGAAGTCTGAGGGAGGTAACACATGCTGCTTTAGCCAAGAAATACCAACCATCCTGCATCTCCACCCCTTGCTTTCCCTCACTTTGTCCTCATAGCCAGCAGTCAAATACCTAAATACCAGTTTGTCACAACACAAGACTGGTCAGCATGGTGCAGTCTGTCACCTACGTGCCCCAGGTACAAAGTGCTGTCATGTATGATTCCTTTTCTCTCTCACTTCCCTACTTCCTTTCTTTACACAGCCCAGCCTGCGCAAGCGCTGGCCATGAACAACTTGTGTCTTCCCTACGGGCAAGGGCCCCGCTGCCGTGCCTCAGGATCAGCCACTTGCCCCAACATTAGCAGTATGAAATGCTTCCACCACTTCAGGCACAAGCTGAAGGGGAAAACATCCCTTTTGTATTCTTGCATTTTACCAACTCCCACAGCAGCAGTTCAAGTCAGCAGTTTCTTTTTCTTCCTTTTGCATCTGATCAAGTACATTTAGGAACATAGGCCACCTGTACTTTGCATGTGGAACTCCCACTCGTGCTGAATTCTAATAATATTAGCAATAATAATAAATAACGATTTCTTACTTATGCGCTGCCAGAACCAGAATGCTTCATGACACATTATAAAATATACACAAATATAGGGAAGAAAAAAGTAAATTTACCCTCAGGTACACAAACCCCTACATTTAAAAAAATATACAAATACAGACAGCACTGCCTGAAACCAAAAATGAGCCAATGAATCCCTGACAGACTGAAATTTAAATGCCCATCTAGGTCCCTCCCTGCACAAGCAGCTCAAATAGTCTGAAGAGTCTAGCAGTATTTGTAGAGTTAGGATTCAGCCTCTAAAATTGTTTCACTTGGACCAATTAATTGCAAAAACCCATCACCCCTTGTGCATTGCTTTACAAGTAAGGAAGGAATTAGTGAGGGATTTTAAATCCTGCTCTCCTGCATATTTTATTCTTTACCAAATATTCAGCTAGGAAAAATGCAGCAGTACTAGTTTTGTTTTAAGCTACACTGCAGAGTCCTCATGCATTTTAAAAGAACTAACCTGACAGACAACTGCGGCAAAAATACCTGAACTATGTCAGCTACACAGAGATTTAAGTGGAAATTATTACGCAACTGCACCTTTTGGCGTATTTGTTTGGAAAACCTACTGTAAACTGGATGCTTGTAAGGGCAGTGGCAAGACAAGATGTTCAGGGAATGCAACTAGAGGTATTCAAATGGTACTTTCAAACTCTCAAGGGAAAATTGCATGGATTTAGCTAAGTTGCCAAAAGGAGCCTTCATACAAATGAAAATCAGGTTCTTATTTTCCCCTAGCATTTTACATGAGCTTAGCCTGTTTTCAACCAACAGAATCCCTAAAATTTGCAGCATAAAAGCAATTTTACAGTATTAAAAAAAGAAGCCTAATCACAGTTCTAATTGGGAGAGGGGCTTGTTTTTAAATCTTACCAAAACATACTTACACATTTTAACTTACTTTAGAGTTTCTTCCTGTCTGAAAAGTCTGGAAGTTTTACTTTAGCTTCCAACAGATTTGGTTTTTTCTTCAGAGTTGGGTTAACTTTTCCATCCACTAAAGTTAAACACAGCTTTTTCAGTGGTAGCATATTTAACTATGCTGAGTTGAAAAGATCTTGCATTATACATAGTAAGAGTAATGGAACAAAGCCTTCGAGGCTTTGAAGACTAATAACAAATTCAGAGCCTCGGAAAATACAGTACGGGGAAAATGTAATTATACAAATAAATGCTGGCAAATAAGGCAAAATTTGAAAAAGCTTTCATTGGAAGGATGAAAGCTTTTCATATTCAAAGAGTTGGTCTACAAAATAAGTCAATTGTCAATTTTGTTTCTATCTTGCCATCTTTCTACATGCCATATATATCTGTATATTTATCTACTGGAACATCGAGATGAGAAGACTAGGCCTCAGATTCAAATACTTTAAAACCCCCAAAAACCTACACTGAAAGGAGTCTGATGTTTTGCATGAGTGTTTTGCAAGCAACAACATCACTTTTATTTCAAGTATAGAAATACCCAATGTGAACTTTCTTATACACCAATATTTATTTCACTCTTGAATTCTGCAGAAAGCATAGTAACCTGTCACTGGTGGTGATCTTTTTTACATTTACTGTCTGGAATTGCATTAGCAAGTAGAACTCCAAATGACAAGAAATTCTCCACCCACACTGAGTTCCTCCCAGTATCAGAGTCTATATTAAAGTAGCACAATTAGAAAAATGTTTTCTAAATATTGCATTAGGATATGCAGGCCCTCACAAAACCTATTATTATTAGATATGGAAGGTTGCAGCACAGAAAATACTTCATCTAGTAGAAGGAATCTAAGATTTTTTTTATTGGTTTGTTCAGGTAAATACACACTCGGTATAATCCTTCACAATGAATCTCATATTGTGTTCAATACACTGCAGAATTGCCTATTGTTCCTTTATTACATTCTACTGTTTTACTTCATTCAAATCTGCAAACATATCTGTGGAATGTGAAGGTTTTGTAATTTCATAAAGGCTTTTTTTTTAACTTATAGGTCATCTTCAATTTTGTTGTACAGTGGCATATTAGCATATTTGAGATTTCCACCACACCAATAATAAAATATTTTTATCATGTAAGAGTTTCCCAGTTTGCAGATAATCAAGTTTCTTTTTCTTCTTTTTCAGCCTAAGGACAAAGCAAGTAACTACCCACATGGACTTCTACCCTACAAGCCTTTGTATATTCTAGGGTTCATGTAGCTGCAAAGAATCAAGTGTTATTTAATTTTTACTACAAATATATTTAATTTAGAACACTAAGTTTGCAATTTTCTATACTAATTAAGAGTATTATTTGATAGGTTATATAGATCTTTACTACAACTTAAGAAGGTCATTCTTCCAGAATCTATTTCCTGTATAAACTTATATGGTTGCATTAATATAACACAAATATAAGGTCAAAAATACACTGATTAATTAATTTTTAAATACTTATATTCACAATGGATTAGGACAGCTCAGAACCTAAATTACTTCAGCAAAGAACACTGATGTAGAACACTAGATGTGTTGTCCTTGTTTAAACTAACTGTTTAAAACAATTTTGCCATATGAAGGCATATAAGATTACCTGAATTATCCTTACCACTATAATAAAATTTTAAAGAAAATAATTCAACTCTTATGCAACAAGTAAATGGGATGTTTTTCAAATGGCAACCAAACGACTACTAAACCAACTTCTTGAAGTTGTCATCATTTGAAACTGTTCTGGCAAAACTCTACAGACTGTACACTGGTGTAAAACATAGCACTGTTGCATATCACCTACTCCAAGTTCTAAAATAATATTACTGACATTAGTTAAATCTAGCATCATAGAAAGTGATCCCAATTTTTCCTCTCTTCCATTCTCCTGCTTTAAGCTGCCAACCCTACTGCCAACACAAATAGTTCAAGATAGCCGTAACTTCTCTGAGAATTCCCAAATTAAACGTACATCATACTTAAGTACCATTGTAAAATAAAGGCAGACGAATGCAGTGTGAAAATGGAACACTTCAATGTAGTGCTCAAATTCCACTCAATTTGTAATAGCGCTACCAACAGCAAATGAATAAAGGTCTATGAATAAAAAAGGGTGACACTATTACATTTTTATTACTGCATCAAAAGCACTACACACTACTGTTCTCCAGACATGTTTACAGCCCAAGAGTGAAAAAAAGCTCTGAAACACTTAAAAGGCTCTCCTACCTATATAGTTACCTTTTCTCTCAAATACCGTAAGTATCATTAAGAAACCTCATCTTCTTATTCCTGAAAAAACAACCCTTTTCTATGTAAACTGATAAATTGTCCATTGACTGTATTCTCTTCTATAGTAAGACCACAAAGATATTTAGATATGATGACTAATTACTACTTGGAATAATACATAGTAATATTTTACACTTCGGGAATCTTTTCACTCAAAAGCCATAAAACACTTGCATATTAGGCTAACTTTACAGATGATGAAAAAGGAAATCATACAGTGAAATTTATTTTACTAAGGGAAATCCTGTAAAAGAGTCATAGTTATATTCCATTGAGTGTGGAATGGGTTTTCACTTTTGTCCTCTGTTTGTGGCAAGTGTAACCCATACAATTAGCAATGAAACTTGTTCAATTTCAGATAATACACCAATGGAACAGTTTATTATTCCTTAATTCTGAAACTTTTGGCCTCTAGTATTTTCTGGTCCTTTTATTTCCTATCAGCTTGACTAAATCCTAATTGGGCACAAATCGCCAAAAATTTTTAGCTGTGCTTTGTTAAACTGATATATTTTTTTTATTGTCTAGTAACTGTATCTCATATAACTTAATAACTAATACATTAAATAAATAAATGATAAGTCTAACAACTCAAGTTTCTAGTCCTGTTGATAACATGGCCCTCAAAGTTTTCAAAGACAAGGAACTAAGTTCTGATCACTTCCTTGAACTTAATCAAACTAATCTAAAGGTGTTTTCTGCAAAAAAGTACAGCATTTACTGGCAAAAAATATGTGTTGGGAACAGAGCACATACCTATTTTTTGTAGAACTCAATCTGCCAGGCAATGTATAAAAAGTTCACACAGACATCCTGCTACTTCTTTCAAGAGAATAATAAATGTATAATGTCAGGCAGATTTATATATGAGCAAAATCTGTTCCTCACTAGCTGGAGTGTATCAAGTCATAGGAATACCCAGGTTAACATTCTGATATTCAAAATGGGACCATTAATTTTAGAATGATTAATTATAAAACACAACACTTGAAACTGCTTCCAAAAATCTGGCCTTGCTTTTTGTCTCTGTAACTGCCCTGTTCTGCCTATCAGGGAGACCTTAAGATTATAAAATACAAAACCAAAAATCCATAAATTTGTTAATACATGTGTACTAGTATCTTGGTTTGCTCTACTTTCTTTGAGGAATAAGGTTTCCAGAGAAACTGCACAACGAAAACTAGAAGCTATTTAGACCAGCACATCTCTTGCTACGGAGGTACATACAACTGTAAGTTACTTTTCTGCTAATTATTACACACACCCAAACACAAAAAGCAGATTTGATCTTCTTTTGGCACCCACAGGCTCCACTTTATTCCAGAAGACAAATTCTATTTAATTTTGCCTCCTCTCCCAACAACAGTAGGAGACCCAAGAGAAACTGAAGAATAAAATGCAATAGCAACTTTTAAACAAGTTGGTGCAATGGATTCCTCAACAAACGTGTATTTAAAAAGGCAGTTGTGTGCTTGCAGTGTATGCAGGATGACCAAGTACTATTATCTTTAATCCAGCTACTTCAAGTACCTACAGAACTGTGTAATGAAAATTTCTGAGGGATTTACATAAGGTGACAAACTTGTTGCAAAGAATCATATTTGCTGGCATCATTTTTGGCCTAACTTAAATTTCAGCTATGAGGCTCAACAATGAATTCATGGGATGTGGCACAGGACAGTGCTGTCCTGCAGCATTCTACTATTAAAGCACAAAATCGTGAATCTGAGTTAAACAAAGGCAGCTATACAAGCAATTTTAGGCCCATTTCTTGAAATATCCCATCTGAATCCAATTCTTCGCTGTTTTCACAGGAACTAACCTCACGGCTTGGTTTGTGTTTTGAGTTTAAATGAAAGCAACACGTAGTTTTGAACTAGCCTGAATATTCAGTTCCATAATTCCATCTGCTGACTGATTTTGGCAGCAACTCCTTACCTCTTCATACCTTAGTTTTCTACTCTACACATGGCAAAGAAGACACTGCTGTCTTTTCTGTGTGGGCTTTAGAATACACAGGTACTAGGCAGGCATCTTTACCACCTTTTGAATAAGCAGGGTAAGTATCTACCACCTCTACATACCAAGAAGAAAGGCTGAAGTGGAGATATTACTATTAGTAGCAACAGTCAGGAGCATCTTGAGTGTAATGTCAAAACATATTGCCTGTGCATTGCTTCATAAACCAGAAAAATATTCCACTGACACAGGTGTTTTAGGGAATGTTACCACACATTCGCAACCGCAAAAAAAAAAAAACAACAGTAAGTCATCAGAAACACAACAGTTAAAAGAAGTCATTGGTTGCACTTGTTTTCTTTCCTAATTCAAGGACAGGAGAGATTAGGAATGAACACTGGCATCCAAAACACTACTTAGATGTGGACATCCAAAACGCTTTGGATGGACAGGGACATTACATTTGCATTCAACAACTTCCTCATAATGCTCAACTTCTGTGAACAGTGTGAGGGCTCAAAGGCTACTGTTCAAATCACTGCATACACTTAAAACGTTTTACTGTCCCGTGTTTTAGAGTCCAAACTACTAGATTGTCATAATTCAGTTCAGAAGTATATTACCTGCAGATAACTGTAAATAATTTCTCACAGCACCTCTACAAAACTGGCTACTTAAAACTCCAAGAGATGTATGGATGCTGAGACTGGAATGAGCATCCCTTTGCAAATGGACAGATGGAAAAAATTCCAAATTACTTTTCAGATTAAAGTCATAAACTGACTTTTCTCAAAATCTGGTAGCAGTTTTGCAAGCAGAAAGAACTTCTACGTGCTTCTGTGATGTCAAAGATGAAATCTCTGTTTGTGGAGGTACAATCTGTAGCAAGAACACACGTCTGCCAAGACTCTGGCATTGATGATATTTTGTCTAGACAGCCTTTGAATGTGACTGACACAGGAACAGTGCACATGGCAGAGCAAACTGAAACTTATGGAAGAGCTTTTCGAGACTTAGTCAAGATACAGGATTTTGGAAATGTGCCTAACATCCTCCAACTATGCCTCCTGGTATCCTCCTCAGGAATCTAAATGGTTTTGTTTTGTCAAGTCTCCTAGCTGTCCCAGGGAACAGAAAGATAGATTTGCTTACATAAGATGCTGGCAGGGCCATTTGGATGTAACGAAATATTGTCAGTAAGTGGAGAGCTCTGCACACTGGCTAATCACTGAGAACGTCATTCAAGCCATTGAATTGTGTGTTATTTTGAAGGACTGAAGACTGTAAGAAATTGCTAAACCTTTTCTCAACTACTGGGCTTGACTATGAGAAACACATGACAACAATTAACTAAAGGACAGAAATTACTAGCTGCAGTTGATAACTATTCTAGATATTTTAGAAAGCACTACATATTTAACTTGACCTTTTGAGCCCCAACACAAGTAGTCTGAACCATGTACAGGCTTTGATGGAAAAGTCCACATGAACTTGCCATAGACAAGGCTATAATTTTTGGGAAATGATGACTATCATTTACAGTTAAATTTTCACTGTATGACAGCCCTGGTTGACTTAGTCCTCAAGCAACTGTCAGGGCTAGGGGAAAAGAGAAAAAGGTGAAGGAGACTCGAAGAGATTATCAGCTTTTAGCTTTAGCTGGTTCACGTCCAGTTCAACTGTCACTGAAGTCAACAGCTACCCCCCCTTAACTTACTGGGATTATACTATAACTTCTATTAACCAATATTACAGACAGTACTGTTCAGCCACCCAAAAGGTAAAAAAAATAGGTTCTAGTTTGTGCCCCAGAGAAACATCAAGACACCAATTTAGAGTTGCAGCAAAAGCACTTGTTACTGCTGTGGATCCTCAGAGGTCCAGCAAATTTTTGCACCTACAAAAAAAATTATCCTGGCTAAGTGAAAAGTACAGTAGACGCTTCTTCTCTGCAAACAAAATATGGACCTCAGTGAACCTTAATCGTGATACAGAAATTTGCACACTTGACCTGCTTGGCTACTGGTGTTTGAGTCTGGTCTCCAAGCCCACAAACGCAACCTATTGAGTCAGTACCATGCGTGTAGGCAATAGCAGCAGTACTTGTGAATCTACAATGAAGTTCTGAGAGAAGTGTTATCACTGGGAGGCACTGAAATACTTGCATTTTGGGACTTTTCAGTAACTGAGTTGGAACCGCAACATTTCTCACCTCATTACACCGTGGATACAAAGAAAAAAAAAAGTATTTTGATCTAGGTACTAGGTGTAAGTTGGCTATCATATTTCTGAACCAGAAACGAAATTTCTCCTCCCATCTCCTCTCTTCCTCCCGCCCCCTCTCCTCCCACCTGCACTAAGGGAACACTTGTGGAGGAAGCAAGCATAGGAAGCTCAGATTAAGAACAGCCCTGGCCAGCACCTGGTGTTTTCCAGCAGGCCAGCATGCTGGTGACTCTGCCAGATCTGGACCTTTATGAAGAAATATGATGAAATGACATGTCTTTTATTTCATACACTCGTTTATGGATTTGCAACCAAAACTAACTGGATCTGGCAAGTAGGAGTTGCCTGGCACTTTTTGCATCACTGACACACTTGCACCTGTCACGGATGGATTCCTCAGAAGGGCCAAAGGGAGCGAGACATATTTTATTTTGACAGCACACGGGAGCCAGATGCTGGGCCAGCAGGTTCAGGTGTTCACTGTCGGCCATTAGAAAAGGCGAAACGCACCATCAGCACTGGGGTGGGTGACAGGCCGTCAGGCGCACCTTCCCCACGGCCGCTTACACGCAGCAGCCGCTCGGCTTTGTCCGTGCCTCTCTCCGTTCAAACCACCCGGCTCCGCGGTGTCCGGCTGGCTCCCCTCACGGCCGGCCCTGCAGCCCCAACATGTCGCCGCCCCGCTTTAAGGTCACCGCATGGCGAAGCCGTCGAGCGCCGCGGGCCGCGATGCACCCGGGCCGCGGCCGCTCCACGGGCAGCCGGAGGGAGGGGGCAGGGCCAGGGCCGCCGCCGGGGGCACTTACCAGGTCTATGAAGGTCAGAAATTTCCAGCTGCCTCCATAGGTCTGATGCGCGGGCATGTCAATGGCCTTGTAATTGCACAGGATGGAGCAATAGGACAGGAGGATGGCGGCGCGCAGCACCTGGCAGGGCACCAGCGCCATGTTTGCGGCGCGGGGTGCGCTTCCGTGTGCCTGTGTCCGTGTCTGTGTCCCAGTGCCCCGTGTGTGTCAGTCCGTGTGTCCCGGTGTGTGTGTGTCTATCCCCGTGTGTGTGTGCGCGCCGTGCGGGCGGGACTCCGA